>CM067349.1:37171462-37199559 GCA_034190875.2 Urechis unicinctus | reverse complement strand
TATCCATACCATAAACGCGATCTGCCTGCCGTCGTTGCTGATCATTCACCTTGCGTCTGGTACTTATATCACGCTAGTATTGATACGAAGAGGTATGCTTAGTGAGTCGCACTGTACCATAGTAATGTGCATGGCATTTCGGCTAAAGTTATTTTTCTTGGATCTTAAGAATGTACGTGTACAATCACTGTATGAGAAATTGACAGGTGGAAACCATTATCTGGCTTGTAAGCATCCATTGTTCGTAAGAACATATGTTCGCCTCATATTCTTTTTTATAGCAAATTATAGGTTTAAAATAGTTTTTCGGGTCTGAAATGCTTGTTGTCATATGGGTTACAGACAACGCAAAGTAACTTTGTCTTGTGAGTTGTAGTTGCTAAACATGACAGCATATTGGCACTTTCCACTAATTAATCATATTTAAGGTAATTCAGAAACCCTGCCTATTCACTTCAGGCTTCCAGAGTGGTATTAGCCAGAACTTGCCCGGAATTTTGATTACTACTTAGGCATGGCATTTGTCTTGTGTAGAGTCATGCAACAGGGCCAAGTAGGTATGACGGACGCTAGCTATGCGCGTTTAATGAGCCCCTTGTACATTCATAGAATTCTCATTACAAAGGAATTGCAATAAACATTTATCAATGCAGACATTGCGCACAATATACCCGAGGAATATGCAAAGAGAATTTGATGAGTTACTACGCCCGTTCTCGGAAAATACTGCCACAAAAACATTAATTTTGGCTTTTTTGATATGCGGCACAATATATTCATAATTGTTGATAACAGGTAGTACTGTATTTTGTTGTTTTATACAATGTATTCATTTACGCTGTGGCTAAAATAGATAAAAACTGATAATGTAAACCAACGTCTGCACGAAAGACTACTATCGGCATAATGCATAATACGTCGTACAGTCATCGTGTAACAGGTTTGTAGACGCCAAGATTAAGCAATAACTCCTTTTGCTGACATGTCAACCTCGCGTGCGGAATTATGCACGTCACGTTTTGTCTGAGTATGTGCTCAGTGCATTAACAGCAATACATAATAAGGCTCCAAATTGAAATAAATGAATGCATTGCCTTATATGTTTCATCAAATTGTTGCTACTGCAACTGGCTGAAACGATGGCAGGAATATTGTATAAATACAAACGGGAAACTTTATGTAAGAGGGGATAATGTGCACTTCTGATCGAGCCAGGCGTTCCAACGAAGACAGTCATAAAGAACGATCCAAAACATGAAAAAGACGGTTCAATTATCGTCCCAATCGACCAATATTATAATGACAGTAATGTCATTTAATAGAATGCATATTTATTAGTGGTTGTTTGGAATCTGATAAGTTAAAATGTCCCGTATAAGAATGTCAGTTCCGTATTGCTTGTCTGCGCATGAGAGTTTAATGCGAACATGAGCCGTGTATGATATCTGGCCGCAACGAAGCCTTGTCATCATCATATGCCAATGTTTTGCAGTTTCTGGATTTAAGAGATGCAAATCAATATATTGCCTTCGTTCATCTAATTGGATTGTTAAAACTAGGTGATAGATGGTGATTGTTGATTCAGAATAAAACATCCCTCTAAGGCCAGTTTTTTTTTAACCTCAATGTTTCCAACGAATATTGAGCAGCCGCTCATCAAGCCACTATTGAATGGAATTCTGTAGTAAGCATGGACACATCGGAATGTTAAAGCGAACAGTGGCATTGGTGCGGTTTAGTGATAATATTTTAATTGAAGGGGTGGCAAGTTCGCAGCTGATACAGTAATTCGCGGATAAGGAGTAATAACATCAGATAGCAGGAAATATTGCCGCATTTGCCTCCGACCCGCTAATAGGGGTTGATTTAGCCGTTGCCATGTAACGGACCTAGCAATAATAGCCTCGCAAGGAAATTGACAATTTTCGGTATGTCTGTCTGTGAGAAAACGGGCGATGAAAGCCAATTCTCAAGTTTAATCAGCCCTGGCCAGCTTGTCGCTGTTTTCGTGATTAACGATCACATCATTGTGCGCGAACAGCTCGGTGATGGATATGGTGTGGGTCAAGTGAACAAACTACTTGATGCGCAGTCAGTGACCATTAATCACAGAATTTTGCTTAGGGTTCTATTTGGTGGGCCAACCAACAAGGGTGTTTGATCGAAGCCAATGTGCATGAGATGGGGTCATGTTTATCAAACGGTCACTCACACGGGCGGTCATTAATTATGGCTGGCTTGGTGGGAGCAATCATGTTACCAATTGAAACTTCAAACGTTCGTGCCATTCACCAATAACACAAGGGCTGTTATTCTATTGGAGATTTTAATCAGAAAACATTCCTAATAAAACATTGCTGGCACAAGGTTATCCCATTAGTCTACAGGTAAGCTCCCGAAGAGGACCGGATTATATCAACCCATCGAGCATAAACTTGCGACGTGGTAGCATCAATTAGACTCGTTCGTTTAAAATATTACATTTAAACAAATTTTAAGAGTTAAACATTATGTCATTTCCCAACTGGATTATAACTGCAAAAACATTTTTGCAAACATCACTATTGCCTTGATATTGACGCGATTTATGACTTAGATTGTGCTAAACTTAACATAAAAGACAAATAGCAGGCCTGGTTATAGGGTCAGTTTGCGCAGTTTACACTTACATCCAATTATTAAGAGCATAGACTCAGTTGGACAGATAATAGCTGCCGTGTTTTATTTGTCTAAAACGATTAGGGAATGATAATTTCCGAAGCGATTTTGAATAACATAATTTGAATTGATTATTCAGTTATGCTGTGTCTTAATTTCTACCAACAGCGGTCAGACTGATGAAGTGATTCCGTGCTAAATTTATTGTTATAATTTGTTGTTAATCAAGATCCTTAACGATTATCAATAAAAGTGATGTGAACTGTTAGTTGTGGTCTCCGAGTCAGCTGAATGTGATGTGTTATGGCGCATCTTATGATAATTGCAACGAATACGCAAATGAAATGATGACTTATAATAGCCTCCAATAAATGTCCCCCAATAAGAACGTGGTTGATAAGACTACTAAAACAGCGACGAACAAAATGTGGAAATGCATTATACTTTAACAATAGTGTTCAGTAGTATTCAATCTTCACACCCGACGCATTGTTAGCTGAAAGATGCGCAGCTCACTAATCATTAAATGCTGACTGAGTAGATCCAGTAAAGTATTGATTCTTGATCGAATTTTGCATGCTTAATGTCTTTCTAATAATTAGGAACAAAATATCCATCGGTGCATTTGCAAAACAATTCAGGACGTCCCTGGTTTAATCAACGTATATTTTACTACCTCGAAAACAGGTTTCAGCTAGTCTTAAATCAAGGCAAAATAATAGATTTTACCATTTTTTACCTGTAATACTTGAATCCTAAATACATTAACTCAATTAATTGAACAATAAATCTTACATAAATGACTTCATTAACACACCGTCATCACGGCTGCTTGTAATTCATGAACAGTTAGATATGCTAGATATCACCAAACGAATTGCGACTTACACGTATTACACGAGTAAAGCCCATGTTTGCCTAGTTCTGATGTAAGTTTCGTGAGTTTATTGTATATTAAAAATGTTCGAGTTGATATTCTCGTCACCTGAGTAATATTCAGAGATAAGTCGGAGACAGCTGAGGCCTTGGTCAATTTCCGATAGGCTTGACAATAAATATGGATGCACACCGTTGTTGCACCCACCACTAAGGTACAATTTTATTCCATAAACAGCTAGGACCGATGGCGTTCCGAAATAACTATTTTTATGTCGTTGTGATTCCGCTAACTGTTGCTGGTTGATATACTCAGCCCTACATAAGTCGAAGAACATCAAAGGAGCATCATGCTCGACATCCCTGCTTCCTCTGTGATGCGTGATCAATCAATGCAAAACCAAATGCCTAACTACTCTATGATGGCGTTTGAAGGAAGCACGCCCAACCTGTATCACGGGGTTCTTTCATCATATCACTGGAGACAGTAGTTTTCTGCCACAAACAATGTTTTTTTTGCATTCCTCACGCCCACAGAGCTGGTGGTTGTGGTGTGACTAAAATAATATCCTATCATACTAAGGTATAATCCAGACAGTAAACATATATAAGAATAATGTACGTTTGCTAAGCGACATACTAACATTACCAAATTGCTGAGACGATAACCAAAATATCGCACGGAATACCCATGTTATTTAATTAGCGCCCGCACAGGTTAGCCGTGTAAGATGAATTAATCGATTTCAGCATTTGCACGATCGGTATGAGGAATAATGTCTTATATACGCCAAAATATTGCGAGGATATCCGTTATTGGTTGGAGCTAGTTGTAATCCCGTATTCCACTGTGGTGCCAAACTGTACTACATTTATTGCGAGCACAATGATTGTTACCAGTTGGTATTAGTGCATATTCGGTATTGAACGTTGCCTTATCATGCTGTTTATTATATGGTATGTATGTTATGGTTATATCGTATATCGGATTGATTTAGCTGCCACTTTGTGATATTAGAAAATCTATCACCTTGAGAAAGACTTGTCTTTAAGACATGTTAAGTAACTGGTCATCAAATTATAAGGTACTTTCTCGTGAGATTTTATTGTGCTATATTAGTCCGAACATGCTCTGTTGCAGATCACAGGCACTTATGCTATTACGTCACATATTGTCACCAAACAGTGTTTCGAAAGATCACTTGCTTTGAACTGGAAGGCAGTATAAATGCAAATTGGCACATGTTAGGTTTGTGATATTCAATTCATGCTAATGAATGAGATGCTAATCGGAAATGATTCGTCGATGATATATCTGTGGAATCAACAGCCGGCTCAGATAGCTGCTTGCAATTAATGATGTGATTCTGTACTGCACAAACCAGAATAAATAGCATGCCGCCATGGACAATGTCGGCGACAATGAAGGGTTCATGACGATCGTAAGGAAGGTCACTACAATATCAAATAGCCTTCTTGGTCCATTGGGGGATTGCGGAGTTCCAAACACACGCTCTAACTTTCATTAATTGACAACTACGCAATACATTACCTTTATGATCTATCAAGAAGTTGACGCTGACTTATTCAAGATGTTCAAAGTCAATATTCGATGTGTTGCGTTTGTAACCCTGAGTTATATCCGTGACATTACATTTGTTTTAAGTGCCTGTGTGTTAAAACTGAGTGTAGTATGAAGGACGATAATTCCATTTGCCATCTTTAATAATACAGCGAATTTGACTAGATGCATTGCTGGACCAGCACAACAATATACATGAATATCACGAGAGTGTGTTGCTTGCAATTTGCGTTATTTCGACGTATACTTATAATGCATTGGCATTTTCCGTATGTTTAAACATAGCTGATATGAACTCCAAGCTGCATTGTCTGTATAAACATTTATTTCTGACCATGAATGAATCATTTTGCTACCCGTTAAACCGACAGAAATTAGTGCTTATAACTTACAGCTAAGCTTGCGTAGCACAAGCGACTAAGATCCCCAAAATAATCAAGGTTATTGCTTAAAGGTATATTTTGAATATCAAATGAATAAGTTGTGCTACCCATTGGCAGGGCATCCATGGACCATACAGTCTGTTTGCTCTTATTCACTATTTGTAAGTCAATTTTTACTTACTAATATTTTACCATCCTCTGAAGTACGATATAATTGGTGAAGTTACAAGTCTAGAATAACTTCGATTTTGTATTCATAGCAAATTTAACATTTGATTATAGGATGCAACAGCGTCTTTTGCTGTTCCAAATCTAATATTCTATTTGTCGAGTGACATTGCTTTGTGATCTCATAACAACATGTCGTATGTGAACACGTTTTGCAAAGGCTGATATATTATGTGCCAATATATTTGATCAGTGAGACTAGTTACGTACAAAAGCTGCATTAAGCACGTTGCCTCTTACAGTCTAATACAGATTAAAAACAAAGCATTATAAATGACGTAGTCTTCACTTACCATGAGTACACGATGTGAATTCTGCGTTTATGAAATACATGTTGAAAGCTTATCTAGGCTTTTACATTTGTTGGGATGGTGAAAAGCAATTAGTTAAACAAATACTTGCGATGATAACAAAATGATGATATATACATTCAGTGAGTGCCCTTTATGTAAAAATGATTGCGTCAGTTAAATTGGAATTATTATAGCAGACAAGACGACTAACGGATAACGATAAACACCAGAATAGTTCTAGTGGTGACTTCTATAATCAGCAAATTGCTATTTGAATCTGCGATAGCTATTGGGTAATACAACAAACGTATATGACTTGACAGCATTGGTATTAAGGAGACCCAGAGCAAATATGCAGTCTCTAATTCCTCATCTCTTGGAATTAATATTTTTAACAAATAAAGGTGCATATGTTTGCTTAGGCGATTGGATTTTACTGCTCTTCAACAGAATCCTGGGTGTACAGATTAGAATTCAAAGATGATTTTAGATGTTAAATGCTTTCAGCATAAACACAGTCGTATCTTGCTGAAGCAGACGCGCAGTTAAAAGTAATGCGGTTAACTCGGGTCATAAGTATTGCCGAGGAGTCTCTATATAGACGAGTGTACGATACCTGAGGGATATATTTGCTCGATAGTTAAAACTTTCTGAGTGTATTCTCTTATATCTATCATTTATAGTATAGTAGCGATATAAACCCGGTCTTAAGGAGCTTTGACTCGAATTTGTCCAGATGACAATACGTATCACTTATGTCGCATTCATTGCTTTGCTATCAGTGGTTCATCCGACCATAGCGGTGCCAAATCAAGACATGTTCCTTATGCGAAACATATTGCATATTTAACTATTACGCCATTCGTTCTGTGCCGGGATGAGCGTCAGCCATGACGGACAATCAGTCCTGCGGGGCGAGTAGCATGTATCCTGTATTTTATCATGCAGCATTACGGTCTTGTTAGATAGTGAAATACAAGGACAGAACAGTATAGAATTGATACGTTATTCTGTAATGAAGGCAATACCCGCTCAACGCCAAACTGTTTTCCACATCATTCGAGTGTAAGTATTGTGTACTATCAATAATATAAGTTGAGCATCAATACGTAACAAGATCTGTCAAGTATATACCCCAGACACCGAATTGAGTTGCGTTTTCGTTCAAACCCACAAGCATGCATTTTCAGGTGTGGGGGGGGGGAACTATCACAATCATCCTAATCCACCACCATCGTTATAACACCCAATTAGTGAGGGCGACGTACAAATTCAACATTATGTTTCAGCTCATTACATTACACAGTATGCACTTGTCTTAGCGAGATTGTGTTAGCATCAGACGAAATAGTAAAGGGCCTCTCAGGATGAAGAATGCAATTGCCCTTTAATGTCTAATTTTAACGTATAATTTTGCCATCTTACGACTTCATATATTACCCGCGAACTTTATAGCTGAAGTGAACAGCCAAAACATACATTATAATACACTTTACGTAAATATGCTGTAATTGATTGATGAACTGATCAAATCGATAAAATATATAATGTTGCAGGCCTTAATCGCTTCTGAAGCCTCAAAATAAATCGCCCCTCTCATTCTATATAACAACAATATTTGACTCTTACCAATGATTCCAATATAAGATAAGCTGGTTACCGCATGGTTCGTTTATTGTTGACATTGTCTGTAGCTAATATATTACCTGAGCTGAAAAACACTCGATACAATGCGTCATACATCGCTTGGTTATGACAGTAGATTGGTGAACAATTGGTGGACAATAACGACACATCAAGACAACCCTAGATTTCAGACTGCAGCTACTCGTACCCACAAAGATGAACTATGTATATAGTATAGATGAGAATATGCAGTCACAATAAAAAGGAACAACTAAGGCGTTAGGTGACGATTACGAATGATTTGTTATCTTATTTTCTAGACCTATGTCGTACGTAAAAAGGATTATCAATAGTTTTGCACAGAAGGGCATACATCTATCGCGCTCCTTGGCGCCTCACACAGAGCAAATAGAAATATTTCACCTTGATATATGTCTGCGCTACACAGTTCTGGTCTCTAAAGTGTTGAAAGCAAAATGCTGCAGTGACTACATAGTTTAATGTTACAATGATTTTATCACAGCTGGATGGGCACTACAGTGCCATTGCGTGAGACATACCATATGGTTGCACTGACCAATGCCCTCGCACACAAAGCCTATCGTTGGGAGCAGCCGTTCATGCGCTGGCAAATTACTTACCGCTATTGTGGTTGTAAGTGGTTTGCTCTGAGTGCTTGGTCAACAGGCCGTTTCTGATTGCTTTGTAACTTCCCGAGTATTCCACGCAATATGAGAGAATAATATATTATATCTAATCTATTAAGTTTGACGCACAAAATGTATGTAAACGATGTTCTGTAATTTTTCACCATACAACTAAACTATTTACCAAAAGTATTATTATCATTGTAATGCATTTTGAAATAGTGTTATTGTGTAACATTAATTGGTTGTTTGATGGTTGCATACACTGATTGGTAACATATTGCATATATCCATTATCGACCGTTCCTTAGAGTTGACACGCAAATGAGTATCATAAACGTCATGCAATAACGGCCGGCTGTGCGCGCCGATATTTCAATCCAGCCCGTGATGCTATCACCTGCCAAATAAACCGATTGTGGCTTAGTTGTTTTAGCATCCGGTATAATATGTATAGATGAAAAATCACAGTTCAACTCCATCGTAAATATTTATGCTTATATCTGATTGTATTACCAACCGCGGAATCTATCGAGAGTAATCATCAGTGGGTGAGTCAACGTCTCCTTTTGAAGTTATATTCATTGCGAGAGCACCTCTCGTACATTCAGAACATCTCTAAGGCAGGTACACAATATAACAAAGCCACATCGCGCCGACATACACACAAACGCTTGTCACTGATATGTTGATATACGTGATTTGTTTGTATACTTAAATTAGGCCAGTGGATATCATGTGATCGATGACAGTTCAACTAATTGTTTTTTTAACTGATTTGTCGTGGCTATGCCAAACAAAGGTTATTTAAACAACTGCCATGATTATAGCACCCTTTTGTTGTGTATGATATATCCATTATGAACATAAACACATTGCATAATTACTTCAGTTACCGGCTTTATTATTCAGAACTGCTCATAAGAAAAGGGCATGTCTCCCGTGTGATATGTGGCAATAAAAGATATGCCAGTTTATAACCTATGAGCTGAAGCAAAGTCTACAGCATTTCGCAATACAGATATATTTATCGATTGAACCTGTAGATGTGATAAAGACTGAGCATAAAGATATCTGGTCTTGGCAACCATAAAAGAGAAAAGATTTGATTATAATAGGGACCACATTTGAGTAATGTAACTTTCGTCGCGTAATAGGCAGACAATCCCCATCTAAGCAATGCTTTCTTACACTAAATATACCATAAATATAAGTCAGCTAGTGTGCTAATTCAGCTTTTATATCGCTTCCGTGAGATATAAGCAAACAATGACCCTCTTTTATGGCTGCTTGGGCTTCCTGTTATAGAGAACAAATTCTCATGTGACACTTTAACTGTACTAAAGCGTGTGATTTATGTCGACGGTCTAACATTAATATTTATTGAAATATTTATTGTGTGGTTTTGGCTGTATAGGAATGATAATCATGATGATATTGGCAGCTATAAGATGACGGAGTCGCCGCCTTCCAAAACCGATTTGCATTAATATAAAAGCGGTAATGTTGCGATACAATATGTTAAGAACACGTGTTGTATTCGTAAACTTTCTAAGGCTGAGTAAGCGCGTAATATGTACGCTGATCAGGTGAAATGCTATAACCATGATATTTTAGAATACGGTTCGTGCTTTAGCTGTATATAAAGACAATGTTACTTGGCAATAGGTCGCACAGCATTTACATAAAACTTCATCTAGATTGTAATAACATATGAGACGCAGGTTAAGATATATGCTGACAGCAATAGGTTAATCTCGTACCGTTAATGATCAATGTAGGTAAACATTATGGATCAGTTATGTCATGGGAGCTACATGTTCTCAAACAAAGCGTATGCAACTCGGTAATCCAACCTTATTGTTTCTAGGAGTGGCACACAACAAATTCAGCGCATACCTATCCACCTTGTTGTTCCCATGGCTCCCTTTGTCTTTGCATATATCGTTGCGTGAGGTGCATATATAGAGATATATCAGGCACATGTAAAGACACCCAAACCTGGTCTAGTAACATTACATACCAACACCAGTAGCATTTCCCAGTGATACAAGTCGAAATGATCATCCTAGATGCCAAATGACCGTTAAATCTACCGCATCTATGCGTTATTTAATATGCATCGTAACCTTTTGACCTTATTGACATTCAAACGATGCCTTGTAGCATCCGAGGATGAGGCTACCGGCCCATTATGCATTCAAATAACTAAAAATGTATGTAGCCGTCTATAAGTTATTGTGCAACAATACAGGGCCAACGGTTGACTTGGTTGTAACTATCTGCGTTGAAGTGCCTATCGCACGTTAATAGGTACTTTGCTGGAATCAATTCTCAACGAGATGAATGCAATTACCGTCGCATCTGAACAGTTGTGGCCAGAATTTGATAAAATCTCAGTTCTAACAAGCGCGAGCGACGATCGCTACGGCAGCCCTGATCCAGGTCAAACACAGGCGTGTCAGCCATGATGGATCTTTCGTAGCGACCCAGGGATTTTAGTGTTGTTTACAATGTAATATGTTGGAGTTCGTCTCGCGTTTTTGGATATCATCCTGGTACTAAAGACGATTCTGCGCATCGTTCTGACTCCACAGATGACTGCGTACAATTATTTTTAAGCCAATCCGTCACATTACTAATATCAGATCCTGACAACACGAGTGGAGGTACATGCTAGGAATAAATGTATGTAACCGGGTATGTCTTTTTGAGCATCATATTTCATTTATTATTGCAACAGTACAGGCTGGAAAAGGAACTTTTATCTTCTCCTCAGATGTCCCCGGCAGCACTGAACAAACTGTCTGTATGATGTTTTTAACATCTGATATTGTTAATAAAGTCTTTGAACAGATGAATGTGTAAGCAAAATGACAACAAACTCTCCACCTTTGTATATCAGTATCTGACATGGGCCTTTGTTGTTTTCTGTAGGTGATATGTGACACTTGCATGGTGTAAATGTGCACTGGTCTGAAACCAGGAGCCTGGGTTTTACATCCAATTTTTATGGGGCTTTTCTTTACAGAAGTAATTTCCCCAGGAATCTCTACAGAGCATACATAATATTCAACCTGTGTCATTGGTTGACATTAGCTGCATATACACCTGTAACATGGTGTAGTCATGAGGAAATTAATGTGTGTCATTAGTATTGGCATACTGAATGGCAAATATGATTTAGCTGTGTATATTCGTTGAAACAGTTGCTTTAATTTATGGGATAACTGATAATTCTATAAGAACTTTAATGACAATATCAATTAGCCTTTGATATTGCCTATTTCGTATTGAAGTGCGTATTCAACCAAAACACACCATAGGCGTTCTTTTTGTCCATGACTCGAAGTAGCTTGTCAATGTAAAGCACATGCCACCGTCCGAAGCACCTCCACATTGGCTGCATAGCGATGAGGTACTATCATGCAAGGGCTGCTGCGATCCTCTTAGAAGAAAACCTCATTTTGATTAATGGAAGGGATATAATTGCATCCAAAAACATCTGGGATAAGGTTTGAGATGTCAGTAACACAATCGGTATGACACAACCGAATAGGTCCATAGGAAATGAAACATGCGTACCAATAGGATGTATCTGCAGTTGAATTCCCACCTTTTTGAAGTCAGCACATATACCTATTAACACGAGCACTAACACAAACTTCCAGCCGTCGTTTGCTGACATTGTAAACTTATAGTTGTTTCGATATAAGAAAATGTACTCTTGCTTTTAGTATGCAGTGTTTGATATGTATTGTTTATGGAAATGTTTCAATAAACAATGTGAAAATGTCTCCATTGAAAAGCATCATTTATAAATTTTTATGCAATTTCTCTCAGCACATTATTTCAAACAGTAGGTCTGAGCATGAAATAACAATACACCAAATAACATATTACTGCTTGATATTCATTTATTACTATGTTGCTTGAGTTATTTTTACAAGGCATTTATTCACAAATCAATAGCACGCTTCCTATAGAAATTTGTTTAATCGTGATTCCATATACACGCGTGTGAGTATTACAGAGACGCTTCACATAATAGAAAACCATTCTATATGGTAACACAGGCGAAATGAGCAATGTAAGCACACATACCTTTTTATATCAAGTTGTGCTGTGACATACTGTGGCTAAACCTGTCCGTACTGACACAATGGAAATGGCATAGCTCTCTAAAACAAACGCACAAACCTTCTTCATCATTAAGGTGAACCCAAATATCCCTCTGCTCATGCGATAGCGAGATTCGACTTTGCCGTAAGTAATTCACTGCATTATTCACATTTAGCCTATATCCTGTTAATGAGTTCTACCGCAAGGCAAAGTAGATGAGCAACAGCGCGCAGCATGCGTTCAACAAATCATTGAAACGAATAAGAAGTGGTTGCCTAACGCAAAAGTTCACAACAAACATATGGTAAACGGTTATAGATATCAACCATACAAACACGAAAGAAACAGAAACCTATAAAATCGGAAACCAGCTCTCATACAATACAAGTGATGTTTTACGCAGAACAGCGATACAAAACCACGCTACTGGAATTAACTGATGCTTCATTTTTCGTTTTTTGTTGCTACTTTTTTGAGCGTGACTCTCATACCACTGAGACAGCTGACTTTTATTATTCGCAAGCGTTCGTATGTCTTTCTTGCTGTTCGAAAACAAGAAGTAAACCAATACCACTATATTCTCATCAGAACAATGTTGAGCGTTGAATTTCATTGCAATGCTATCGGTAATATGATGCACTCGATGATAAAAAACGTCGAAGGTCTTTCAAGGATATGGTATGTAGCCGTGTGGGAAGTAGCCCAGACGTTAGTCCTGTTGTAGAAGTTGCACTCGATTTGTACGTCGTATAATGTCAATATGACATGCAAGCTCGTGCTTAGCATTGTTAATAAAACTGCATTATTATCGCTAAACAATATTCTGACGGGGTCATTCTTTGCACCCTCAACGACCAGGCAAATTAGCTTTGATCTCTAATAAATCACTAAGAGTAAATGTGAGATCGCACTGGTGCTTTGCTGAAGTTACAATTGCCGACTGCATTCCACCGGGTCACACTTATACCGCACAAACTGCATGTCCAGTAGTAACTAATCACCTGTGTTACAGCGATACACCCGAATACCCGTTTGCCCACTAAATGTGCTACAGAGCATTGACTGAGCAATGACGTAAATAACAGAATTTAGTGAAAAGAGCTTTACACGAGTAATAATAACCATAAGATTCATCCGAGAGAAGTTGCAGCATTATAGATATACAATAGACTCATTTGAAACAAGGTGTCGCAAACTGTTAAACGACGTAAACTTGATAACAGCATCCCATGAGTCGTGGTAAAGGTAGAGCATTGGATGGGGATCACAACTAATCGTTGTATCTGCAAATCATTGTTGAATCGTGATATACGGCCAGGTACATGTAATGTATTTGCAAACTAATAGTAACACTATGAGTTGAGTTTGCTCTCCACTAGAACTTAATCTACAATATGGGTATGATATTGTGTTTCGGTTGTGTGTAACAGCGGGTTAACGAGCATATGGGCAGAATGTGCTAAGTTGGCCATTCATCCAGTTTTGCGTGGTATGTTCTAGTTCACATTTTAGAAATTTATCAGGTATTATTGTCATCGGGAAAAAGGCACATTCGATAATATAAAAAAACCGGGTGTTAAAAAAACAATAACCTGTCACACATTGGACATCATTTTAATTGTTGCAGTATGAGAATAAATGTCAAATAAAGAATGCTAAACAAAACATGAAATGAGACTAGATGTACCGCGAGGAAAACATAAATCAAATCATAAATTAATGATTTGCGCGTATGTATCTGTAATTTCCCGAGAGAAAGAATCAAAAAAACGAATTGATTTGAGGTAATGTTAGTCGCGTTACGTTTTCCATGTATACTCTCACTGTTTCTAATTCTTCTTAAAATAATTTAAGCATAGCGATCGGCAACATCGCCTGGTGACTTGTTTCAGTGTTGGTATGTGTTGGAACGAGAAAATGTTGAACGCATCGAGCAAAACATATGACTCAGATGAGCTAGGTCATGCGCTAAATTCTTGATTGCAGCACATAATAAAGAAACCCGCCATTATACAATTATGGTCGCTTATATATAATCCATGTATAATAGTGTCATCGAAATGCAACCGGCATTTCATTACTTTGCCTTTATCTCACTTTATGATTTCAATATAACTAAAGGAAACTGAGATTGCTGTTAACAAAATGCAAATTAAATAGAAGACCATAGAATACTATCGAGTTAAATTGAAAAGTTTTAAATTTTAGGATAATTACAAATTGTGATGATCGATTGCAGGTTAAACGGGTTGATAAGCCTCCAAATTTCCGTAAATGCACCAGATCCGCGGGAAGCCTACGTCTTGCCATTCTGTCACAATCCGTCTACTATTGTCTTGCGTTGTAGGGTAAAATTAGATGCAAAATATTTAATGCTAACCCTCTTTACAATACACCATAACTGGGATTTGTTCAAGCCCCGACAGTACACGTGGTACCGATGATCCTGAACGTCCAAACAGCATCCTATGAGTTTGCTACTAGCCGCGATACAAATTGCTGATATATATGTATATATAGATATATATATAGAGATAGAGATAGAGAGAGAGAGATAGAGAGGAGAGAGAGATAGATATAGATATATAGATATAGAGATATATATATATATATAGATGTAGAGATATATATATATATATATATATATATATATATATAGATATATATATATATATATATATATATATATATATATATATATATATATATCTCTATATATATATATATACAACCTATTCTATGCCACCTATTTATCAGATATGCTCTCGTTAAATATACTTGCCACGTCAGTAAATTGTTTTCAAACGCGAACTGAACGTGACATGTCCCACGATCAACAGTTATGAAAATACATAAGATTATCAGGTGTTTTTTGACATTTATTCAACCATCGGTGTTTTGAAGGACATGCAGGGCAGCGTCTACATTTTCTAAACCTCAATATGTTAGACCCAGTAAACCGCCGATAACAATGGGGATTGAAGTCCAATCCCGATTGTTCATCTGATCTTCAGTGCATATTCAGCCGAGACCGAATATTTCAATAGAATAACGCCTGTTGCCTATAAATGAAGGTCATTTCGAATGGCTGCAAACAAGGTCACTGTTTGTATAGATGACCGGGGGTGGTCGTGAGTCTCTACAGACTATAATTTGAAGTGCAAGCTGTGATAATGTTTTCCCTTCGGGCTAATATCGAAGGTGTACTACTCTTGTGGCGACGAGTAGGCTTTATCGATCCTATGCGCAGAGGGATTACAGCGTTATTATTTAAATCACCAATAATTGTCAACATGATGCGTCAAACAAGAAATTACAAAATACCACTACAGGTTGCGTTGCCAAGAGAGCAAATCAATATGACAAGGTACGGGTAGCAGCAACAGTGCCATCATTGTGATTGTCTTGTGGACTATCATTGTTTTGATCTTTGTGAAAGCCCAATTTGGTGCTTTCAGTCGAAGAATTCTTAAAAGATTTGCGTTAGTCTTGACATTATCAGCTAAAAGTCTACATTGAAGTGGCTTATTGATCTTCAATACTAGTTGATACACTGCGGTTTAATAACTTTTATTCTCCATGACGCATAGTTTGATGCGTTAGGAAGACAAACGTATTCAGTGTACTTTAGGAGGCATAAGAGATCAACAGAGAGTGTTTTAGATAATTACCCGATTTCGCTAAGAGTTAAGCAACTCTGACATCCGTCCAAACCTATCAATACGACTGAGGTTTCGTAGGTCGTCATTTGCGTTGGTGAACGCTGACGCATATCGTATTGAGAGGAAGAAGTGCAATTACCTTTCAGCCGCATCCTCATCATCTAGATCACGATGTATCAGAAATTCGTGGTTGGCATTCGTTAGTGTTGTTTTGAATGGACAACAACACAATGGGTAAGAAATGAAGGTTGCTACAGATTGTGTGTCATTTGTGAAGGTTAATTCGGAAGGGCTTATCAGAATATAAAAGCCGTACAATGTTCCAATTCATTCTTCATTTGAATATGTGGTGTAGATATTAAATGAATAGGAACATAATTTTATAACTTTGCATACTTAGTCATATCCTTGTGTTTCTCATTTCGACGCTTAATTTAAGGCAACCTTGCATCGTGCTCTCTAAGTTATAATTTAATATTATTTGCGTTGGCGGCAATCATAATTTATAACGTATAATGCTACGCCGTCTGTCACCAACAGCAACATGGGGCCGAAATCAGCATACATTAATCCATGGATTAGTCTTGATTCGCTATGCTATCCTAATAAGTTATTTGCCCGATTAGTTTCTTTCTGCATAAGCAACTCATTGCTATTGTCACGCGCATTCGCACCAGGGTCGATTTGTTCAGTTGCTGGCAAACTCAATGTGCTTTTGGATCTAAATGTAAATTAGGGAGGCGCACTCAAAATGGTTATGTGGGATATATTTCCTTTTTTCGTTCACAATGTGGATGGATATTAAAGAATCCATTAACTAGTAATATTGTATACGTCTACTTTGTCGTAAATGTCACTGGTGTCACAGCTGCTGATATGCCATATGGATATTTACCATACCTGAATAAAATGAAGATAGCTTCATATTCATAATTTAAATTTCAATTGCTGATTAAAACACTCTGAGACGCGTTTCTTGCTCTTCACAACAGATGACGCTTAATGTACAACCAAATACTAATCATTTAGGCAAAAGAACTGACCCCTTAGACTAATTGGATAAAAATGTTGTATGAAAATATACAATGTGCGTGACCTGAATGGAAGAAGTTATGTCTATATCAAATTTGCATTCAAAATGATGAAATGTGTCATAATGATAACGTGTGTAATGAAGTGTATGATAGTCGCTCAGCAGTTTTCTTCTTTGACACGATGCCTCAATTAATTATGTGCTATCAATATATTTGCTCTTACTAGCCCGCATGACCTACCAGTGTCTGACCATTACAATATTGATTCATGACTCCAGTGAATCTATTGATTGTTCTGATGTTCAAATAATATAGTAAGCGCTGGAAATGTGTCACACAATATATAATCCATGATCAGTAATCCGTGAATTATGATCGATAGATTAACATCGTCATTTGAATAAATTTAATATTCTTAGATTCCATTGTTTAAGTCCGGTTTTAACAGGATCACTATTATCCAGAGAATTATTGTACTTCTTGATGAGCTATGAGGCTCGTTCTTATAGATAGTTATATTGGTTGGGCAGTTCATGTAACTTTATGTACTGTTGACATATCATGGCGTTTTCAAACAAATATTGGTCGAACAAATAGGCGTAGATTGATTGCAATGACCATGGGATTACTGTAAAAATATATGTAGGCGCATATGCATAGCAAGCTCGAAAATGAAAAAAAGGGTTGAATATTGTGAATGTGTACGGCACTGCTGGTTTCTTAGTTCGTCTTTTTGTTTCTTTTGTTGTGATTTATTTATTACCAGCCGAAATACACGCAATTATTCAACATATTTAAGAGTAAAAGTATTCAACCCTTATATCAATATATGTTTTTTCCAATGACAATAAGCAAAGCTAGTGCACGTAAACAGCACTAGCACAAGCTACGATAGTGCTTAACGAGCCCATGATTTTCTGTACAAAAGCAGCCTACCGTGACTCAAAAGAAGTAAATTACGAATCATTCTATGTCCTTGATGAATCATAACTGCGAAAAATATTACTTTTATCACCAGTGCTAGAGTTAACTCTGAGGGATGGACCAGGATTGAATTGGGTGAATATTATCATCGCGTTTCGGCTCAAATGGGGTCCATAATCCAAATGGTCAGCAGTCAGCACGCGCGAACTGGATAATGTTTTTCGTGAACTGACAAAATGAGCCGCAAAGCAGCTCGTGATAGTTCATGTATAACATCGGTTATATATGGATGGAAATAGCACCCAATATATTATTTCATCCTGACCATAAATATTCCAAGGTAGGCCTGTATATATGTATATATGTTTAAAGATTGTTAAGACCGTGGCACACAGAGAGAGGCAGACATGAACGATGAACAGAAACCTTGGTATCAATGTGACCAGTTAGATGCCTTTGGCGTCTCCAAATCTAATTGACTTTTCCCAATGATTCCAACTTGCAATGAATGATAAGCCGGTCATCGCCAGTTTGCATCTTGCGGCTTCTATAAAGGAGCACTTGATCAAATGCGCCGAACATTGTTAGACCATAAAAGCCCCCCGAGACAACCTTAAATTTAGCCTGACGCTATACTTAACCCCCAGAGGTCTCCAGTACGTCCGGAATAGATAAGGATATGCAGTCACGATAATAAGAAAAACTAAAACCCTGAGGCGGCGATTGAGAATGGCTTGTACTATAATGTTCAGGATCTATGTCGTATGTAAAGTATATAATCAATAATTTGGCTCATTCGCGCGGCGCAGAAATGAAAAAAAAATGTTTCGGGTTCCTTGACGAGGGACTTAAAACAAATTGAACAATTTTGCATTCATATAGGTTAGCGCCGCGGAATTCTAATCCCAAAATATTAAAGCGTACAATGCAAAAGGCTGCAGTGATTACATAGTTGCTGGTGTCAATCATTAAATAACAGCTACAATGGCTGTTTTACCATACGCGACACTGGTTAATCATAACTCGAGCTGCAATGTGCCTCTGTCCAGTTGCCGCGCGACCTAAGCCTATCTTAAGAATTAGCTGTTTATACGCGCTAGCAATTTTCTTGTCCCGATTCTGATATAAGTAGAGTCCTCTGCTTTATTTGTCAACAAGCCATTCGGTTGCAGTTATAGGTTGGAAGATTATCACAAGGTTTTGGCACTCTATGTCGAAGCTCAATATAGGATGTATGTAATATTATGGCTGATTGTTTAATAATATTCCGCAAAATATAATTAATATGAGGCTAGCACATTGTCTACTGTAACCTAGTTTCCAGCTAGCATAAGCAACGTACATTTCCGAAAGAGTGCCAGTTTCAACCTCATTAAGACGCATCAAACGATTATACTCGCTTTGTCTATCAGGTCAATATTGCGCAGGTGAAACTGACGGCCTGGTGATCACCGTGACGTGAACCTAGCCACTTATGGTGTGACATGGTCTGCTGTGAATAATTCATACGTATTTAGTGTAATGTTTGAAACTGCGGATACCATGAATTCTGCAGTTAGCATCGCTTGATATAATGCCATCAATGAAACGTGCGTCTCTCAAGATCCATATTGACTGTAATGCTTGTCAGATTCGTTGGTTTGAAAAAAAATCCTATGATATCAGATATATGTGTTCATCACTTCACCGCTATGCAATGGATTGCTAATTCAAACTTAACAAAGAGAGGAACGAGTATTTAGTAAATGTTGCAAAGTGCGTGGGCGGTTATGTGTGTAGTTTAGGTTGTAGCTTGTTTAGAGCATTTGCATTAAGTACCGAGTGGACAATTAACTTAATGTACTGTCGCTAGTTCAGCTATACCAATGTTTATCTGACATCCAATAGAGCACGTGGATCACTGTAGCTTATCTGAGAGATCCGCGATGCGATTGTGACGGTCGGTTCTAAGCATAAGAGATGTTTAAACCGCTATTTATTCAATGTTAAATCAACTTATTGCTTAACATTGTATGTCAATTAAGCGCGATGAAGCACGATTTACCGAGAATAGCTATCCGATGAAAATATCATTCTATGCTTTGCCAGGTACATGACGAAACATGACATTCACAGGTATTATATGCATAAGCTAAAACGTAAGTATATGTGGCGATCATGCATAAAAGATTTGTCTCTCTAAAGTCAATAAGGTTTCGTGTTCCTCATCGGGCATTATTTTTACCGGTTTCTTGCTCAGATGCGAAATTATACCATCTACAAAGCTACACAGCACTGCGGGCTTGCCCGGTGTAAGGGACGACAAAAACTGGACATATACATCCCGTTAATTACTGATTAAGGAGTATTTCCGGTTCCTTCTACGACAAAAATTATACCTTTCATCGGTGGCAGTGACGTTGTAATCTGACTTTCACATGACACGGATCCAAGCTGTCTGCGTTTAGACGACAGAATACTTAATTGAGAAAACTGCACCGTAATCCTCTCATCCATTAATAAAATGGAAGCAGCATCAAACATCTTACAATTCAGACAAAACCATCGTGCGGCTTCAAAGTATCAGAGAACATTTTAATGCGAAGTTGCGCTTTATTAAAGCGCGCAGATGCAATCAAGAAAAGACGAACAGATATTTTGCATGTTGGGCGTCGCGATAGCTCAGTTTGACTTTTCAGATGCTATTTTATTTATTCTGTATGTAGTAGTATGTATGTATGTATGTATGTATGTTATGTATGTATGCATGTATGTATGTATGTATGTATGTATGATGTATGTATGTATGTATGTATGTATTTATGTATGTCTGGTCTGTATGTATGTATGCATGTATGTACGTAATTGTATTGTACGTAGGTATGTATGTAATGTATGTATGTATGATGTTATGTAGATGTATGTATGGATGTATGTATGGAGTATTATGTATGTATGTACGTATTTATTTTCTGTATGTATATGTACGCATGGATGTATGCATGTTTGATTTACTTATGCCTGCATGTTTGGTTGTCATGGATGTATGATGTTTTTTGTATTATGTACTTTACGTATGTTTGTACTGTAGAACTTATGTATGTCGGTTGGTTTGTATGCTGTCTTATTGTTCCTTCTGCTAAATACGTCGAAGAGATTGGTACCCGCCAAACCTGGCAAAACCCGTCCCATGGGCTTTGATATATCATTATCGGATAATGATCAGAGACTCTCTTCAAAAGTCACCTCGCATTACTTCTATCATGATCACGATACCACAGGACGAACGCGTAGGTTCTATACTATACCATATAAACGGGGATAAATACGATGGTTAAGCTCATCGCATAATGCAAGTAATGCCTTGAACTAATTATCATGCAATGGAAAACTGCAATAACAGTATTTTTCCACAGACGCAGTTAATTATGCTGACAAGCTTGACGTCCCAATATAATACAAATCGGATTGACTTGAATCAATTTGATTGAGATAATAGCGCTGTGCGACATTTTCATAGGGGCCTATCATGAAGCGGGGGAGACGCAATATATATAGATATATATATATATATATATGATATATATATATATATATATCATATATATATATATCTATATCTAGTATATATATATATAATTATATAATCTGATATATATATACTATATCTATCTACATATATATCTATTATATCTTTCATATCTTTCTATCTCTAAGAGAGGATCTCTCTAGAGTGTATATACCTCTTTCTATCTACCTACTCGTTCCATCTCTATCTAGATCTGTTCCCTCTCTTCACCTCACTCGAGCCAATTACACAAACATCTCTACAGACCCTATCCCTCTCTGGACGTTATAAAAATCTATATAAAAATATGTATATATAAAGGCAAATATTACATATACTATATATGTTATTATATGTCACATATATATGCATATATATATAAAAAACTATCAATATATGTGTTATAGATATGTATCTAATATATTTCTATAAGTATATATATTCGATATACTATATGCTATATGTAGATATATGTACTTATTTATATATTATAGTGTATATATTTATATTATGCATATATATATATAAAGCTAACCTGGGCATGCATATATCTATAGTTCATATATGTATATATTGAAACGCAGATAGGTCCATTGCGTTAATTTAGATGGCTTCACTGAATTATACCCATTGCGAAATAACATTCGTCTAAGACGATTTGTGAATACTCAAGTGGCTTTGGTATTCTAATATAGATTAAGGCATTGTATGTTGGCAGGGAAAATATGCTTGCCAACATCTCTCCCCCTTCGGAAATTCTTCGGTCGTCATTCACCTAGGAATGTATATTGGTGCACAGTTGCATCTTAGAATTAATTTCTTTCCATCTCCTCTTTTGAATAGAGGAAGAAATATTTCCATTTCTGGAAGCAATGTCTTATTTCTACCTAGTAGTGAAAAAAGGTGGATGCAATAGTATCTACTTGTATCACTGAGGTACATTTTCTTGTTTTTTTTTGTTTATGTAAGGCCAAATTGCATATTGGAGTGCATTGAGACAGATCGACGTCCTGTGGATATATGCGTGCATACTGCGAGAGGTGGATGCAATATTATTAACGTAAGGTGCTGAGGTACATTTGCTTGCTTGTTCATCTTGGGGTGTTACTTGTTATCATTATACAGTCTTGTAATGCATGCCTGAAAGCTCTACTTTTTTAGCATTAGTGATGGTTCAAACGCTCGGCTAATATGATATTTTAAGTCATTACTGTTGACAATCCATTTGTTAGTAGAGGTCCTATATGGAGTCATTTGAACATATGCATATCATTTGCCCTTACTTGCTTGTCAGCTAATTATTATGTGATGCTTTAATTTGATTAATTAATGATCGGTTTCAGGTTTAAAATGCATATCTCATTTCATTACTGACAGGCATATCATTTTCTTTCCATTTGCATTTTCTAAACTTCGCCGTTGCGTCTTAAAATGCGGAAAATGATGCGCTGATTGTCTCAGGGTCAAAAACTTTCAGCTAACGAACGTCATCTATTTATAGGGAGTATGCGCCGCTGATTTTGCGTTTTATGCATTTTAACATTCGCCACTTAGTGGTAAGAACATGTTTTTCACCAGGTAAAATATGTTGCTACTGGGGGTTATTCGTATAAGTCACATCTAATTATCCGCAGTCAAGTTTGCTTCGCACATCGATATATTAAGTCGCAGCTTTCATTTAGGTCACGGATAGAATAGGAAAATGCCGACGACATTCTGCAGAGCCTTAAGAATTAACATATTGCTTTCTGCAGTGTGAATATCTTGTGCCACTTTGTGTGTCGTATTGCCATACCTACTTTCCCTGGCCATTGCCGATAATCCATGATTAATGAAACGCTTTACAGACCGGAACATAGGTTATATCGGCTTGTTCTGAATGCGACGGCCACTGTTGCTCATGCTAATAGCATGGGGGTTACTCGTGCTTATGCGCGCTACCACACATCACACATAATTAAATTGTCGCCATTTCCCAGGCAGTGACCTCTCTGTTTCTAAGACCATGCTAATGTGGGAGTAATAACGTTATTCATTTCACCCACTTGGGTGCGTTCACATAAGTGCATCGTCAACAGTAGTTACTTCCGTTATGATGACCTCTTTTTTGTAAAGCCTAATGATGTTGAACAATTGACCAATAAAGGACCACCATCAACTGTCTGTAAATGAAGCCGTCTTTTGTCGTGCATATAGCAGCAATCAGAGACACAACAGTCGTCGAAGAACTTGTGCCGAATAACTGTTGCGTATTCAATACATTCAATTCAGTGAACGATGATTGTTGTGTCATGTAATACACGGGACATTGGTAAGCCTTCATTTATGCAGCATAGCCGTGTATAAACGGCTACCTGCCGGAAACAAGTAACTTGTCGTAACCAAGCGCTATCGAATCTTATTAATGTACCATACAGAGATACTGGTTGAAGGTGTCAAGGCACCTGTCCATTCTCATCACGCAGTTATGACTAAATGCCATTCTGAATAATATAAGGCTTTCTGCTTAAAAGTGTCAATCGGGCTAGATTGATTTTACGCGTCCTTAAGATAAGCTCATCAAACAGACATTCAATATGCAATATCATCCCCTACAGTTAGCTGTTATATTCATATCATATATGCTTTCTTTAAATGATCCGTGTCTAAACGCCATAAATAAGCGTGGGTATTATTGAAATGTCGCTTCATATTATATATTACATTATCTATAGAAACAGCGCTCATACTAGGTATAGAAACGGCAATATTGTTATGTGACACCCTCGTTTTTCAATTATTTATCTGTCAATTCGCTGATTGATTGCTTCCGGTTATGTCCGATCGTATTTGTTCTACAACCACACCAACATCCGTTTAAGTAGTCCGGCGATTTTTGGCTGAGAGCGATCCGGAAACCGATGCAAAACTAAGTCGCACTAGGCATTCATGACTCCTAACCGCCTGCATTGATAAGAAATGTGCGCATATGATGAGGGCAATGACGTGAGACCCCTGTTGATACGCTATTACCTGTCCGCTGAAGTACACAGGAACAACACTAGAGCAATATCGATTTCCATGAAATGACACCATAGTCAGCTTGCATAATAGCAGTATTACTTAAGCGTTTCATGAACAGCATGTTATGTCATATAATTATATATTAATATATATATATATATATATATATATATATATATATATATATGGATAAAGATATACATATATATATATATTTATATAAATATATAAATGTCTATGTATATAAATATATTTTCTATACTATATGTCTCTTTCTATGTATTTGTCTCTTTCTAGATATATTATCTATATCTCTCTATCTAGAGATAGAGAAGGACTCTCTAGATCTATTTCTCTCTATCTCTCTCTCTCTATCTCTCTATATATCTATCTCTATCTCTATATCTATCTCTCTATCTATAGATATATATCTCTATATATATATATATATATATATATATATATATTTTTCTACATAGGTGCTCAAATCAACTTCAGCCGAATCGAACGTACTTTCGATAATTCATTCCCAATTATGATGTGCATGCGTGAAGTTCACGTTTTTGTTTATCTGTAAAGAACCCATTTGAGTAAATCCGACACATAAAACCTTTTGCTTTTCGTCCTTGGAATACAAACGACCGCTGATAAAAGTTCATGCAAGTTTGAACAAATGCAGATAACATTGAAATATTGCTTTGTTATTCTATGTCATTTAGTCTGACTAATACACTGTTGTTGCTATTATTCATTATGTGCGGAAGAAAACACAGACGACGATGATTACACAAAATACACCTTGCCAACCTACTCGCCCGCTTATTTGCTCATCGACCTGGTACGGTCTTAATTAAGTAGCATAGGTTTGAAGTAAGATAACGTTATTCCTAAAGGTGTTCTCATAAAACATGAGGTAACGTGTAATATTACACTATTACATTCTATGTCAATAGAGATTTATCCTGTCGCGAAGTTATTAGCGACATGTTGCTAGGTGGTTTCTACTATTTAGGATCTGCAGCTAGATCTAGCATGACAATGACTTCAATTTGTTGATGCTGACGGTGTCTGTTTTATGCTTTTAAGTCAATCATGCATAAGCCAGTTTCATCAGTCATACTTATGCATTGCTAATTACTTGTATCCGATATATATCACAGCTTATGGAGCTGCTTAGGCACGTAATCCTGCAAGAAGCAAATGGTTAGTCTGTCATTTTCTGACGAAGGGATGTGGATATCTCGACTGTAACAAGAATAAAATATCATATTTATGAAACTAAGATTCATACGATAATGTAGCCATTTACACGTAATTGAACTATAGGTATTTGTGAAAGCGAATAAATTGGTTGGTTTATGTATTGCATTGAGTTCACCCAGAATTTCATCCGATTATAGTTGATCGGGTTACACCCAGATGGGTCACATCCACCATAATCAGCGTATTAAGTTATGTGTAGTTTATCAACCAGAGCACTAGCTATTTGATCATTGCCTGTGTGATCTCATTGTTTTTTTGTATTTGTTTTGTATCAAAATTAACATGATTGTTAACATGAACGCTTAATGGGAGATATATCACGTTGTAAAAGTCTCCCGTTCCACTGAACTGCGGTTATTCATAGGCATCAACAAGTTATACTATCAAAACGCCCGTCCGCCCCGAACCCCACCCCGACCCTAGTGGTGCATGGCTTCTATCTCATTCACGAGCCACACCCAACCAATCGGGAGCTGCTCTGCAATGGCGACCTTAACTGCGTCATCAAAAGGGTTGCACACTACTTTTAAGGTAAGTTCAGAGGTTATGGGGTCACAGAGCCGATGGAAATAAAGTAGTAAGAGGAACAGATCCATAGGCCCGGCGCCAACGTTCGCGACATTGTAGACCTCGAGATGATCACCAAACGTGTCATCATCTTGAAAGGCATTACGGGCGATAACATCCACTACGGCCTACCCCAAAAATAACCTGCACAAGCTGCAGTGCTTCACAACCAGTGATGCCTTGCGTGTAGCCATAATAATATCTACGGCAAGTGGTGTGCGCTACAGAACCTTGCAAACGTCGAGGCCTACGAGGCCGAGCACATGTGCCATTGCAACAGTCAAATGTGAGTCAGCTGGTGGACGTGCACGCCATGCCATCCTGGAATGGTCCGGCAAACTAGCATAGCATGGGTGGGTATATGTAGGCGCTAGAAGAGCACGCCTATTATGAACCCTCAAACTGCACAGTGACTCATGTGCCTTCGCCCAGCACCTCCCCACCCAACAAACCACTGACCCGGCATCAGCTAAGTCGAGAGGGGAAAAAACGACCCTCGCTACAGACCGATTCCGCATATTCGTTAACAATATGGCAATACTCTATCCAAATTGCAGCTGGTTTGTTTCTTGCCTGTATAGATAAGATCAGTACAATAGTCCCCTTGGTTAATGGATAAAGTGATCAAAACGTTTCGCGGACGTAATGTGATACTAATGCTGGTATAGCTCTCTCTGCTCTACATTAAACCGGATTTATGTGAGCACTATTTCCCCTTTTTCACTTGGTATTGAAAGGCGATGTTTATTTACTTGTTTACATCTCACGGTAAAATGCTCTCACATTACTTTTATACTCTCCCCCTTTACACAAGAATATACCAAGATATATAACACGGCAATTGAATTTCAAACTTGATGTAAGTTAATATATTCATAAGGTAATGGTTATGTATTTGACACATAACCATTATCTTGTACACTGCATGTTGCAACGATTTACGCGGACCTTAACGGCCTAATATGTTTACTGCGTTTTCGAGGCAGCGTCAATCACTACACGGTTCGTGCATGCAATCATTGAAACATCTTCATGGCCTTGCGCTTATCCCGAAAGAGCTCAATTTCGCGTCGCTGTTTTGATAGTGTACCATGAGGCTAGATACATTTAAGGTTCAACTGACATGCTTTTCATCGAAGATGTTCTTTGGTTATGTAGAGTGTATCTATACAATTTGAGCATATCGTGGGAGTATAAAATTACTGCTCACGCAATCCGAGCCCTGTAATAAACTAAAACTGTCGGGAGCGATTAAGCAACGGTAATGTGACCAGTTAAGGCTATATTCAATTCTGATCCGAGACAAACAGGGAGAGATATGCAGTAATGTTCGCACGCAGTATATATCCGGCAACCACTGTGGTGCAATAAACTCTAGAAGTTTCCGGTTTGTCCTCCTCTGTATCTAGCAAACGTCTCAACATTGAATCTTTATTTTTGTGCATTGAAGCGCAGTAAATTTATTGAAACAATAAGCATATGCGTAACATATCCTTGCAACCACGATATCCTAAACATTCTCCAGCTCCACGAGCCGACGAGTGCCCCGATTGAAGTATTATTGTAATCATCCAAATACACAATATATGATTAGGAGACGTCAATTACAGATCGCAATTTACCAACAATTTTTTCTGCTGCCATATTCGATACAACATGTGTATCGCCCAAAAAGATTGTAA
>CM067349.1:37156462-37166462 GCA_034190875.2 Urechis unicinctus | reverse complement strand
TTGGTACAATATTGGACGATGCTGTAATACAGAATTCTCTGGTACCCAAGTCAGGGACTAAACCTAACGGCTACTGAATAAATATTGCAAAACAAACTGCAGACAACACACTTTCCTGACTGATGTCGAAAGTTTAATTGAGGCACCATAAAAGGTAATTTTTATTAATCCTTGTAAATTTGTCTTGTGCCTCTGCTAATTCCTTTAAATAAAATACAAGGCCTCCATTGATTGCTTCCGATTACTAATTTTACTATGTAGCAACCTGACGTCGATGAACTTGGTATTTAGTAGTTAGCCATGTTTCATATACATCTGCATATCCACGGGATGTGAATGGATGCAGTTTGCATATATAAATGCATACCATTCCAAGTTATCATTAGTTGCAACAAAGGGTTAAGTGGTGGCAATGAGCAGTAATCATGGTGGTACCTACTGGCGAAATCTCCCTAGTTGTAAAGTCGTTGGTTACTGTGCACAACAAACAAGCCAGCAATAACTTGTAAAACCCGAGGTGTAACTCATTACCGACCGAACTTGTGACACATTTTGAATAACATCTGATGGTTTCGTATCGAGGGAGCATTATCTTTGGTCGCTGCGACATATCAATTGCGGTCACACTATAAGTACCAATTGCGTGAGAACAATATGTTTATAAGCATCCGTTAAAGTACAAATCACATGAGTATTTGCAGCAGTATTTCCCCCGCTATGGTCAGCTGGGGTTTCGACCTATGTCGCGACATTCTTGCGCAATTATACCTTAATATACCACTATTGACTGAATTATGCATACGTGCTAGATTGTATTATTTCAAATTGACGGATGTGTCCATTGGGGCCAATATTATAGTCCAACGGAGGGAACAAAGGGGCAGTTTGGATAATTTGTATTATGCTGTAGTAAGATAGATTCTTAAACGGCACTTACATTAATGATATTTTATGATTCCATTCATTTGACCATGGTGATATTGCAATGACATTGTATCAGATAAATCAATTATTATAAATTTCTCCAATAAACTAAACGCAAAACATTGTTTCGCTCCTCGCATTCCACACGTTATGTTGCGCTTCAATGTTTAGCCAGAGAGCAGCGTGACGCCATTCTCAGACGTCAATAGAGCCATTTCATTTGGTTGGTTGAAATGTTTCGTGCATATGCGATAATGTGCAAACTCAAGTTGCGTAACGGATGTATTGAATTATATTCTCCACAGCATATAATACCGCTCACAAGGAGTCCAAAATGCTGTTGCACCTTTTTGATAGTCTGTCTGTCTTGATAAAACAGCAACATGGCGATCATGTCTTGAATCTGCTGTCCTGCATTTGCACCAAAAATGTATAATAATATGAAACTAAAATAGCAGTAACTCCACCTGATGATTCACAACAATAGACTTTGGTCTGATTCATGTCAGCATGAAAAGTGCGATAAAGACACTGTTCCATTTGAAGTCGCAATTGAGAACATGACCATCGGCTTCATCGGAAATTAATGGTAAGGTGTAAGGACCCTCGCTTGCAGTAACATAATGATGCTAATACCTGATCGTTTTACTTGCATGTTAACTCTATATAGAATACGCCGTTAAGTTATTGTGCGTTATATTGCTTCACAGAAAGACACTACTTATTCGGTAAAGGAACGAACTATCAACCAAGATGCGATATCGCGACTGTGATGGATGAGGGTGATTGTGATGCTTGAATAGTTTCGCGTGAGTGCCCGCGCCCACTTGGTACATTCCCGCTACCAAGCTTGAACATCCAAGTAAAATCATCTATGCACCGCTAAATCCTGAGAAGGGGTGGGAAGACTTACCTTATTCTCTTGCATTATGCAGGATTTTGTTGTACTTTCAGGGTGCAGAAACGAAAACATATAACAAAGAAGTTACCCATTATGCGGAATGACGGCGCTGCTGAATGACTGATGCATAATTGCAACACTGACTCAGCAATTGCGTAGTAAGCGATGTTTCAGAGTAATGAACACTTAAGGAACTCATGCGCGGAATGCACCGGGTGTGCAAATAAATGTAATATTTTGAATTAAACATAGCGTACCTAGGGGTTTTACCGTAATGGTGCATGATTGATAAGCCATACGGTAGGCCCTGGCTTGCAGATGTTCAAAACAAATTATGCCGAAGTGAGAAATCTTTTAAAGAGGCTGTTCTGGTCTGACGTATGATGAGCGTTTGGATATATTCGTTTGACTAATTATCAGGATCAGTATGTCTGTCCCCGACCGAAGAACAGAACCATTGTAATGTCCACCATTGGTATTAGTATTATATAGTTTGTTACAAGTAGCGGAATAACTCACAATCGCTGGCGCAAAAGTAATGTAGAAACAGCGAACGATTTCTAATATATACTTCAACATATTTGTAATGTGCCCTTTGATAACTAAATAATACAGCTGTGCAATAATAAGGTCAAGTATGCAATTATCAAGTAGCTAACCTAGCGGATTATATTTTTCTTATTATTCTGGGTTTCAGCTCAAGAAGAAATCCCGCATCGATAACAAAACAATTGCATTCAATTCGCCATAAATCTATGATGTATGAGATGAATCAGAATATTTACTGCGTTGTGTGTTGTGTGCTATTCATGAAAAAAATATACATCATACGATGGATATCAACAAATTTCCGACTTCATTGTACCAAAGCAATGTCAATATTGAAGAACAAATTCTAATATCTGCTTACTCCACATGAGCTCCACGCGCATGCCGTGTGTGGAATAATACAACGCAACGTGTCAAATCAATCTGGTTGGCTTAAATTGGTGCAATTATCTATCATGTTATACATCTGATATTCAAATCAACGATCCTGTTGGAAAGAGTGGCTAAGAAATCAATAAAATGGATACATTGCTATCATCAACTGCATAGAACGAATTAGTCGGTCGTCCCGATCAACAGTCCGCATGGCAAAGACACCAGGACAAATCGAATTACATAAGCCAATGTAGCAATGCAGAGATATTTAACCTGTTGCATCGCTGGGCCACCACCAAAACATACAAGTATATCACAAGTAAATCAGCACAAAATGGTTGAGAAGTCGTAACTGACTTGTATTCAAATCGTGTTACCATTGACAAGGCCAATGATCCATACAGCAGTTTTTCTCTGGTCAGCCATTAAGGTGCGGTCCTACAAGAGCATCGTACCAGCCCTTTATAAATCAGTTGTCAGTTATTCATGTTTCGCTTTCCATTGGGGTACGATATAAATGGTGTTTAGAGCAACTTTGATTTTGTGTTTATATCATATTGCATGGCTACCGTGGCAACGACCAGTTTAATAATGTGCAGTCCATGCCGTATCGAAGCACTTCCTAACTTCTCAGCTTGTCGCTTCACAATTGATCTCGGCAACAGTTTATCTCGCCTGTGTGGCTTTGTCACATACCTTAAATACTCATTGAACCGGGGAATGAAGGATGAAAGGCGTTGTGTGTGTAGGATAACAATATGTCCCGTATATTTGTGGACAGAATTATCAAGACATGCGATATATGGACCATAGCAACCATCTCGAACAACCTTTACAGGAATTTGATTAACATAAACACTAGTTATATGCACATTGATGTAATATATATGAACAGCCCTTCTGTCGAGGTAAATAACCACAAGTACGTTTGCATATGGCTCAATTATAAATCCAGCCATCGAATCCCCGACAAGAAGCAAATCATAATATTGAATGCTTAATGACAATTAAGGCTCAGCAAACGATGCTGTCTCAAGACGTCTGTAATGGATCGTATTTTAACAAATATGTATGTATGTATATATGTATGAATGTACTTATGTATGTACTTATGTATGTATGTATGTATGTATGTATGTATGTATGTATGTATGTATGTATGTATGTATGTATGTATGTATGTATGTATGTATGTATGTATGTATGTATGTATGTATGTATGTATGTATGTATGTATGTATGTATGTATGTATGTATGTATGTATGTATGTATGTATGTATGTATGTATGTATGTATGTATGTATGTATGTATGTATGTATGTATGTCTGTATGTATGTATGTATGTATGTATGTATGTATGTATGTATGTATGTATGTATGTATGTATGTATGTATGTATCTTGTATTTATCTATGTATGTATGTATGTATGTATGTATGTATGTATGTATGTATGTATGTATGTATGTATGTATGTATGTATGTATGTATGTATGTGTATGTATGTATGTATGTATGTGTATGTATGTATGTATGTATGTATGTATGCATGCATGCATGTATGTATGTATGTATGTATGTATGTATGTATGTATGTATGTATGTATGTATGTATGTATGTATGTATGTATGTATGTATGTATGTATGTACGCATGGATGTATGCATGTTTGAATTTACTTATGAATGAATGAATGTTTGTTTGTATGTATGTATGAATGTTTGTATATATGTATGTACGTATGTTTGTATGTATGAATTTATGTATGTATGTTGGTTTGTATGCTTGTATTATTGTTCTTATGCTAAATACGTCGAAGAGATTGGTACCCGCCAAACCTGGCAACCGTCCCATGGGCTTCTGATATATCATTATCGGATAATGATCAGAGAGACTCTCTTCAAAAGTCATATCCTTCATATTCACCCGCATTACTTCTATCATGATCACGATACCACAGGACGAGTAGTTCTATACCATAAAAACGGTGATAAATACGATGAAGCTCATCGCATAATGCAAGTAATGCTTGACTAATTATCATGCAATGGAAACTGCATAACAGTATTTTCCACAGGCGCAGTTAATTATGGCTGACAAGCTTGACGTCAATATAATACAACTCGGATTTACTTGAATCACATTTGATTGAGATAATAGTGCTGTGCGACATTTTCATAGGGGGTATCATGAAGCTGGAGACGCAATATATATATATATATATATATATATATATATATATATATATATATATATATATATATATATATATATATATTACATATATATATCTATATATTTATATATATAAATATATATATAGGTGTATATACATAACTATATATAAATACATTTACATATATATATATATATGTTACATATATTAACATATATATGAATATGTATATATAAAAACTATCAATATATGGAGTTATAAGAATCTATATATCTATGCATATATAAACATGCAAATATTCATGCTATATATGTATATATATGTACATATATATATATATATATATATATATATATATATATATTATATATATATTCAGATATATATTTAAAGATAGATATAAAATATTTCTATAAGTATATATATTTAAATATATATGCATATACGTATATATACATTTATATGCATATATATTTATATATGTATATATATATGCATTTATATAGGCTAACATGTGCATGCATATATCCATGTGCATATATGTATAGATGCATATTTAGACATATATAGAGATATAAATATAAATATATATATACATATTTATAGGTATTTTTTTGTAAACACAAATATATGTATATACACACACTCATTTATATATGTATATATATATATATATATATATATATATATATATATATATATATATTTATATATATATATATATATATATATATATATATATATATGTATTTATATATATACATAAATATATAACTATCCATTGAAACGCAGATAGGTCCATTGCGTTAATTTAGATGGCTTCACTGAATTATACCCATTGCGAAATAACATTCGTCTAAGACGATTTGTGAATACTCAAGTGGCTTTGGTATTCTAATATAGATTAAGGCATTGTATGTTGGCAGGGAAAATATGCTTGCCAACATCTCTCCCCCTTCGGAAATTCTTCGGTCGTCATTCACCTAGGAATGTATATTGGTGCACAGTTGCATCTTAGAATTAATTTCTTTCCATCTCCTCTTTTGAGTAGAGGAAGAAATATTTCCATTTCTGGAAGCAATGTCTTATTTCTACCTAGTAGTGAAAAAAGGTGGATGCAATAGTATCTACTTATATCACTGAGGTACATTTTCTTGTTTTTTTTGTTTATGTAGGGCCAAATTGCATATTGGAGTGCATTGAGACAGATCGACGTCCTGAGGATATATCTTTAGTATAATGGAGGTAGCAATAAAAATGCACTTGAACGCTCTTCAGAAGAAATGCGTGCATATTGCGAGAGGTGGATGCAATATTATTAACGTAAGGTGCTGAGGTACATTTGCTTGCTTGTTCATCTTTGGGTGTTACTTGTTATCATTATACAGTCATGTAATGCATGCCTAAAAGCTCTACTTTTTTAGCATTAGTGATGGTTCAAACGCTCGGCTAATATGATATTTTATTTATAAGTCATTACTGTTGACAATCCATTTGTTAGCAGAGGTCCTATATGGAGTCATTTGAACATATGCATATCATTTGCCCTTACTTGCTTGTCAGCTAATTATTATGTGATGCTTTAATTTGATTAATTAATGATCGGTTTCAGGTTTAAAATGCATATCTCATTTCATTACTGACAGGCATATCATTTTCTTTCCATTTGCATTTTCTAAACTTCGCCGTTGCGTCTTAAAATGCGGAAAATGATGCGCTGATTGTCTCAGGGTCAAAAACTTTCAGCTAACGAACGTCATCTATTTATAGGGAGTATGCGCCGCTGATTATGCGTTTTATGCATTTTAACATTCGCCACTTAGTGGTAAGAACATGTTTTTCACCAGGTAAAATATGTTGCTACTGGGGGTTATTCGTATAAGTCACATCTAATTATCCGCAGTCAAGTTTGCTTCGCACATCGATATATTAAGTCGCAGCTTTCATTTAGCTACCACACATCACACATAATTAAATTGTCGCCATTTCCCACGCAGTGACCTCTATGTTTCTAAGACCATGCTAATGTAGGAGTAATAACGTTATTTATTTCAGCCACTTGGGTGCGTTCACATAAGTGCATCGTCAACAGTAGTTACTTCCGTTATGATGACCTCTTTTTTGTAAAGCCTAATGATGTTGAAAAATTGACCAATAAAGGACCACCATCAACTGTCTGTAAATGAAGCCGTCTTTTGTCGTGCATATAGCAGCAATCAGAGACACAACAGTCGTCGAAGAAATTGTGCCGAATAACTGTTCCGTATCCAATACATTCAATTCAGTGAACGATAATTGTTGTGTCATGTAATACACGGGACATTGGTAAGCCTTCATTTATGCAGCATAGCGTGTATAAACGGCTACCTGCCGGAAACAAGTAATTTGCCGTAACCAAGCGCTACCGAATCGCATTAATGTACCATACAGAGATACTGGTTGAAGGTGTCAAGGCACCTGTCCATTCTCATCACGCAGTTATGACTAAATGCCATTCTGAATGATATGAGGCTTTCTGCTTAAAAGTGTCAATCGGGCTAGATTGATTTTACGCGTCCTTAAGATAAGCTTAACAAACAGACATTCAATATGCAATATCATCCCCTACAGTTAGCTCTTATATTCATATCATATATGCTTTCTTTAAATGATCCGTGTCTAAACGCCATAAATAAGCGTGGGTATTATTGAAATGTCGCTTCATATTATATATTACATTATCTATAGAAACAGCGCTCATACTAGGTAAAGAAACGGCAATATTGTTATGTGACACCCTCGTTTTTCAATTATTCATCTGTCAATTCGCTGATTGATTCCTTCCGGTTATGTCCGATCGTATTTGTTCTACAACCACACCAACATCCGCTTAAGTAGTCCGACGATATTTGGCTGAGAGCGATCCGGAAACCGATGCAAAACTAAGTCGCATTAGGCATTCATGACTCCTAACCGCCTGCATTTATAAGAAATGTGCGCATATGATGAGGGCAATGACATAAAACCCCTGTGGATACGCTATTACCTGTCCGCTGAAGTACACAAGAACAACACTAGAGCAATATCGATTTCCATGAAATGACACCATAGTCAGCTTTCATAATAGCAGTATAACTTAAGCGTTTCATGAATAGCATGTGTTGTCATATAAATATATATTAATATAAATATATATGGATAAAGATATACATATATATATATATTTATATATATATATAAATGTATATGTATATAAAATATATTTATATATATATGTATATTTAGGTATTTGTATATTTATATATATATATTTTATATATATATCTATATATATATATCTATATATCTATATATCTATATAGATATATATATATATATATATATATATATATATATATATCTATATATATATATATATATATATATATTTATACAAAGGTGCTCAAATCAACTTCAGCCGAATCGAACGTACTTTCGATAATTCTTTCCCAATTATGATGTGCATGCGTGAAGTTCACGTTTTTGTAAAGAACCCATTCGAGTAAATCCGACACATAAAACCTGTTGCTTTTCGTCCTTGGAATACAAACCACCGCTGCAAGTTTGAACAAATGCGGATAACATTGAAATATTGCTTTGTTATTCCATGTCATTTAGTCTGACTAATTCAATAGATATCACCACTGTTGTTGCTATTATTTATTATGTGCGGATGAAAACACAGACGACGATGATTACACAAAATACACCTTGCCAGCCTACTCGCCCGCTTATTTGCTCAACGACCTAGTACGGTCTTAATTAGGTAGCATAACGTTATTCCTAAAGGTGTTCTCATAAAACATGAGGTAACGTGTAATATTACACTATTACATTCTATGTCAAAGGAGATTTATCCTGTCGCGAAGTTATTGGCGACATGTTGCTAGGTGGTTTCTACTATTTAGGATCTGCAGCTAGATCTAGCATGACAATGACTTCAATTTGTTGATGCTTACGGTGTCTGTATGCTTTTAAGTCAATCATGCATAAGCCAGTTTCATCTGTCATACTAATGCATTGCTAATTACTTGTATCCGATATATATCACAGCTTATGGAGCTGCTTAGGCACGTAATCCTGCAAGAAGCAAATGGTTAGTCTGTCATTTTCTGACGAAGGGAAGTGGATATCTCGACTGTAACAAGAATAAAATATCATATTTATGAAACTAAGATTCATACGATAATGTAGCCATTTACACGTATTTGAACTATAGGTATTTGTGAAAGCGAATAAATTGGTTGGTTTATGTATTGCATTGAGTTCACCCAGAATTTCATCCGATTATAGTTGATCGGGTTACACCCAGATGGGTCACATCCACCATAATCAGCGTATTAAGTTATGTGTAGTTTATCAACCAGAGCACTAGCTATTTGATCATTGCCTGTGTGATCTCATAGTTTTTTGTATTTGTTTTGTATCAAAATTAACATGATTGTTAACATGAACGCTTAATGGGAGATATATCACGTTGTAAAAGTCTCCCGTTCCACTGAACTGCGATTATTCATAGGCGTCAACAAGTTATACTATCAAAAACGCCCGTCCGCCCCGAACCCCACCCCGACCCTAGTGGTGCACGGCTTCTATCTCATTCACGAGCCACACCCAACCAATCGGGAGCTGCTCTGCAATGGCGACCTTAACTGCGTCACCAAAAGGGTTGCACACTACTTTTAAGGTAAGTTCAGAGGTTATGGGGGGGTCACAGAGCCGATGGAAATAAAGTAGTAAGAGGAACAGATCCATAGGCCCGGCGCCAACGTTCCCGACATTGTAGACCTCGAGAGGATCACCAAACGTGTCATCATCTTGAAAGGCATTACGGGCGATAACATCCACTACGGCCTACCCCCAAAATAACCTGCACAAGCTGCAGTGCTTCACAACCAGTGATGCCTTGCGTGTAGCCATAATAATATCTACGTCAAGTGGAGTGCGCTACAGAACCTTGCCAACGTCGAGGCCTACGTGACCGAGCACATGTGCCTTTGCAACAGTCAAATGTGAGTCAGCTGGTGGACGTGCACGCCATGCCATCCTGGAATGG
>CM067349.1:37137571-37148948 GCA_034190875.2 Urechis unicinctus | reverse complement strand
TTTCGATGTAATAGCAGCGCTCGGCCTTGAATTAGTTCATAAGATTACGATACATATCGAATAACTCATATCGGCGGTAGATAGTGGCTTAAGCAGTCACTTTGCTTCGCGCATGATCGTTCCGACTAGCATCAGCGGGAAATGCTAATGGTGTGGGCTTGATCCAAGCATTTTATGCAACGATTTATGCAAAGAAGAAGGTAGCCGAAGAGACAATATCTGTCCTTTCAGTGAATGGGCATGCGCTGTTTTTGGTTTGTGCCACTTTTAGATACAACTGAGTTTGCATTGCAAAATCGCATAGGCTATCAATCGATACCCGGATGACCCAGAATGTTGACCTACATTGATAATTGATCATTGACGGTACGAGCCTAAGATGGTGCTATCTAGATGATGAAGATTGTTGTTGTAACTGCTGTGCGACACATTACCACATAACATTGTCTTCGTACACACCTGGGACAAGAACCGCATTCTAGCATATAATGCTATATGTATGTCACAGTATGTATGATCACCGTACAGGTAACGCGCTCACTCAGCATTCGGAAGTTTATGAAAAACACGTGTTCTTAACATATTGTATCTCCAGAAAATCATGTAAACATTGAAGCCTTTTTATATGAAATTGAATTGTTTTTGCGAGAAGGTGACTCCGCCCTCTTTGAACTGCCAATTTAGTCTGGATCATCATCCATCCAGGTCCCGAAGATAGAACGCTTTAATAAACATGAACGTTTGTCCATCGGCATAAATAACACGCTTTATATCCATTTCAGTACCACATGAGACTGAACTCTCTTACAGGGAGTCCAAGCAGGCACAAAACCGGATCATTCGTTGCTTTTATCTTACGAAAACGAGCCATGGCGGGATTAGAACGATAGCTGACTTATATTTATGGTATTTTTAGTGTAGAAAACTAGGGACCTTCTGTCTTTTATTTGAGGGAAGTAACATTACTCAAAGTAGTGCCTTTTATAGTCAAATGTTTTCTGTTTTTCATGCTCAGGCGTTATCACATCTACTGATTTTATTGATATTTCTCTTGGTGAATGCTGTAGAACGTTCCTCAGCTCATAAGTTATAAATGCATAGCTTGTTTTCGAATTACGTTGCCACAGATCACACGAGAGACTTTGGCATTTCACGCTAAGCACTCGAAACATTGATGAATGATGTTGTAGGAATCGATCAGCTTGCCCTTTTGTTATGAGCCGTTCTAAGAAATAGGGTCGGTGACTGCAGTAATCAAGCAATGTGTTTAGGTTACATAACCAGAGGATACTATTGACCTGACAATTTGGCAGTTGGGATCTTATCATTATCCGTTCGGCATTTACTGATTCTAAGAACATTTGTTTCGCATTGTCATGACAAATCAGCGTTGATGAAAACAATGAATCAACTCTAAATTGTTCGCATTATATAAATTTACATAATCTAAATGTAAGGAATCAATCCCGAATATCATATACCAGAGACTAGTTGTGTGTTTTGTAGCTTATTGGCGCAGTGTCGCTTTTCCGATGTTTTGCGTAAAAGCCTAAGAGCACATCGATGTTGTTCGGAATGAATGCGAAGAGCTAACGCAATGATTATAGCTTCACAAAGTTACTCACACCCAATTAGTTTTCAATAAATTTCGCAGATGGTAATATAATCAGATGCATGCATAAAATAGAGACTTTCGGTTGTGATAATTATAAAATTTGAGCTAAAATCATGCGTTAACATACGATGGTGGAATCAATGGATAAAGCTATAAACTCGCTGTTGCTTATTACTAAGCATATACTCATGATGGTGTTTGGCACAAGTCAAACCCGATGGAGTTGAAATGTGAATTTCCATCTATACATATCGTAGCGGATGCTAAAACAACTCATAAGCCATGTTTAATTTTGCAAGTGATAGAATTGTGGGCTGAATAAAAATAGCAGCATCACAAACAGCCTAGTTGTGTTTCATAATTACAACATTGTTTGCAATAAGTATACAATTAATTGCCGACGTTATGCACGCAAATTTTTGATGCACCCAGTTACACAATTGGTCATCCCATTGTTCCCCTGAGACGAAACGTCATTGAAATAATATAACACAACTGCATTTGTTGGTAACTGGTACGGTACACTAATATGCAATATATAGCGCATACTGCAATGTTTACATTTTAATCAAATGTTCACCAGTTTTGCACCGAACTATTATTAAAGTCCTCATTCCTTATACAAACAACTGAATATCGTTTCCTGGAATGATGTTGGAATGAGAAGACTGTGTTGCAATGTACCTTCATAGGCCTATGTGCTCCATCGGGTGCCAGAAACGTTTAGTAAGGCGAACATATTGACACAAGATTAAGTATTCCTCCAATCCGCTACATGAGCTATAATAACCTTAATTGCGCACATAAATACCCATACACTTCGCAATAATTGCAAAATGCTCTTTCCTCTTGACGTTAAGTTAAAATAAGCAATGCATTGCATGGTGGTGAAATGACATGCAGATATTTCTAACAGACAAGTGGAAAACTCATTTACTTTTATCTACTGACAAAACACATGCGCATGTTACAAAGACGTAACGACTGCGAGCCCAGCTCGCCGTCTAGAGATCATATGATTCTGTCCAATTCATCTATTTGACAAGTATCGCAGACAGAATAGGCCATGAGATTACCGAAGTAATGGGGCACCCGACAAAGTGATGTGTGAGCTTCTGATGAAACCAATAAGTGACATGAGGATTTCACGATTTCAGCTGTTTCAAACATCATTTTGTAAATGTATAAATTATGTACTACAGACCATGTTCCACCATAAGTGGCACTATTGACAACGGGGAGCATTTGTTCATTTCCGTGCTTGGCACTTGCTGCTGGGTTTGAACTCAAACGCAATTCAATTTAGTGTCAGCGATCTAAACTTGGTTACACTTATTGTTGCTCCAATTATATAATTGCTAATACGCAATGCGTACATCATTTTGAAAAACTTGTTATGTTAACGCGTTCAGTGTTGGTTCTTCAGTGGTGCAATTATTAATTATGTTATTGATGAACGTCAACATGTCAGAGTGCATATATGACAAGATGTATTGGAATAATTATATTGTAAATGAATTAGTGACGCCATCAAATGTTATTATTACGCTCTGCAATTTGATCAAACTGTAAAGGCAGTTGAGTCACCCCTCCATCACACCGAATATGCTGAAAGCGCTTAAGCTGTACAATTACTTTCATCTTCTAATTCGTATCTGCACACACGTAACCTGATTTAGTTACGCCTTCAATGTCATAATTACGTTCTGCAATTTGATAAAACTGTAAAGAGAGTTGAGTCACTTCCATTACACAATGGATATTTGCATAATGATCATGCGGTAAGGAGCGCGAGAATTAACCTGAGAGCAGTGTGCGAGAATACAACAAAGAGGTCCGAAATGAACTTGTTGGTATAGGCGTGAAAATAGCGCTGGAGATATGAAGAAAATGTCTAGTGGCCTCCCGTTGGTTAATGTACCGCTAGATTGTATATGATAAGTAATTAGAGCAAATGAGGTAAGAAGGCTAAAATAAAATATTATATGTATATTTCATATTAATATATCAACCACACATTCTGTTTTCGCATACACAACCAGATATCGTGCTTAAATATACCTCCAACAGAATAAATAATTATCAGTGAAATATTTATTGGGCAATTTCTACATAATGACAAACCTCGGTACAAGTCACTTGTACCGATAATGTTGAGAACAATTTGGCGTTTAGCGTGAATTGCCTATCACCACAGGGCAATCAAAGTTCACTATGTTACTTACAAAACTGCTGCATGATATATAATTAGTTACGTCACTCACGCCGAAGGACTGTCTTGTCATGCCACATGCGCATCGCGGCTCACAACAATTGACATTATAGATAAACACGCTGTATTTGACGCATGGGAAGTATTTCTTAATTTAGCACCGCTATGTCGGGACCAACTACTGGTACCAAGGCTAAGGATGCGACATAAGTGATAAGTACTAAACATCTGGTCTAAATCGAGTCACAGCTCATCAAGACAGGGTATTTATTGTTACCACACTGTAAATGACAAATACACGAAAATACACAGCAAAGGTCTTTACTATAGGGCAAATATACGTTCTCGTCTCGTACGTTCGTCTATGGAGAGATTCCCGGGCATTACTAATGACCCAAGTTAACCGCACAGGTTCTTATGGCGCGTCTGCTCCAGCAAGATACGACTCTTTTTTGCGGAAGGCACTTGAAGTCTACAATTACTTTCATCCTCTAATTCCTTTCTGCACACACGTTACCTTTAAAGAGCAGTTAAATCGAAAAGCCTAAGCTTAACTCTGTACCTTGTTTAATGTATTCGTTCCAAGGGTTGATGAATTGCACATTATCTATTTGCATTGGTTCTCCTTGCGATCAAAATAATTGGTCGAGTAGATTTAATTCCAACAATATCGGTTTCATTAATGAATGCAATAGACAGGACCAGGTAGTCCGTTATGCATGAAATGTTCCTTATCATCCGTCACATTCGACAAATAGTAAGTAAAAGCTGCCCGGGGTATATGTGGTTTTTATGTTTATTTACTCTCTAAAACCATCAAATATCGTTAATTTGTGATACGTGACATTTGGTAAGATCGCAATGTACTTTAAATATATGAATTTTTAAAGACTGGCCTGATCCTCGGTTGGCGTTGTTGAGATCGAAAGTTGTATGGTCGGACCAGTGACTGCTTTCACGTGGATTGAGGTGCTGATCCTCTTTTGAACACAGCGTAGTAAATCCGTATAATCTTAATGTAGACCGCTTATTGCAACCACGTGCGTCACTGAAAGGCGACAGAAAAGGTTTGATAAAACATAGATATATATATATCACCGTCAAGTTAACGAAGTATATGTTTCAAATCACTCCATGGATTCATTTCAGCATTGATGATGTTCTTATACGTCGGTTGTTATACCAGTTATAGCTAAATATAAATTAGCAATCTCTAAAGTTCAGTTTTAGCTCAATTTGATTTTTTGAGGATAAGCCACGGGATATTCTCATTTGGTGTTTGCCTATCATACTGATATGCTTATTTTCTAATCCAGTGGTGGCGCAAAATCCAATGTAAAGTATTCAGACATGAGTTGAATATACAAGTAAACCTGATGTTCTGGCGCAGCCACGACAGAGGATGTTGTCCTTACCAATGCCCAATTAAATCATGTGATTCATATTAGTCCATTATAGTCCGTTGAACATTTTGCGATATTGATCATGTTCTTACGACTAGAACAAAACCACATTCATTGGCCGCACTAATTCCAAAAGCGGGTAATTCTGCAAACCAAGCAACTGCTATGGCCGCTGTCGCTTATCGGTTGTCTTGCAAAAAGCTTCAATCGATCATTCCCCTGACCCATTTAGATTTGTTGCAGAAGCTGTGCTTACTCGACCATTTCCTCTATAATTAGAACGGTGTTTTGTGAGCCTCCCTGTGATTTGCTTTTTGGAGGGATTTACAGCCTTACCGTAGGCACTGCTATTGGTGTCACAAATGTTGACTGGGTGGATGCGAGCCTACCAGCGTACAGCCTTTGAATGAAAATTAACGCTTTTTGCAATGGGGCATGAAAGTTTAAATACTTCATTATGATTACTGTTCTTATATAGATATATATATATATATATATATATATATATATATATATATATATAGAGAGATATATATATAGAGATATATATATATATATATATAGAGAGATATATATATATATAGAGAGAGATATATATATCAATATATATTCATATATATATATATGTATATATATAAATAGATATCAATATATATTGATATATACATTTATATATATATATTTCAATATATAATAACATAATAATATATACATTTATATATATATGTACATATATATATACATTGATATATAAATATATATGTACATATATATATATATATATATTATATATATATAAATTCATATATATATATTTATATAAATATGATTGATGCTAGGTTTGCATTCTTTTGCACCTAATAGACACTATGGCAAGTCTTGAAATAGAAAAAAACTGTAGAAAAAAACTAAACTATACACCTTAATACAATTTTTCAAGTTAAATGAAATTTTATCTGATTAAATAGTATATACCTTATATTTTCATATAGTAATATATTTTTGAGGGCAAGTTTGAAGCAGCAGCGTAAGTTGGGTGATGTTGGCTGGCGGTAATGGCGAGATACACCCGTACGTGTATATAAAACAAGTGATAGGTGCTTAGCATTTTCTTTCGAAAAGAGTGACCCTATCAGCTAATTGGAATCCCTAGCAAAGTAGCAATCGGCTTACGTGTCAGGTCCAAAAGATTCCCTTGAGTGTTCGCTTGATATTCCATCGGCTATCCGTGGCTTCGTTAAGATAATGGGGTGCTGCTGTGTGATGTCCATTGTCTTTAATGGACAACCGCACTATCGTCAATGCCAAGTACAGATGCTTTTCGTTTCGCTCTTTCCTCACCATAAATTGATAGGTACATATGAGTTGGTGTATCAAAAACGGCCATTGCTGGGCAAAGTTGCAACTCTGCTGACACTAATGTGTTCAATTACAAAGCAGCGTCGGGACCTTTAATATTTTTCATTTATTCTGTTAATCGTATTCCACCGTGGCTTCAAACAATATGTTCATGCCCACGTTTAGCAAAGCTACTGCAAACTTATGAATATGATATACATAATACAACAAAATCTCAATACAATAATCATTTAGGATTCCCTCATAGCATGTCACGCTTACAAAGCTACAATTTACTTCTGTAAGACTAAACTGCACTGCGTTGTGATAACTATTAGCATGCATATGTTCAAATATACACACATATATATACATATATACATATATATGTATATATATTTATATATATATAAATAAATATATATTTATATGTATATCTATATATATATTCATATATATACACCCGATATATATATAAATATATATATAGGTGTATATATATGTATGTATATATATATTCGATATATATATATATATATATATATATATCTATATATATATCTATCTATCATATATATATATATATATATATATATATAATAATATATATATATCTATATATGTATATATATCTATATATCCATATATATCCTATATATAGTGTCATTATCTTACGGATTGGTTCAGGTAGAACGCACTTCCACTCCCTTTTTGACCATTGCAACGGACCAGATTTCTGTAACAAAATATTATAAGAGGGTTTTGAATTCGTATTCAATTCCCCCAATGTTACTAAGCGATCATACTTATTATCATACGTACAAGTGGAATGCATTATACAAAATAATACTTACTAACACGAACTTTTATGCCGTCAATGTCATCTATCATGATAACACCGCGGGTATTTCTACACCTGACAATCTTTAGCATTAAGGACATCTTTCAATGGGCACTGGTTAAGTGCCTAGTCGTTTGGAAAGAAATGAGAGCCTTTTGCTTTTGTCCCAGTAGATACCTATGATTTTAAAATGACCAATAATCACTATCAGCTTGAATAGGGCCCACACAGAGTAAATACTCGCTCAATAAAACGAAATCACGCCATCGTCATAGCGACTTATGAAAGCTACACAAATTGCGGATGGTTTTGTCTTGAAGTTACCAATATAAATGTCACATATAGCGTTATACATATAATGCAAAAGGAAAGAAAATAAAGCGACATATAAATCCTCAATGTAGAGTGGAATGAAAATATCAGCTTTTACCTACACAATAATTCTACAGTAGTCAACAATATTCAGGTAATCTGGTAATGAGGATCGCACATTGCGAAAAATACCTGAGGTAGTGAAAAAAACATCCACATGAAATATTCACACAAATGGGCTGTGGCTTCGTCATGAATATCAAGACAAAGGCTTTGTAAAGACCACTGGAACAATAATTTCGGATATGCATATCATATTTGAGTGTAATGTACTTAATATCATTCACAGAACCCAGCAGCTACCGTAGCAATCAATGAGATATTGTGCTCTTTGTCGAAGGTCGTTATTATTGCTGTATTTCCACGTATATATGTAAAGTTAGACGATGACGACTCTTTTGATATGATCTGGGTCGCGTCAGAACATAGCTAGTTTAACCAGCAGCTATAGTTGTATACTCTCTTGGATAGGATAAAAGATTATGAGTGATTGATAAATAGCTTTGTAGGCAATAATGTAAACGTTAAGAATCGAAAACCAATGCAGAAGCATGCCAACGCCACTAGACAGAACGCGCATATACTAAAATTTGTTTTGCAAAACTATTTTGTCTGCCTCTTTCTCTTAATAATACAATGAATTTTCTTTAGAATACATAATGAACCACAAATCACTCTTCGTGATGGTCACCGCCTGCCCAAATTCCAAGTGACAACCCGCATGCAGCACTCAGCCTGATATTGCATTAGCTAATGGCCTATCCTGATTCCTGGTCAATTACTGAAAGCGTCTAGATAGGATGCTATAAATACTGAAATAGAAGACAAAAGTCTGTACATTTATATATAATAGCATTCTAAATAAGCCAATATAACTGGACGTACTCAAATGTAAATATATTATACTATGATAACATGCCATCAAGTAGAAGTAAAAGAAACAAAATGATTAACCACAATTCGTATGATACGAAAACCAAACATAGATATGTCAAATATGATTTAATAACAGATGTGTTTATAAGTGGGTTTTTGTGTAAAACGAAACATTATTTTGATAAAATTTATATACAAATATAATAATAATTATCATAACTTTGTTAGAGAGTTAACATGCACTTTTATTAAAACTGTTGTTTCTAGCATACAATCATGCTTTATTAGATTAAAATATATCATAATAATGGCATTTATCCCCCATAAGGAGGTCTGTCAAATAAACGTCAGCCTGATTGACAGTCCGGAGGATAGAATCGCGGTACGGTTGTATTGAATGCAGTCAAGTATACCAAATCTTTTGGCATCATTCACAAATAAATGAGGCAAGTGAAGCTCACAAATAACTGCTAGAACCGAACACCCTGCTGCGTTTGAATTTTACTGTAAAACAACATTTGAAAACAGTAGCGCAGCTTAATGTGCCTCAATAAACCTGGTTTGGCCCGTCAGGTGTGTCTGTTAAACCGGATAGATACAATAAAACCATTACGACCAGTCAACAATAGCGTCGAACAATCACGATGCAGGGTAGCTGTCAGCCTTGGACATACAAAAAGGTCACCTGAGCATAGATATGCAATCAATCGGCTCTATATAGGTGTTGACATTGACAAATCTCCTTTCTAACACCATCTGGCAATCAAGGCTGACATTACAGCAGAACCACCACTCAGTCGACATGTGTTGGCATTTGTTGTTTCTGTGTTTCTGGCGTAACGAAATACCAGCTGCTAATCCATCCTCTATAACAAAATATACACCGATAGCTCATATAGAAGACCCAGTGTGCCTTATAATGCTTGATAGAAAATGCCTTAAACTCATGCAACATACATGGCTCCCCTGGATAGAGAGCTTACCATTTTTGTTAATTGACATATACCAGTCCTAAAATCTAATGGAGCTCCGCGGAAAACCCAAAACTGTGATCGCGTGGATAAGCATTGGTGGATCACGTTATGAATGATATTTAAATAAATGTCAACCCACAAAGCAATCTTGCCAATAAATATATTTTCCAGTTCTCTGCATCTTTCTGGAATATCACTGCCGCCAATTATTTGACTTTTATCAAGACTTTCTAGAGCATGTTAAGTATATATCCAGGAATTAATACACAAATTATCGTAAATGACGTTAACCGATATTTTGATGAAAATATTCTGACAATGTTATATTTGATCTTGACGAAGAGCCTTTATATTTTTGATCTCCAAAGAGTCTAACGCGAGTTTGCTGGGTCATGATGCTTTGTTAATATAATTTAATATCCAATATCAGATACGTAAATTTGGCCATATTTACTAGCTTCATCAAATAGTACAAAGTGCAGCAAAATACTTAACAATACAAAAACCGTAATATACTGGTGACAGGAAATAAATTGCTGCCTGGAAGAAATGCGTTAGATTTATTGTAGTAGTATGCACACGGCAACGCATGCAGTTTATTGCTCTTCTTGCACCGTACTGGTTTACAGATGAATACTCATATAATTGTCACAAAGATGACAACCAGAGAGATGTGAGTTTTTGAGTACATCTTCGTAAGTTACCCTTAATATACCAGTTAATGTGAGTCTTCAGTTTGCAATTCGCTGTTCACGACATGCGACTTCCGTCATCTGAAGTTGCAATAATATAAATTTCAACAAATACGTTTTTGCTCGGTGAATTTGATAAAGTTTATTGGCATGACATTTTGTGATAATTGCATATGATATGAAGTTAAGGCAAAGACAAATTCGATAAAGCAGCATAGATAACCTCAAATGTGACCCGTGAATACGGCCTGAAAAATATGTGAACGTGCATTGAATTAAGTAATTAATATGTGCTTAAAATATTATGTTCTAGAGGAGTGATCTCATCAACCAATAGAAATCACGAGTAATGCAGGAATCGTCCCCCGTGACGCGATGGTCTGATTCAATGATACATATCTCAGAGAATTTTCCGTCTGCTCTCCATGGCTTCAATTAATCTTCTTATTTGGCTCGTGGTTATTTTTTAGCAAACATCTGTCTGTTGTTAAATTAGGTAATAGGTGCTCAGAATATTTCTTTCAAGAGGAGTGACCTTATCAAAAAGTAGGAATCACGAGTAAGGCAGGAATCGGCTTACCGTGTCACTTCTTAAATCCCCTGACGCGTCGGTTTGATTAAATTATATATATCTCAGCAAATATCCGTCTGCTCCCCTTGGGTTCATTAAAGCTCTCTAGTGTAAGGTATTGTTGCAGAGTGGTGCCTGGTTGCTGTTGGTGGATAACAGCGTCACTTGCTATGTAAGTACAAATGTGTTTACGTTCCGGTTCGGTGGTTCTTTATTAGATTCGACCTTTGCTTCAACCAATTTCTGCTCAATGGTCAAACCGAATGTGCAAACGTATCATAGATAATCGGGAGATAACGAGAGTTGCTAACAGCATCCATTTTTGTTTCATATTCAGCAAGACTGTGAATTGTAGTACACTAATTTACTGCGGTGCTCATATACATGTCAGTGTGTGTCTTTGAGCAAGGATGTGTTCATAGCTTTCAGAGCACATTGATTGGTTATGTAATTACATAATCGTCTCCGTTAAAATCATACTTA
>CM067349.1:37120071-37132571 GCA_034190875.2 Urechis unicinctus | reverse complement strand
AGAGGCTACCACTTCGATGTTTGCTCATGGCCCCCATTTAACCTGTTCGTTGTGACTAATGATAACTTGGAGTATCATACAATGATACATGCTAATTCACGCACCGTAGACGATGGGCACATATATTGGAAACAGAACTAACTGCTACATACCAAGCGCGTTGACGTCAGGTTGATACAGAGTAAAATAGCCAACCAGAAGCAATCAATGGAGGTTTTGTATCATATTTAAACGTTCTAATCACTTCAAACGTATGGATCACACAGAATCGAGTATATTGATTAGCAGTAACATAATGCGCATTATAAATGATGAGTAAATATTCACTCTGACATGTTTTATGTACAGTGTTCATATAAGATTGCACACTATCAATTATAAGAATTGTGAGCCGTCTCACACGATAAATAATGCATACTATTTGTTTGAACCGTACTGTCAAGTACAATAATTGATGAAGGAGTGTAACTGCTTTTCGGCATTGAAAAAGAACTGCTAGGTTTAACGTTGCATGCCAGCTGTCTAGAGATCGGTTCATGCTGCGAAAACGATGATAGTAACTTATACCAGCTAACACTTTTCATTGGATAAATTTGTGTTGCAGGTCTTTGATCCGTCACATATTATCTAATGCTCAACACAAGGCAGCCTATAAAAAGATCAGTCATTTTGAACCAGCAGACTATGCAAACGCAAACAGGCGGCGGGATGTCCGCAATTGAAATGTATTTTTATATTTACAGCCCCTGAGTGAAATAAAAGACAGTCCTCTTTATTATTCTATCATGATGCTCAGCTAGTACAGGGCGATAACTAAGGGTTGGTTGTCATATAAGTTGATTCAACGATATATATTAGCAATAATGTAGATAATACCATTCTTAAATGATCTTCGAGCATCAGTCAAAAAGTAAGGAAGGTTTGTTGTGTGCAGTTTGTTTTGCGATATTCATTCAATGGTCATTGGTGTTACTCTCTGACATTAGGACCGTATATTTATGCATCGCAACATTGTCAAATCCTGTACCATGCAACATTTAAAGATTATGGGTTTATACATTATACTGCAGTTATTTAAGACAATTGATATTTATCGTATATGTTTCGGTAAGGAGTGCGAGACGGCTGCCTTCAGATTGAACATTGCTTATGTTATAGCCAAACAGTACCTAAATATCATTCTAGCCCAGAATTAAACAGTTGGCCTCAATGATGTACCGATATTTAGAAAAAAGTAATATTGACGAATATTCATCTGGCGTGTAATATTGTTCAGACTCACACATAGAAAATAGATAAGATGTTGTTCCCCACATTTAAGCGAGGTGCCTGGAAACGGTAATACGAACGAGTAAGTATTCTGACGAAAGCATTCGTGAGAGTGTACTTTAGCAGTAATCCAGTAGTAGAATTTTCACGTTGAAAAGGAATCGCTTAGGACGCCGATGATGTTGTAGCCTGAATGGTTTAGGTGCTTGTCTCATGAGAATGTTTGTAAATGAAAAGAATGCATGATCTGTGTAATTTACACTGGGGCCACCTCTAGATAATGCTCAATTATCTTTTCGTATCATGTCGTTAAAATTAATTGCCATAGGCTCCGGACAGGTAAAAATGTTTTGTATAATTGATGTAATATTCCAACTGGCAGTAGAGCTGGCTCATTAATTTCTGTGATTGGTTTGCACAGGCAAGTGGCACGAATGCTGCAATTAATTTCCGTTGGTTACTCTCAGTGGACAATTAAACTACGCAACACTGACGTCAATATGCTTAGAGTGTAGCACGTTTTCAACAACGTGCTTATCCGCTACGGTACATAAATTGATTCAATTGCATCACTCATTCATATATCTTTATATATAATCATATATATATGTATACATACATATATATATGTATAAATATGTATATATATTTATATATATAAACATATTTATAAAAAAATATATATATAAATATATATATGCATGTTTTTCTACATAAACATATGCATATATATATATATATATATATATATATATATATATATATATATATACATATATATATATTATATATAGCCCTATACATATATACATGTATGTATATATATATATCTATATATATATATATAGATATTATATATATATATATATATATATGTATATATATATATAGATTTTTATATATATATTAATGTATAAATATATATATATAATAATTATGTGTGTATATCTACAGATATATATATCTATATATATGTATATATCAATTTAAATATATCTATATATATATATATATATCTGTGTTGTCTATCATCTATATATTATATATCTATCTCTCTATCTCTCTATATATATCTCTCTATATATATATATATATATCTCTATATATATCTCTCTATATATATCTATATATATATACCCGATATATATATATGCATAAATATATATATACAGATATCCCTATTTATATATATATTATATATATATATATATATATATATCTCTATCTCTATATATATATATATATCTATATATATATATCTATATATATATATATATATATATATATATAAATCAGGCTGAGTGTGTTTTTGTTTATATTTTATTCAAAATTATAAAACTTTTACCATGGGAATCATGATAAACTGTACGTTTCAATGCATTGTATTCCACACTAAAGAACACATTATTATTTTTCAAAATATTCCTTCCCACTATCCGACATCCATGCTAACATGAGATGACCCAAAGGGGTCAATCATTCCTCACTAATCAAATATCCACGCCTGTGATTGATTCTAAATCTCTCGGTTGCATCCCTTTATGTGTATGTTTAAAGCGTTCCAAGCAGACCGGACGGCAATAGTGAAACATTGCAGTGAAGTGAAGCCATCCGGCAAATAAACCACATTTCAGCATGGCTGCAACACAAGCATGACGGAAAGTATACAAAGATACCCGCGACACTTTCACTTCAATATGTGCCATGAAGCACCTTCGTGTTCATGCCTGTATATCTCTTTTGTTTATGCAAGCAGACAGCTGCCTGCTAACGAGCTGTTACTCAGCCAAAAGACAGACGTTAGTGCATTAGATTATATAATGAAGCATCAGTACTTGAGCGTGCTATAAATAGACAGTGGTGTTCGCCTCGGTCTAAAGATAGTCTCTCGCTAAACTGTAATTCCGATGGGGCCTATTAACGTCAGCCATTATATAACACAGAGCATCACAATTGAGCATTGCATGGATAGATATCAACGACACTTTGGTCAACAGCTATGCTTATAGTGATAAGATATAGCATATCTACAGCAAGAGGGCATGAGTGTTCACCTATGGTACGTATTTACTCTAGTAGATAACACGTTAGAAAGAGTATTTCGAGATTATATTAGCACAATGATAGATAAAACCACCCATGCATACATTGTATATATATCAATAAGCGTCTATTATAATTCGCATCATTTGGTGAATAAGTTGGACATAACTAGCATGTACAATACGGACTGGTACATTATTATTGGATTGGCGTTCTGGTTCTGTAAATATTTCGCAACCACTTGTGTCGACATGTAGTATCGCGCGACCATATTTAACAACAATTGTGGGTGCATCATGGAACACATTATTTCTGTTGGTCATATTGATCATACCATGCCCAACAAACAATTAATGACACTATAACTATGGACATCTTTTTAACGACTATCGTGTTGCCATTGATGCATTTATTTAAACATCAGTAAATATGTGCTAGTGTACGTTTCAGATCTCGATGGGCACAGTGTGCAATACGAAAGTAGCAGCTGTCCTGGTACTGCAACATATGCCTGTAAAATCTTCAACCATTGCGGCAATTTTGTAGTTATGATGGGTTTGCGAACGATGTCGAAAATACGTCCTTCGAGGTTGTTCTTCCCGCCTCTTTATATGCATGGCATGATATGCATGATATTTATCTGGTATATATATATATATATATATATTTATGCCCTCGGTTAGCCCTCGGTGTGCTATGTTTTCACGCATTGAGTACCAAATACAAGTTTCAATGCATTAATTTCGTCAGTTTTTTCATATATACATTTGGGTGCCAATTGTTTATTGTTGCACGTGGCATCTACAGCTTTAAAGTGCATTCATATTTCCCCTTATGAATAAACAATGGTGATTTATTAAGTTGGTGAATTGCTGTGCATATCGGTGATGCCTTGCGGTATGAATAATAAAGTATACGTTAACAACATGCACACAGTAAGAGTACATCAGGCAAGTCGTTGCCAATGATTGTATGGCGAGCAGGGTTGTTTTTTTCGCCTTAGTAAGGCCGAAATTAATTTCAGTCGTTGATTGTTTGCTGTCATTGCCAATATCGTGTTTAGCCAGATTTACTCCGGCATCTCACGAAACCATTGGTGACTTTTTGAATTGTAGGTGTCGCATGTGACAACAATAAGGCCAGAAATGTACGCTTAATTGATAAGAGCTTATATGTATTTTACTTGCTTAAAAAAAACCCGCGTTATACTGTAAAATATAGCTCTCAATAAAACGTATTAACGGTCTTTTAGACGATGAACTTCCCAAATGTTTCCCATGTGCCATTTCAATGTCAATGCATGCTATTATGTTCTGCAACAGACACCATATTTCATGCTTTGATGCCGCATTAAAAAAACAATCAGCAGTGTTGTTTATGGCCAGAACCAACAATGTGCTCAGCAACATAAAAACACACACCCACACGTCATACATTTTCCCTATGCATTCATAATATCTTTAACCAATGCATATTAATGCCGCACAGTAACAGCTAGGGTTGCTTTGTTTAGGACATCATACTATGACATGATGTAATCAATGGCCTAAGCTTCTTTGCATCAATCATGACTTTAAAGCGTGTAATGCGACAGGTTTATTATCAGCAGCGACGACTTTGAGGTGGCGTTAATGCTCGTTATAATAGACACGCTTTAATGAATTTAAGTAAGGCGAGTTTCCGTTGAGGATGCAACCATTGTACAAAAACCCAAGCTATTCGGTAGCGTCATTATCACTGCACTTTCTTCCGCTCAAGCTTATGCCGTGTGTTTTTCTGATAAAGGCATATTCTTCTTATTGATTCGAAGATTACAATACAAGTGTTTGACATCAGAAGACTGCGATGATTGATGATTTGTTGATAGCTTAATGGCCTCTTTCATAATTGCCTCACCTTTCTTCCATGATTAACTGCATGCATGAGATATAAGAGGATATATGCTTACCTCAGATGTCATTGCCGACTTCAATCGTGTGTAGTTGCAGGAGAGGAGAGGTTAATCGATATGATGCAAACAGGGCTCAAATGCTCTCATTTATAATGGTTTTTACAATCAGCAATATATTTGCAGCTAAACAACTTTGTTTGACCAAAATTGTTTGCTTCTTCACTGAATGCGTGCAATAATATATACACAATGTATTGCAAATTCCCAAACAATCCCGACTTATGCAGTTTAAAACGAGTTGACAGCACATATTTCCCTAATTGTTAAACTTACGGCTTTACTCATAAAGCCGTTACGCAATTTGGACTGAGAATATCCATATTAAAACATTGTCGCATATAGAGAAGGACATATTGCTGTGGCCAGCAGCACACATATGTCTGATTATACACTATATTTCGTCAGACTACGATGCAGCTTGAAATATTATTACATTTATACATCACGTGAATGTGCAAAACTCTTGACATCATCTTCCAACCTTTAACTAAGGCCCACTAGTAGACAAAGCACTCCGAGAACTCATAACCAAAAGAGGGGCAAGTAAATTTCCAGCCCGTATGAACAACTAATTAAAACAATAGGTTTTTGTGTGCCCGGCCATTGAACAGTGGCACAATATGGCTCGTGTCAGGGTTTAGTACTTTCGCACCTGGTTATATATGCCCGTACAGCTGAAATACAAAAATTTAAACCTGCAACTGCGTAGCCATTCCAGCCTTTGGCTTCCTGCACTTTAATACTTTGGAGACAAGTGTTTCGTACCTTTAGCTTATATCAAGGTGCAATTGTTCAATTTGCATCGTGTTCTACGCCAATGAATTATGTGTAATCCATTTTACGTGCTACACAGGTCGGGAACTTTCCTAATTTTCGGCCCAAGGCTTTAGTTTTTTCTGCTATCATGACTGCAGATACTTATGTTTATGGGACGCACAGGAGACTTTTGCGGGAAAGTTCAGCGGCGGGCTAAAATATATGATTGCTTTTATGTGTCAACAATTGTTCTGCAAAGCGAGTTTTGTCAATTATGATGATACAAGACTACTAAGTTACGTTTCCTTGTCAAACTGTATTACTCTTCCTATAGATCCATGACCCGATGATAAAACTCCGCACTAAATATTGACTTTTGACAGCACACATGAAGAACCCACTTTTTTCTATTCAAGTGCTGCATTTATATTTGCACTAAAATAACGAGAAAACTGGAGCATTCGTTATTAATATCTGATACAATCTATATGTGGGCCAGCTATGGAGACGCTGAGTTGCTAGTATATTAAGTAAAATAAATCCTAAGCTGTTGCATGACCTGCCATACTAATGCTAAAATATTACATCACAAGCTGCGGAATGTGTCTCCTACACTCCAGTAAAGCAAAGTTTACCTTATAAGGTATCATTGAAGTTAGCATCCAATACTATTGTGCCTTGCTACAGGCGATGCCATCAAGGACTGACATTTTCAATACTGGGTGACTTATTTATACGTTCTAAGCTATTTCGTTATATTGCACTATGTTAAGTGCATTCCGACTCGGAATGATAAACACGCTATAGATGATGCCTGAGGAATATTTCTTGATTTAGCACGGCTATGGCCAAGTATAGTACTTCTATCAAGGCTACGAATGCGACATATGTGATACGTACCACGCATTTGGACGAATTCGAGTCAAAGCTCATTAAGACAGGGTTTCTATTGTTACCATGCTGTAAATGATAGATGCAGGCCAAGACATAAAGACGGTTTTAACATAGAGCAAATATATCCCTCGGGCCTCGTACATTCGTCTATGAAGATATTCGAGTTAACTGCTAAGATTTTATTGTGCGTCTGCTCTTACAAAATACGACTCTGTTTATGCACAAATCACTTAAGCTCGAAATAACTTTTATCTTCATATTCTTATCTGAACACAAAGGTTTATTCGTAAGAGCCGTTTTATCCAATGTCCTAAACTAAAATACGTAACCCTTAATTGTTAAAAATATTATCTCAAGGGTTGATGAATTGCAAACCGTTTATTTGTCGAGGGTCTCCTTCATGAGATTGTTGCATATGCATCACAGTATGTAACATGTACATGTATTGCTTCATCTATTATTTTAGTTTCATTGAAATGTGACAATAGCAATTAAATAAATAATGCCATAGTCGAGAACAGGAAGTCTGTTCTCTCACGAGAGAGAACTTCCTGATCATCCGTCACATTTGTCCAATAGTAAGACACTGCTGCCTTGTGTATTTGTGGTGCAGACATGTATTGTCTAAAACCACCAAAGGTGCAATGGCCACGAGTTCCACATGACATGCATATATGGACATTCTGGCATCTTGATATCTCAAGCTAATTGATCCTGAAATTATAAATAAATCGTGCTGCAGTGTTGAACCTGAAATTATACACAAATGATGCTTCAGTGCTACCCTGCATACGGCATGGTTACGTAGGCAATATGACAATGAGAATACCTTAATAAAAAGTGACAAACATATTGGGAGATGAACTATACGATGCACGTGTTCATTGTTAATAAAAGATCCGTGTTTAATTATTGGCGTGAAATTGCTGCGAGATTGCTGGTGGAGATGATCGCAGTTATGCGTCTACGAACCATTACAAAACCACTGACCTGACCCCTAGAGTAAAACCAAAATAATACATTTCAGTATTATTGGTTCGACATCAGATCAACTTTGATATATAATAATGGCGACTGATATTCAAAATAGTTTTGCGTTTAGTTTCACATACATAATCGATGATTTTTATGTTCGGCTTAATACATTGATTAGCGTATAATCTTTAGCAGGGTTGGTTGCTTTGTTTAGTTTCACGTCATGTACATTTGACAATCGATTCTCACTTGATGTCAATTAATCATGATGAATATCCGCTTACAATCAGTACACGAGTAAGTGCTTTGAAAATATATATAGGCTTTTTGAAACAATCAAAGACTGTTTTGTTTTTTTAATCATGATGCCTCACAAGTCGAGTCCGTATAATATCATCGCTTCTCATTTATATTAATAAATGAAGTGTTCCTTCGGAGAGCTTAAGGCATAATGACCTTCGCTTTGAACTACTCAGTCTTGCTTGGGATAAATATTAGTACCCTCGTTCGTCATGGAAGTCTATGTAGTTAAACACGGGAAGGAAGTATTTTTACAACCTTGTGATTTTAATTGATCTCACAAAAAGCCATGCAAAGTGGGAAAGGCTTTCGCGTTGCGATTTGTACGATCCCACATCATGATCAAACAAGTTTACACATCGGGGATAACATTGAAACACCTTTGTCCCATTTGGACGTCTTTAGGAATAAGTAGCGATAATTCACAACTTACGGAGCCCGCCCTTCGTCCAGATTCGATAGAGCGTATCGCCAGTATGCCAGTGGGGTGTCAATCACGTTAACGGCTGTAACTCCTCTTTCAACATCCATTAGTTAGTGTGAACTCCAATGCCTCAAATTATTGCATTAACAACCCACTCAATAGATAATAAATAGTTTCCCCCATAGACCACGCCTGCATTTGTTTTTACAATACTGCGACTGAGCGTGCAGATGTTACATCCATAGCATGTAACATACATGCGTAAATAGATAGATAAATGTACATATACATACACTCGTGCATAAATACATAACTGCTTATTATATAAACGTGATTATAGTCTTCACATCAACATGTTCTTCATAGCTAGGTAATAGTGGTTATTCTTAATCATTACCTTCGGTCATAATTGAAATTGATTTTCGGCTATTATAAAATAGTCATTATAACCGATTTGCTAATTGTGCCGCAATTTTTTGTCGAATACTGCTAGGTTGTTATCGTAGCACCTTCTCAGCCAGAAGGCCATTTTGCAAATTACAAATTGTGAACCAATTTACAAGTACAATATATATCGACCAAATAAAATATATATATATATATATATATATATATATATATATATATATATATATATATATATATATATATATATATGCGTATATATATGTATATATATATATATATATATATATATATATATATATATATATATATATTTCCATATATACATGTGTGTGTGTGTTTGTATATGTGTGTTTGTGTGTGTGTGTGTGCCCATAATTTGCATTTACTTCCATTTACCGTGCGATTATGTACGATCGAAATGACTTTGCAAACGGCTGCGGTAATTGGCGTTCAGAATTTCAACGCCGGTTCTTTTGTCTGTGTATAGAACAAGGTCTGACGTCATATTGACATGCATTTAATTTTGTTGCACTTGTGCCCACCCTTTCTCAGCTTAAATTACGGTCACATAATGCATAAAACTTAACTTGAATGATGACACACATGGTTGCCAAAGAGAGCCTTAAAGATACAAATTACCATTGACAACTTCGCCGCTTTCATCGGATAGATACTATGTACGGTTTTGTTAAATGTTGGCAGCCAGTGATCCAAACGTAGTCGCAAGGACCCTCACGTATATCCATTCTAGGTATGTCAGGAAGACTTGTTAAGAACTTAATTGAGCCATTTCACGTCGATGCAAGGTATCCAGGGACATAGGTGATGGAAACCCTCTCTTGATGTGGGAGCTGATGTTGTGCAATAATTTAGCTGCGACAGAACTTTGTCGACACATTTGACCCAGTCAGTGTTTGTTAATGTGCGTCGCTTCGTAATATGAATTTTGCTTACTTATAATATATCTGTAATAGCTGATCAATAGAATTAACAAAAAAGCCAGCAGACGACTGCGATAATATGACCCCACAGGGCGTCGATGGATTGTAATTCATCACATTAATACCCAAGAAATACCGTTGCAAGGAGAAACCATAGGTAGTGACATTCGCATCGGTGTCATCTCTGCATAATTCGGTACGTTCGCCTAGTTGAGGATCTTGCTTATATCGTAGACTAATTGAGGGAAATTTCGCTATAGCATTCTAAAGCTACACCTGTTTGCACAGTTTATTCATTGATGTCTTACAGATGGTGAATATGGTGGTGCCATTATGCAAAAGTCTGTTGTGACTTTTGTTTTATCATACTATAAAATCAACAGTTTAATATTTCTGAAACACTCGTAATGTCAATTAAGGTATTAACCTTTTTATATTAATTGATGCATCTTATCTACGCTGATTATAGAATTCAAAAATGCTTTGTACAGCTCTTTAAGGCGAAATATATGCAATTCAAGCTCGCACACGTGTACTTTACGGCTGACCATACAATACAACTCTAATGTTTTGTCCACCAGATTAACACCACAAAACTGTCGCAGTTATTTGGGCGCAATATATCATTATCACCTATAAAATCATCATCATCATCATCTCCTATCATCATCATCATCATCATCATCATCATCATCATCATCATTATCATCATCATCATCATCATCATCATCATCACCATCATCATCATTATTATCATCATTAGCGCGACATATGGCATCGGTTCATAATATAGTCGTTTACGTTAAGAATTCTATGCTGTGTTATATTCGTGCATACAAATTAACTGTGTGGAGAAGATAGTGGTATAGCCCACATCAATGAAATATACATACCCGTAATTAGCCCCCGTTGCTGTGGGTGGCTTTGATTGTTTGTAAAACACACGCTACGATTACTTCAGAATTTAAGAATGAACGGTACGAAATCAACATTTACGTTACCTTGGAACAATTTTGAAACATAAGCACTAAGATCATAAAACAATCGGATCATTATGACTAAGAAACAAAGGATTTATTATCGCATCTGAATCATGTATGTTTTCTGTCAACTTCGATAAAAGCACGGGATACACTACGTACATGCAAGAAGAGATCGTCTATATTATTGGTTTTGAATTGTACAGCTGATTATTACGTCAAATGTGGATTGACAAGAAGGTTAACGTCCATACTTGGACTGCAAAACAATTGTATCAAAATGGTTAGCTTGGTTTTTGTGCCTGAAGCTGTGTTTTCATATGGTGTATATCAACAGAGTGACAGATTAAAGAGCCTATCGCACGGTTATAGGTACTTCGCTTAAATCAATTCACAATGTGATCAATAAACTCAAACCGGTCCAATAACCGTCGCATCTGATCAGTTAAGGCCAAAATTTGATAAAATGTCAGTTCAAATTAGCGCGCTCGACAAAAAGCTGCGCAGCCTTTATCTAGGTCAAGACCAGGCGTGTGACGTCATTAAAGAAAGCCCGTTCTCAGAGACGCAGGGAGTTCCCCGGTGTTTACATTGTCTCTCGTTTTTGGGGTTTTTGATCGTTTTCAGCCATCTTGTGATCGACTGAACTCGATGGTAAATCGTTGTTGTATTGGGGGCTGCTCGCGTACCAGTCGGGACGGCGTGAGCTTGTTCAAGTTTCCTGGTAAGAACGATTTGAAAAACAATGGACTGGCCAGGTACTACGATCGCGAGACAAATGGCCGGGCCCGGGCAAGTACTTGTTTGTGTACTCAGTTAATTTCACAGAGGATTGTTTTGAGCAGGCACCGAAACTTAGAGAAGAGCTTGGTTGGATACCACGGTGTAAGCGGGTTTTGAAGCAAGATGTTGTGCCTACTCTTTTTGCGAAGGCCTTTGCTGTCAAGCAAGCAATGATGGTGAGGCAAGTGAACTTTGACAATTGATTCATAGACAGAGTAGGTACTTCGGGGTTATATTTGCGTAATCTGGCGAAAAAATGACATGAAATTTTTCGTGCGATAGGCCCTTTAACGGCCACATATGAAAAAATCGTAATGATAGAATTATGCATGAGACATTATTAGCTTCTATCTATCGTCGTTACTAATTTGTCTCGGTATGTGCATACTATTAACCATACTCGTTGTGTTGTTCGCTCAGCGTCACATTCCGACCGTTCAAAGGAAAAAACATTTGCAGTGATTAGGATTTTTTAGTGATTAGGATGTCATTCTCTTCCGGATTTGAGAAGGCGAAATCCAACCTGGCGTCCATAATGATATACCTCTTGCCAGGTGCTTACCACCATCTCACGCTCATAAGTATACTCGCGCTTGAGCATGCGTTTGCCCAAGTTTCAATGATAAAATATTGCTTATCAGGTGTTTGGATATATAGATAATTGTAATTGTACGGACATTTAGTACGATGGTATATGTGGGTTACAATTCTTCTGTTGTTACTAAGTATCATACTATTATATATACATGATATGAAACAACATAATCTTACGTGCG
>CM067349.1:36915071-37115071 GCA_034190875.2 Urechis unicinctus | reverse complement strand
TGTGCATTACCAAATTGCTTACGCTATTCGTTTGAAAGCAGATATCACACGCTATATAGACTCGGATGATCGAGAATGCGTACCTACGTGCTGATAACAACCTCATTCAGACTCAGGAAGCTAATGGAGGAACACATTATCTAAACATATTTCATCATCTTTCACTGCCAATGGCTTCAAATCCTGTCGAAAAAATTCTTCAATGAACATGAACGTTTTACCATCGGCATAAAGAACACGCTTTATAGCCCTTTCAGTGTCACACGAGATTGTGCTCTCTAATTGGGAGTCCAAACCGGGTCATTCGTTGCTTATATCTAACGCAAACGAGACCATGGCGGGATCAGCACGACCAGTGGCCGTGGTCCCCTTATGATTAGATAACGGCATATAAATGGCATAAATATTGCTCGGTTATGATTTTGACACCTTCCCAAATATAACATGACCAAGTGTAAAAGTGAACAGTGGTTGCCTAAAGGAGCCTAAACGATACCACAATAATGTTGACTATTTTGGTCTCCAATTCGTGCTGTCTGATCAAAGGTTAATTTTCTCTGAAGCGCACAAATAGACACCAAAAGCATTACGCTGAGGCAAATAAAAAAGAATTTGAAAGCAATACAGCCTACGAACGTAATGTACACGGGACGAGGCAAAAGCAACTTATTACTTGTAGTCCATTTTGCAACTTGCAAATTGTAGCCACAAACAAATGCACAGAAATACCATATATATACTGTACATATATTTGCATATTTATATAAATGTCTAGACCAACATATATATATTATATATATATATATATATATATATATATATATATATATATATATATATATATATATATAGATATATATATATATATATATATATATATATATTTATATTATATATATATATGTATATATATATATATATATATATATATATATGTAGATATGTAAATATAAATATTTAAATATATATATATATATGTACATATATGTGGATATAAGTATATATATAAATAAATATTAATATTTATATACACATCTTATATATATAACATATATATATATTATATATTACATATATATAATATTTATAGTTATATATACATATATATAAATGCATATATATATGTACATATATATACATATGTATGTATACTATATATATATATTTATGTATATCTTCATATATATATATACATATACATATATATATATATATATATATATATATATATATATATATATATATATATATATATATATATATATATATATATATATATATATATATATATATAGCCAAACATCCATAAAAGGTTATTAGATTATTAGTGATGTATTGCCAATTGTCTCAACGCAATGACCATTAAGACTATTTATCTGCAAATGGAGACGTCATAAGTTCATTCTAAGACACAACATTCTGAGTATGTAATCATGTCAATTTTTCTCGCTTTATGTCCAACAAAGCTGACTAGGATTGAGCGTGAGATGGGTTGACGCCAGCACAACCTCCTAATGCACAAGGGTTAATCAATTAGAATCACTCACTTTGTTGATCAACATTGTAAAAAGTTTCAAAATGATGGTGATATAACTCTGTGTGATTGTGATGGAATGTGTACTCTTTGCATTCAATTTCCTAAATGACGTCCAATTCCAAACTGAATTGTGTAATTAACATTTATCCATTTAGTCCAATTTGTATCAATGCTAAATCCGATGTTTATATGCCATTTAATTTAAAACAAGACTGTAGCTTATTGGTTGCTTACGATCATTAGTTTAATGACCAGGCTGATTGGGCTAACTGTCTATTCGTCTATTCGTGCAAGTTTGATGACTTATAAAAGAAGTCAGTAAAGGCTCTCCAAATATCAAATCATTTATTGCAAAAATTACTAAAGCCAATTAATGCCCCTTTGCAAACCAGCCAATTACGAGTCCGGAGGCTCATTCATAACATGAAAGACGAGTCTGACTTAGTTCGTGTATGAAATAAAAACATTATATATTAAATGATCTGCATTGGAATCTTATCGGTTATTGATTTATAGATACGTTTCTACGATTCATCTAGTTAAGAATGTTATTCGTTGAAATGTCTCACCTGCCAGAGATGCCTGGTAGCGAATGAGGTTGACTGCTATGTTAACCCTGCATAAATCAGTGCAGGCGTAAAATCTATCTTCGATTATTGGTTGTGTACAAAAATTAGTTATAGTCGCAAATTGTCACTAAAGTCTATTTAAGTTAATGTCATATTAATCGAATTAAGCGATCAAATGAATCACAGTTTAACATTATTTTCAATTATAATACTGTATAATGTCGTATGTACTAATATTGTGCCAAACATAGTACACACTACTTTGGACGTAATGCGTTAACTACTGCATTCACATTACAAATTGGGCACTCCCCCCCCCCCATGTAGTTTATTGCTCCACATGGAACGAATGGGTTTGCGATGGAAAACGCTTTGTGGCAAGTCACAAAATCCTAAAATATGACAAATTCTGTCACAAATGTTCTTAAATGCACATCATATAACCCGAATATACCAGTCGATCTGATTCTTTAGTTTTATATTCGCCATTTAAACAACAATGTGACTTCCGTTATCTAAAGTCGCAATAATATATACTACATTTATTTTTGTTTTTACTATTTTACTAGATCAATAAAGTTAAGTGCCATTACGATGTTTGATGATCACCTATGAAAAATATCAACGCAAAGACAAACAATAGGTGGCAGCATCAGTAACTTCATATTTGGCTCGCGGTTATGGCGAGAAAAATATGTGTTAGTGCAATTAATTAGTTCGTAGGCGCTTGACATTTCTTTTTACAGGAATGACCTTATCAACCAATAGAAATCACGGGTAAGGCAGGAATCGCTTCAATCCCAAGACGTGTTGTTTTGATTAAATAATACACTTTTCATGGCATGTTTCATTTATGATCTTAAGCACAATACTTAGTTGCGTTTGGTACCTGTTTCAGGTCGGTGGATAACCGCGCCATTTGCGATGGATGTTCAAATCTGTGTTCGTTCCATTTTCGATGGTTCGATATGCTAATGCTGTATCGAAAACGGCCACGGGCTGTATGCCGCCCCGGAATCCATCAAATTCTGCCTAATGTTCAAATTGAATGTGCAAATGTATCACAGATTACACAGAGAATATGTGAATTGCTAAGAGCTTCCATCATTTTCTGTGTCCAGAATCAAGGCGAATTAAAGGACCCGAAGTTCATACGGTTCTGTTGGCATTGATTCACTATTTAATGACATCGGCGCCACCGTTAAATGATACTTATATTGTATAATTCCAAGCTGATTTTTGTCACAGTTTCCACCAAATATACAATGTACTTTGCAGGTTATGGGTTAGATATCGTAGCAATCACGTTGTACAGTAGACGTCTCGCTACTGTTAATATTATAGGAAAACGTAACTAGCTAGGACAAATATACCAGCGACAGAAAGGCATGACATGTTCTTGCTAGTATGGTTTTTATAAAATATCACATTCTTACTGATTGATATCTACTTCATCACATTTTCTTGGAGGGCAAAATAGAAGCCCAAGTTGCAAAACGGCGCAATCATGGGCAGACGTTACACTCAACAGGAGCAACATACAGTCGATTTGAAAGTTGATCAATATATGAATGAACTTGCTTGACTATTGGAATGATTCATATTGACGACTGCGTATATCATGTAACAATATAGATAGTAAATTAAGAACAATCTATCTGTAATGGGTGGGACAACTTGCAGCTCTCTGTCACATCGCCTCAGAAATCGACAAGCTTATTTGATGGGTCTCTCAAACATTATCAAAAGTGCTTGAATTCTTTGACGAATTTATTCAATCGAATGCAGAATATACCACGCAACAATGATTCAGTACATCGCTGGATTCGTTGGAGGTTATGCAAGGTTGATTGAGGGATTACCCTAGTTGATTAAGGCACTATTTCTTTCCGGATCCCCAGTATCAAATCTGCATGTAAGAAATTAATGGTAAGGATACGTGATAAAGGGTACTTTCGCGTTTTATGAACGAGTCCTTTCACTTCATTATGCCAAACGAATTAATCGCGCACGCTTTCCCCGTACGAAACCCGGCTAGCAAGGGAAATAAATTTCGTTCCGAGGTCATTTATTATATTCCCGTTTCTTTTTTATAAACCGGCGGTGCAGCTTTGCCTTTTGACTCATGCGGTAGTGGTTTGATTTGATAGCGTGACCAAGGTAGATAAAGCTACCCTGGGATTGCTCTCTCCGACTTGCTATATAGCGAGAATTGCCATGAATGATCAGAAAACCCACAGTCTGGTGGTGCCATTTGAACATTAATTTTGTATTCTAGATACATCGTCTCTGGGATTGAAATCCTGCGGCTTGTGTTGCAGTTGGAGAGATCTAATTGAATGATGCGATATCCTATGATGTATTATTAATCAGCTACTAGTTATAGTGCATACGAGTATGCTAGTTATAGTTAGAAGTAGGTGTCTTGTTAACCTCGGGGCTTCTGCCAAATGTAATACATTATCATGCTTAAACTACTGGTAAAATATATGATTCACATAGCAACTACACGATGATTTTCACTCATACGTGCCTTGCGCACTGGCGGTCGTGTAATGAGATTTGCAAATAGAGTTAAATGGGGCATTATTTTCTCTCATCGGTGTGCCCAATCAACAAATAGGGGGTTCAGACAAATATGCTGTTTTGCAAATATATGGCTTTGTGTCAAGAGGTGTGTAGATCAATGAATAGTATCGAAACTGCTTAAAACCTTCCAAGATATTTAATGGTTTACATATGTCTTCCAGTATCTCAAGTATGAGTAAATAATAGAACTAAATGGTAGAGTGAATAATACTTTTCTAAATGATATCACTTAGCACGGTTCAAGATAAATATTACGGTTGTTTATCAATACCCGAACCGTTTATTTGCTTTCTACAGTAACATATGTTGTATATTCTTATTTAAACAACTTGAACTAATACAAGTCGCAATGGTGCATTTCCGTGGCATTTTCTGCAACGTATTCACATTCTAGTGTTGGGACCCATTATGAATTGAATGATTGGAATGTGTTTTTGCTGACAGAGCCCGCTTATATTTACTCAGCAATGCGATCCTCTGTATTACTGGAAGGACACTGTGATATATTGGGCATAATATAGGACCATATTTTACCGACAAACGCGTCTTCCTGTCTACCTGGACTATTCTAGAGTTAGCTCTTATATTATCTGAATGCATCAGCCATGACAGAAAACGGTTGCCATCAATATCTATGATATTTCCAATATTTCGTACTTAAAACCACATTAAACGTCAGTGTAATGTTTCAATACTTTGTTCACAGGATATCGAATATGCCTTTCAAACTGCGTCATATGAATAAAATGGGGGTTTTCAAGCGCGCCAAAGCATCCGTCGCAACATGATTTCCATGGGCATAGGAAGCCCGTAGGAAATCACTATATGGGCTTCGTGCGGATGTCGCATGGGGCTGCACAATCAGTCGTACTGGGCCGTTTGGGCCCCTACAGGGCGAGGTGAAGACTGTTTGCTCACGTACAGATGCATGTATGAATTATTTTGCGGTTATATATATACTGGGCCGAACCAGATATATTCCATATGTAAGTTCTGGTGCCAGATTCAAAATGCTGGCGATTATTTACACGACATAAAGGTGCAGCAAAATGGGCGTACAGGGTTTTGAAGCACGGGGCTCGCACAAGGTCCGTTTGTAAATGGTTATGATAAAGGTATATTAGTAGTTCATATATATATATATATATATATATATATATATATATATATTATATATATATATATATATATATATATATATATATATATATATATATATATATATATACAGAATATAGCCGATATGAGTTCCAAAGAGAAGTTATATATATAGATAAATATTAGCAAATAATCTTTATATATACACGATTACTAATCAATTTTCCCTTTGAAGTTATTGTACACCCGATATATGATTGATTATCATATAGCTTGTTTTGTCTAAGACTCTGAAAGACTAAAACCCACGTTTAAAAGCCTAAAACGTTTAGCATCAAATTTCATTAAGATAAAAGCATCTGATCTTCACTGTTTCAGCAATTGAATAACGAAGACCTTTTCCATAATTTGTCGTACCAGACCATTGTCTACCAAGATCGGCGGAAGTGACTATTACATAGGCTTGTGTGGCGGCAGCATGAATGTCAAACTAACACGTGGGTGAATACCCTGATACAACCGGGTATTGTTAATGTGCTGATGTTGCATCCAGGTGTCTGCGATGCACATTAATCTATCATCATCACCTGAGCTATCCTATTAGACGGGCCCAGTTATGGCATGATACGATGAACGCTGCACACTTCCTCACACTTATCTTGAACGTTACAGAGTCAATGACGTAATGTCATCTGCGATGTCTTACACTTGGAGCCCATGCAATATGAATTTAAACACATTGTCCAGACACGGCCGATGCGTATTACGACCTACATTGAAATATATTAGTGCAAATGTCAACACGGTGTATTAACACAGTACTTGCCATACACGTACACGGACATATAAACACACACAGGCAAATTTCGCGTTTCAGTCACATTTATTGCATCCCATATATTACTGATAATAATTAGACACTTTTTATATTGAAAGTTACCTACTTTGTAATACATTGGTGGATGGTAAGTTGTGGGAACATAAGGCCATAAGAATAAATATATGACCTTGCATTTACATAAATACCAATAGAATAATCGTCCAACTCCTCGATCATTCTTATGTCATGTTATGGTCGTATCGATTTGCTGTTTTGTCAACGCGACCGAACGTTGTAGTTTCCAACACTTACTTGACGCAATGAAAAAAACCCCCATATTTCAACCTGAAAGCGGCATCCGCACTTTGTACTGACGTAGTCTACTCACACCACAGGGATAGTAAGCCACCTATATTAACCCGACAGGATTCCGTTATCACAGCCTACACTCTCCATTGACCTTGTTTGCCGCCAAATGGAATTGACCTTTACCAATAAAAACCTGGCGTATGCCAGATCTCGCCCGCAACTAGAAGCACAACATTTAACCTGCCAATCTCGCTGCCGCACACATGCAGCTAGTAATTTTACTAAATTATTATTTCATGAAAGCAAAATACATGAAGCTCTTGTTTCAATACACTTTATCTGACAGATATGTTTGATGACAACGATTATGATTTGTGAAATGGGTTGATTAGACTTACTTGATAGGATGTATGGCAATCAGCAAGTTGTATCGTGTTTATTAACAAACGCAAGAGAATGCCGTCCCCGTGTGCAAGATAATCGATGCCACGAGTAACGTCGGAGCGTGAATAAATTAGGCGCTGGCTTTTGTACAGTGGATTAGAATTTAACATTTTGTACGAAACATTACCTGAACACAAAAGGCAATGGTTTAGTATTTGTGATATGGAAGAGCATACATGTGCTAATCCTTTTTGCGGATCATGGGTATTAAAATAGATTTTAGGTTAAATCAACGCCCTGACTTACAATCGATATTCACCATCGTAAACACTGATAATGTTTTTCATGATATAGCTAGTTACGAAATTGATTAGCTTGTCATTTAACCCAAGTTGTAGCCGTGGTCTAAGCGTTAATTTGCTTTATGCCGATAGCAGCCATTTGTGCGAACGTTTTTAGCTTAGTTAGTTGTCCTTTGTTCAAACCACAGCGTTTATGAAAAAAATATTGTATTTTATTGGGATTTCGTCCAAGTAACATCCGTTTTCATAAAACAGGCATAACAATTCACTAATAATCGTCTCAAGGATTCCGCTATTTCATCCTCTTTACAGCGCATTTGTGTATATTTATTTCCATTCCTCTGTAAAAATATCGTGAATGTACACTGGGTGCTCATTGATTGCGCGTAGCGCTCTTCTTAATTACTGCTAGCAACAATTGCCTATGTGCTGCTTGTGTCATGTTTAGTAACTACGCTCCGGCAGATTCTTTACGTTATTTGCTACACATATGGCATCATTCATTTTAGGCGTGACAAACAACGCCAAATTTTCAATCAGTTATCGAGTAAGGAATGAAACTGCTCTTACTGACAATGAATACTCACCAGCAAGATTGTGCTTTACATTTGTTAATTTCCCATACAGTTATTGTAAACAAACATCCCCTAGATTGTTTTGTGTTCCAGACACACCCCTTATGTTTTGTTAGAAAGGAGAATATGACCCGCTGAAATACCAAACTGTTTGTAGTCCTCAAGGACCGATGAAACTAGCAAAGGGTAAGATAACTTTGTACCTGCATACTCAAAATGATTTCAGCGTATTGATCCGCAGTCACTAAAAAGGCCTTGATGTTATTAAACTGAGCACAAACACTTCAGGAAGCCGTAGGAAAATAACCCGACATAAGATGTGTTCCGGTGTGTAAAGATAACGCGGAACAATAAACTGCACACACAGTGATGGCCTATCCTCTTTATGCCACGATTACATTATATTCGCATCGTCATAGACATACAATCTGTCGTGGTTTTTACTGGTTTAATGAACAGAATATATATAACAGGAAGAACGTTCATCATAACCTCCATCTGCATCTATGCTGTTCGTTGGCGTGATACAGCTCAACTCGTAAAGCCACATTGGTCACAAATATAATATTTTCCCAACATTTCTTGGGATATTGATTTATTGATTTCGGTAAACTGTGTTAACAATTTGGCAATGACACAGAGTTTAATAAGGTGGAGTAAGTATGATATCCGTTTGTGTGTACAGTATAACGCCATTTTCAGCCTCGAACCACTTTTACTTAACATTTGGCGGATAATGATCTAGATGCGTAAGTTGTAGTACAGGATTGGCATACGTGAGTATCTTCTAGCAACGTCATGGAGTCCGCGTTAAGAATAACTGCTGCTTTGATCACATTATCAAACGCATAACTACAATAATATGATAAGACAAATACCTTAGACATAAACCTTGTCGCAGAATAAATGTCCTGCTCAATAAATCTTTCTACTCTATTGAAGATGAAATATATATAATGCAATGATATTATCTGTGGATATAATTATTTTCTCACGCTAAGTAAAACATTTGTACATCAAGCTGAATGTGTTTTGTTTACATTGTATTCAAATATAATTATTACATTTGCACGACTTGGGAATCATGATAAACTGTACGTTTCAATGCATTGCCTTCCACACTTAACGAACACATTATTATTTTTCATAATCATCTTCCCGCTAGCCGACATCCATGTTAACATGAGATGAGCATGCCAAAGGGGTCAAAGATTCACCACTTATCAAATATCCACGCCTGTGATTGATGCTTAATCTTTCGGTTACATCGCTTCATGTGTATGTTAATAGCGTTCTAAGCAGACCGGACAAAATAGTGAAACATTGCAGTAAAATGAAGCCATCCAGCCAATAAACCACACTTTTGCATGGCTGCAACAAAAGCATGATGGAAGTTCACGAAGATATCCGTGACATTTTCACTACAATATGTGCATGAATATGTGCCTGCTTTTTGCAAAAACATTCTCGTCTACGAGAGCATAACCGCATGTATATGCACTCAAGCGATGACTAGCAGATACGTCATCCATTATGTGTAAACAACATATGGCATCGCAAATTGAGCAAATTGTGCAATCCTAGAAACCAGCGACACTTTGGTAAACAACTATGCCTACAGTGATAAGATACAGCATGTCCACAGCAAGAGGGCTCCACTGTTCGCCTTTGGTGCGTATTTACTGTAGTAGATATGTATGCATGTATATATGCATATATGCATATATAAATAATACATAATTCATCTTCGTAGATTCATCTGCATACATACATACATACATACATCCATCCATACATACCTCCATGCATCATGTCGTTCAGACAGAACAGATCAGACATTGTTACATACATACATTTTACATACAGACATACCTACATACATACAACAGATCACATTTACAGACATACATACATTAATACATACATACATCCAGGACCTACATACATACATACATACAACATACATACATACAGAAATACATACAGACATAAGTTTATACATACATACATACAGACATACATACATACATACATACATACATCCATACATACATACAGACATACATACAGACATAATACAACATACATACATACACGGACCGACACATACATACATACATGAACATACATACATATAATACATACATACGTACATCATACTTTACATACATACATACATACTACTGATGTGTTTGTTACATACATACAATACATAACATACATACAGCGGACATACATGACATACTCGTTTACGTACATACATACATAACACCATCCTAACTTCGGGGCTAATACATGCATGTTTACATACATACATAACTGGTGAAGATTGCATACATACATGTGATTGCTTGCATACATTTATACAGTAGCTTGCTACATGTTAATATACATACATACATACAGTATTAAGTGTTGGTGACATGCAAATATATTGCCATGCCTTGCTTATGCATAATGCAGTATACGTTAACACATGCATGGCTACTGTAATGTCCAAGACCGTTGCACTTATTGCTGTCATGAATATTGCCTGCAATTATTTGTCTTGCTGGTCTATTAGGCAATAATGGCAAATAAGTTTGGCCAATTGCAATGCATAATGTGATGGCAATTGCGGTATTGCATGCATGAATTATGCCAAGTATCATTCGTTTTGCTAACAGTTCTCAATAAAAGGTACACGGTTTAAGGCATCTCGTTGCCAAATGAGGTGGCTTGATGTAGAGTTTATGTCGCATCCTAACAACTCATGTCTTAAGGCAGAAATGGCCGCTGCATGAGGTGTTGAGAGCGCTTATTGGATTTCTTTTGCTTATTAACAATGGCCAACAGTATATCCGGGTTGGGTCCAGATTACAAGAAATTCCGGCGGTTTTTCTGTAGGAGATAACTTTACAAATAGGTGTGCTGATGGGTCATTGTTTGAGGTCGACATGTGACATACAATTAGGCATGCAGCATGGCACCCAAATTGATCCATCACATTATATGGATTATTTAAAAAAGGCAAAACCGCGTATTATCATACAGTAATCCATTTAGGCCTCAAAAACGAACAATTTAACATACCCACGGCATACATCTCCATCGATTACTACTTACATACATGTTCCCAAGCTTCATTTTAATGTCAATCATCCATCTATAATTACATGGTTTTCATGCTGTGCACATGACCCACAGAATATGGATGCTAGCCTGGTACATGGTTGCCTCATTAAAAAACCATCACAGTGGCAATGATGGACAGAAGCAACAAGGATTTTCATACAACATACTTGGGACACACAACCATTGTTTACAGTGTCATATCATTAGTCCATATTCGTTACATAGACTTTTTTCTAAGCTTCAATTGTGACATCAATCATGACTTTTATGAGCGACCGTTTATTTCGTGATATAACAGAGTTTCGAACAACAAGAGGAGTACAGAAGGTGAATTGTCAATTGTATGATTTTCCTCCGTTATACATATCAGTGTTGAATTTCCGTTATGCATAGTTTCCGTTGAGAGTCGTTAAAGCGACTGTTTTAACATTTTATTCAGGCGGTACAGACTATTTGTTCTTGCGTTATCTGGTGTTTTTGCCCAGACACTTATGTCCGCGCAAGCTTATGTCTCGTTGCGAAGTTTTTTTTTTCCGATCATGCATTTTTGAGTTTCATTGAGCGAATTAAAGTGAGGCAAAGAGGAGCCCAAATCATGTATTTACTACTCTTATACTTGTAATCGCGTGGGTTAACCGATTACGTTTCGAGGCAGAGGATGTAACTTTACAATACCAATGTTGGGTGGACCATAGATTGTGTGGGTTCATAGCAGACCAATCATGGATTGTTTGCCATGCCCAAATCCTGTATTTCCGTGTATATAATATTCTCCTTGTTACAGGTAAGAAGTCAGCAAGAAAAACTTTTATTGATCTTCCAAGTCAGTTTTTTTTGTAGCAAATTACCAGACATGGACACTCCAAATATTATACACAGGGTTAAATGGACTTAGGTATCAATACCTTTTTTTATGCACCATGCCAATTCGATATTGAAATGCATCTTGAAGTCGCGTCAGTTTTTATTAGGGTTGTTTTTTGGAGAAGTGGAATTTGAGTTTACACAGCATCGAAATATGAGCTGCTTAAGACAGGTAATTAATCCAATCCATATGCGTTTGGGCACGTTTACGTTTTGACGTGGGGACGATAAAGAAAGTGGTGTTGAGTTTGAGAAAGAGTCTAGGCCATTCATTGATGTCTAGTAAGAATAATCCATCCACGTTCAGAAAGCCGTTGTTTGTTTGGATGCATTACTCATGCCACGGTTGTCTAAAAGTTTTCCTTCTTCTTGCAGTGTCTATTCTTTACGGCTAGAGGTGATCTATAACTTTGTTTTCGCCCCGTTGTTTTTGGTGGATGATTGTTGGAATTAAACTGTCGAATAGTAGTGAACTCAATGTAGTGCACCAATTAAATAAGGTGTAACGAATATACTGTTGATGTCCTAAATGCATCCACTTAATTCTTTATATATACTCTGCAGCGCGTGATTAAAAATATCAATCTTTATTCCCTTCATTATATTTGTCGGACTACTTAACTTTGTTTGACCACAATTGTTGGATTTTTCACTGAATGCGTGCAATTATATATACACAATGTAATATACTTTACCCAAACAACACCGTCTTATGCAGCTCAAAGCGAGTTGACAGCAAACATTTCCTTAATCGTTGCTGACGGCTTTACTCTTAAAGCCGTAACACAAAATGGACTGAAAGTATTCATCTTAAAACATTGGCGCATGTACAGTAGGACATACGTCTGCTTATGGACTATATTTCGCAAGACTACCATGCAGCTTGACATATTATCACATTTATACATCTTGTAAATGTGCATTTGATGGCCTCGCTCGGTGTTCTAGTAGAATTGCTTGCGAGATACGATCAAACTCAAGATGATATGCTGTATTCTGCCTGACTAATCGGAGCTTCGATTTATGTTTAACACACTGCAGATATACGAGGGTTCACATTAGATTCTCAGAATCGGTCCAGATCTACTGAACTAGGACGATAAGGCGGTTGATATGGTTGTTCGCATCTAAACCGTATTAGCGCGCTACTGAGTATCGTTACATGGCGATGCAAAATACGCTAAGCATGTAATAAAGTATATCTTAATTTTCACAACACATTGAACCACACCAAAATAATCACTGTGAAGAAACATGGACATTGCGCAACATATAATAGTGTGGCGTGTACAATATTTGAATTCTAAATCTAGAAAAGAATAGTGGTGACAATTTCCTTAAAAAGGATGGCTGGATATCTGGCAAAAATATACCGTAGAGCAGCGTTTATGATACACATTTGTGTGTCAACTCATGCAGACGCCAATTGATGCATATATGCAATTGGTTACCAATCATCAATCAACATATTCATGTTTACTAATTACAAGATTTCAAAATAGAAACACATGATAATGATAATACTTTTAACAACGCATCGATTTTTTACAGCGCATTATAACGGAACATTGTTTCTACGTGTGGTACGTTTATCAATAGTTGCAATTATTTAGATAAAAGTGTAAAAAGTGAAACTTCATTGGTTTTGTATAAAACAATTAAAAATTACATATGGCAGCATGATTACTTATATGCTTGCCTGAATAAAACAATCGCGAGCTTCTTCTTCATCATGATCACGGTGTGTGAATACCAGGCATCTGCGGTTAATACTTACATAGTTATCTACTGACACTCTTAACGGGTTATATGTTCATTTCTGTGCACTCTCGCAAGCAGCCGAGCTGCGTGGATTTGGGATACCTGGAATCGGGCCAGCATCTTTCTAGGCAATGGAGCTTTATGGTTACGGTTGCATTGATGATTTGGCGCTTGCATCATGTGCCAGAAACTTCAGAATGAGCGCAATCCATCATAGGTTCATTTCCTTGATGACATAATTCATTTGAGCTGCCATTGTCAGTTTATTATCTAACAATGCAGCACATTTGCACTCTGTGACCTTGGGCTTGATGAAATCATCACTCATTATCCAACTGCCGTGAATTCTGTTCAGTTTACACTATACACTGTTTTTGAAACAATATGTTTATGTTATGTTATGGATCATCTATACCCGCCAAAAACTCCATACGTCTGACCACTTCCATTCGAGCCATCACATTTCGCCTTTGGAAACCTCCTCCTTCTACTAAAGGTTCTTTGCCAAAGTGATACACGCTAAATGCTTTGTCATTGTTGTTTAACTCAGTCATACAACATACAATCGTATATCTTATAGACATTGTTCCACTGTGGTAAAACCTAATTGATATAATATACTACAACTACAGTTTTTGCTAGATGGCATGGCAAGCTGTACGGATAATGGGGTTACCGAAGCAACGGAGCTTTTGACAAAGCACTTTACATTGATTGCTTCATCACGAGCGATTTGTTAACTTCTGAAGAAACCCAAAAATGATATGAGGTTTTCAAGATGTAAGCTTTTTCTAAAAGTACACTGAATATGTGTGAATTATTTACAGCAGAATATGTTCCACAACGAATGGCAACGGGGAGGGTTCACATTTCAGTAATCACGTTCGCAATGTTGATGCAAAGAGCGTAGATACGTTTGATGCATGTCATTGAGGCTGAATCTTGCTGTACTAGAGATACGTACGTTGCCAATACTAGGTGGGGATAAGGTTAAAATGGGCTCAATGTGCTACTTTCATATATTAGGTGTTATAGATTATTTCCTCATGTCGCTTATGCTGTGCGAAATACTCGGGATGCTATCAAGAATTCAGTCATTATATGACACACATCGTATGGTGAGCATTACCATGGAGTTCAGAACCCTTTGACATAATCTTTCCTCCTTTAACTACGACCGACCAGTAAACGAAGCACTTAGAGAACTCATAACCAAAAGAGGGTCGAGTAAATTGTCAGCCCGTATGACCAACTGTCCCCGGCCATTGGACAATTCAAGTCGCATTTTCTTCTTCGCAAACTATTTATAAACCATTTAACGTACGACATAATTTTTGCCCCAATGCTTTAGTTGTTTCTTTTATCATAAACTTGTTTTTACCGGACGTGAGGGAGACTTTTGCGGGGTTCGAACAGCGGCAGGCTGAAATCTATGGTTGTCTTTATGGCCCAACAATTGTTCTGCGAAGAGAGGGTTGTCATGTATGATGATACAAGACTTATACATTATTCTTTATGTGTCAATGTCAAATTGTATTTTTTCTCCCTATAGATTTATGACCCAATGATAAAACGCTGCACTGAATATGGACTTTTGTCAGCACACAACAAGAACCCGCTTTTCTCCGATTTCAGCACTGCATTTATATTTGCACTAAACATATATAGCAATGGACGCATCCGTTATTAATATCTGACACAATCTATATCTTAGCACGAGGGCTGGCTTATATTTGTGCTTCCTTGAAAGTGGGTAATGTGGCCAAGCTATGATGACGCTGCCTATACTAGTATATTGAGTAGAATAAATCCTAAGCCGTTGCATCAACTACCATACTAATGCTAAAATATTGCATCACAAGGTCCGGTATATAATGTCTCCTACACTCAAGCGCAGGCGACATCTCATCTACTGATTTTTACCTATCAATGATATTTCTTTCGGACACTTCTAGGGTACTTCCGCCATTTCGCACGTCACCTCATTTTTCATACAAATGACAACAATATTGGGGAATGAATTATACGATGCACGTTTTCATTGTTCATAAAAGATCGGTGATTAATAATTGGCGTGAAATTTCTGCGAGAGTGCTGGTGGAGTTGATCGCAGTTATTTGTCTACATCCGTCTACATACCATCGTTAAACCTCTGACGGGACCAGGTATACGGGTATAAAGGTCAGAACTAAATGAATACATCTCAGTATTTGTTGGTCAATTATTGCTGCCAAACACTAAACGCAATATGCACAAGCTTTACAATCGTTCTGCAGTTAACTGTTGTTTCTAGTGACTTTGTGATTCATGACAATGTATATAAGATGTAGGAATATTTATAGCCTCCCTTATCCTTAATGGGCGTTATTGAGAGAAATAATAATTGATGTATCATAGAACCAATAACTTCTTGTCATTAATTGCATCATTGGCTGATTCTCTTTTGCACACAGCTTTGTATATATATATATATATATATATATATATATATATATATATATATATATATATATATATATATATATATATATATATATATATATATATATATATATATATATATATATATATATATATATATATATATATATAGATATATCTCTATATATATATATATATATCTATATATATATATATATATATATATCTATATATATATATATATATATCTATATATATATATATATATATATATATATATAATATATTTGTTTGTGTGTGAGCGCCCCTAATTTGCATTTACTCCCATGTAACCGTGTGATTATTTAGGATCGACCTGCCTGTGCAAACGGCTGCTGGTACTGGCGGTTCTACTCTCGGTGTATAGAACAAAGTCTGACGACATATCGACATGCATTTAATTTTGTTTATTCACTTGTGCCCACCCTTTCTCGGCTTAAATTACGATCACATAATGCATAAAACATAACTTAAATAATGATACATATGGTTGCCACAGGCAGCCTTAACGATGCAAATTACCATTGACAACTTTCACCGGATAGATGCTATGTAAAGAGCCAGTGATGCAAACGTAGTCGCAAGGAACCTCACGCATATCCCTTCTAGGTCGTTCAGGAAGTCTTGTTAAGAACTTAATCAAGCCATTTAACATCGAGACAAAGTATCCAGGGACATCGGTAAAGGAAACCTTGTCTTGATGTAGGCAGCTCAAAGTGATGTGGTGTAATAATTAAGCTGCGACAGAACTTTGTTAATAGATTTGTCCCAATAAGATTTTGTAAATGTGCTCCGCTCAGTAATAATTTTTTGTTAACTTATAATATATAACTAAGCAATAGAATTAACAAAAAGCCAGCTGCTCAGTTTTAGCAGACGACTGCGATAACATGATCCCACAGTGCGTCGATGGATTGTTATCCATCACATTAATACTTAAGAAATACTGCTGCAAGGAGAAACCATAGGCAGTGTCATTCTCATCTGTTTCATCTGTGCATAATTCAGTACGTTCGCCTAGTTGAGGATAGTGCCTATATCTTATGAACTGATTGAGGGAAATGTGCCGATGCCGTTCTAAAGCTACTCCTGTTTGTACAGTTTATTCACTTATGTCTTACTGATGGTGAATATGGTGTTGCCATAATGCAAAAGTTTGTTGTGACTTTGGTTTTTCATACTGTAAAATCAATAGTTTAACCTAGTTTTTTCATTTCTAAAACGATCGTAATGTCAATTAAGATATGGATATATTAAATCAAATATAAACCTTTTTATATTGATTGATGCATCATATCCACGCTGATTAGAGAATAAAAAAAGGCTTTGTACAGCCCTTTTAAGGCGACCATATATGCCAATCATGTTCGTACTCGTGTTCTTCACTGTTGACCATACAATACAACTCTTATGTTTTGTCCACCAGATTAAAACCACAAAACTGTCGCAGTTATTTCGGCGCAATATGTAATTATCATTATCACCTATGAAATAATCATCTTCATCATCATCATCATCATCATCATCATCATCATCATCATCATCATCATCATCATCATCATCATCATCATCATCACATCATTATCATCATCATCATCATCATCATCATCATCGTCATCATCATCATTATTATCATCATTAGCACGACATGTGGCATCGGTTAATAATATAGTCATTTATGTTAAGAATGCTATGCTGTGTCATATTCGTGGATACAAACCAACTATGTGGGGAAGATAACGGTATAGCCCCTATCAATAAATATACATACCCTTATCTCTTTTATATGATCCATAATTAGCCCAAGTATATGTGGGTGGCTTTGCGTGTGTTTGCAAAACACACGCTACGATTACTTCAAAATTTAAGAATGAACGGTACGAAACCAACATTCACGTTATAGGTAAGTTACCTTTGAACAATTTTGAAACATAAGCACTAAGATCATAATCAGTCGGATCAATATGCCTTAGACACAAAGCATTTATCATCGCATCTGAATCATGTATGGTATCTGTCAACTTCGATAAAAGCGCGGGATACACTACGTACATGCAAGAAGAGATCGTCTATATTATGGGTTTTGAATTGTACAGCTGATTAGTACGTCAAATGTGGATTGACAGGAAGGTTAACGTCAATATTTGGACTGCAAAACAATTGTATCAAAATGGTTTGCTTGGTTTTTGTGATTGTAGCTGTGTTTTCATATGGTGTTTATCAACGAAACGACAGCTTAACGGCAGCATATGCGAAATTAGCAATGATAGGATTATGCATGAGACATTATTAGCTATTATCTATCGTCGCGACGAATTTGCTTCGGTAGGTGCATACTATTAACTATACTCGTTGTGTTGTTTGCTAAGCGTCACATTCCGACCATTCAAACAAAAAAAACCATTTGCAGTGATTAGGATCAATGTCATTCTCTTCCGGATTTGAGCAGGCGAAATCCAACTGCGTCCATAATAATGCGGCTCAAGCCAGGAGCTTACCAGCATCTCACGCGCATATGTATACTCGCGCTTGTGCATTGCGTTACGCCCAGTGGCAACGGCGCTGTATTGTTTCATTAACCAGTCTTATCAAATCCCAACACATAGCGTTTTTTGACACTGTTGATAGATGGTCATTTATCACCTACGCGTCTGTGCTAGTAGACCTGACGTATTCGCCTATCTGTTGATTACGGCACCAAAAAAAGGCAAAATGCCCCATTCCTTTCTAAGACGAAGGAGAAGCCAATATTTGTGAACGATGACTTGCATGTGTTTCAAAATTGCACCGTTGGTCTGGTGTCATAGTTTTTATGTAAGATGGTAAAGCTAAATTAAGACCAATCATATTTTCGGAGATTATTTTTTTTGTCGAATCATGTGTACTGGCTAAGTAACTGCTTATTATTATACGGTGAAAAAAACGGGTAGTGGAACATTTAAGCAATTTTTTATGTGTTTCAATCAAACGCGTTTGCTGGGTCAAATACTTTACAACAGCAAAATATCCACCATAGAAAATGCCGTTCGATAGTGGTGTTTGGAAACAAACCACCAGGTGAGAGAGATTTCTTTGATTAACAAGTACTAGTAGAGATATGTTTTATACAAGGATAGCTCTGGTCGAACGGTAATATAAATATATACCGTTCTGCTCCGATATTTTTGGCGCACACTAAAACATGCGTTTGACTAAAGTGTTGGGTTACGAATCTAGAAAATAACATAAATCAAGAGCCTGTGCAAAAATATGTCACAGCGCACCAAAAAGCTTACCCCCGATCGATGCTATTCTTTACGAAATGTCATCTATATATCATTTCCGAAAATCGCGATGCGATGACCGCCATTTTGGAAAATATTGGGTCGCGCGGTTTCCCATGATTTCCCGCCGCCTCATCCGCATTGCCTCCTTCCTTAGCTTGCGAAGCATATTGACGCACCTTGAATACAATCTGCTGTATCTTATCGAGTTCAGACGCAAGAAGCAATAGCCGTCGATGAGCACGCACGATGTACGTGGCCTTGAACTTGAAAACAAACATGTTGTTTTGTTTCGAACTTTCTACCGCTTCCAAATGTATCGAACTATAACTAATTATCATAGATGAAATCCCGCGCCAAAAAGGAATACAATTGTCCGTGAACATCATTGCATTCTACAACTCCATCACTTTATTTGGTGTTTGGTAGTTGTCATAATCGATCTCAAGATGTTTAACATAGCGTCGTTTTCAAGCAGAGTAAGATACCTACTTATACGTCTTGTAGGGCTAATGCAAGGACTGCGTTTCGATATTTCTTATGCGTTCGCCTAGGAATACATAGTACGGCAAATCTTGAAATTGAAAAAACCCACTTAGAATACAATTGCATACTTTTAAAGTCCACAGCGCGTTTATCCATTATATACAATTAAATGCAATTTCTAACTTTGAAATATGTCATGAAAATTACGCTCCTTAAGGTATTTAATGTTGCAGGTGTGTATACTTAAACAAACACTTTTTGACATTAAGTGATCACTTACGTTTGTTCACATACCGATGTTATGTGATTGCATACAGTAGAGTAATATCATATAGGACTAACGTGAGGTAGTAACATCAGTTAAGCCATATTTGGCTGGGGGTAAAGGTGTAAAACATGTTTGCATTAACAAAAGAGCGGCGTTATTATCTAATAGGAAACGCTAGAAAGGTAGCAGTCAGTGCACGTGACACGTGGAGAATTCCCTCGAGTGTCCACTTAATTTAAAGATACAAATAAACGTGAGGATTCCATACGTTCTCTGTGGCTTCATATGAGTTCGTTAGGATAACTCTGTGTTACAATCTGAGGTCCGTTTCATTTTTAGACAACCACGCCACTTACGATGCCAAGTGCATATTGTTTTTGCTTTTTCCTCATCATCCATTGATAGTTGAAAATGATTTGCTGAATACAAAACGGCATCTACGTGTGTACTTTATTCCGAACTCTTGCTGGGCTACATTGCTACTAACACTAATGTGTTAAGTCACAATGCAGCGTCATGAACTTTACAATTTGCACACATCCTGTTAATTAGATTACTCCTTTGCTTCAAACAATTTGCTCATGTCTACTTTTCGGGGGCTTTCGATAAGTTAAGAATGTGGTTACATAACAAAGCAAACACACACTAAAATAAGAATATCTACAAACCTACGCTTTACTTGATTGCGGTCGAAACTGCATTGGTTGCAATAAAAAGTTTAAGTGCATTGGTCTATGTTTGCTTTTTACTTCGCGTCTCTAATACAATTTATATGTTTTTGGGCAACGATATGAATGCCACTGCCTTTAGTATATTCGGTGGATTTCCTCGGCTGCTTTAATCTCTGAAGGCGTCGCATTAGGAAGAGTCGTGCGCCTTCGCCAAACCACTTAAATTGGTTCTGATAACACGCGTTTCTCATAACAGTAATATTATATACCATTGAAAAATGTGCTTCACTCTTGTTGGAAACCTCATCAACCATAATGGTGACCAAAAACATCTACCATCTTGACTGATGCGATGATAGTGGTTTTTACCTTTGCCATAGAATAGTGGGCCGAGGTACCTTGAAGTGTTTATTCACTGCACGGGGGCAACGGTTAACGCAGACACATCGCCTTTCTACCCAAGGGTTATTGGTTCGATTTTAACAACTAATTATTTTTTATAAAGGTAGTTCCATTCCTAAAAAGGGATATGTTATATACTTGTTAATCGCTGCACACACACGCACACATACACACACACACACACACACACACACACACACACACACACACACACACACACACACACACACACATATACACAAACACACAGCAAAAACACAAACATATATATATATATATTTATATGCATATATATTTAAACATATTAAATCGCGGAAATACCCGTCCTTAATATAAATTTGTATGCCTAATAGATATACATTTCCGTCGCAGACATTCAGAATAGCGAATGCACTAACACCAACTGCGAATGCTTAACTTCTACTGTTATAGAATTAAAAGCATTTTACCTATCCTACTTGAAATTCTACATCACACACCTACAACGTTCATGATCGGCTTAATATGGAAAAACGTGAATCTAAATTCTCAAGCTATATGAACGCAGCACACGCTTGCCCTTTTGTGGCTACTTTGTAGATTGCGCTATAAATCAAAAACGAACAATTGTCTTAGAGTTAAGGCACTTGAGTTTAATTAACTTGTGTACTTTTTTTAATGAAAATTGGTTATCAAAAATATCATGCATTCTTGTGAATGTTATCCGCCGTCGCTTTGTATCAACTGGAACCCGCTCACGCAATTTAAGCAACAGCAAACAACGACGTTTCCAGTTGAGAAACCTTTAAAACTTGCCAATGACTTGGCATGAAGTTATGATTTGTGTAGAATGCATGCGTCTGTTATGATACGATAGAAACATTCTGGTGTGCTATTTTTGTACGAGACATCTACAGCTTTAAAGTGAACACATATTTTCCCTTCGACGAGGAGCTTATGAATAAACCATAGGAGTTTATTTTGTTGGTGAATTGCATGGGGTATGCATTATAAAGTATACGTAAGTAACATGCGAAACAGTAAAAAGGTACTTCAGGAAACTCGTAGCCAATAATTGTATGGCGAGCTGGGTTCTGTTATGCACCTTGGCAATGCCGAAATGATGTCCAGTCGTTAATTGTTTGCTGAAACTGCCAGCATCGTGTTTGGCCAGATATAGTCACGGCACCTCATGAAAACATATTCGATACGTATCGTAGTGGTTGTTTGTATTGTTTGTGCCGCATGTGGTAACACAATGTGCAAGAAATGGTACGCTAAATTTATAAGAGCGTACATGCATTCAACTTGCTTCTAACAAACCGCGTTATACAGTATAAAATGTGTCTCAATAAAACATATCAAAGGTCTTTCAGACGATGAACTTCCTAAATGTGTTCCATACGGTTCATGTCAAAAGTCAATTCAACATACGGTTCATGTAAACCCTTATTTATAAGAGATTGTGTTCTGCAGCTTTGAGGCTGAATTAAAAAAAATCCACAATGTTGTTTGTGGGCAGATACAACATTTCTTAACAACATGAAAGGCACATTCACATGACATACATTTTCCCTATGCTATCATGGTATCTATAAGCGATGCATATCATTACCGCACAGTTACAGTTAGGGTTGCTGTGTTGAAAACATCATACAATGGCATTATGTAATCAAAGGTTCAATCATTAATCATGACTTTGTGCCATTTTTTATCAACAGCGACGTTTTGGAGCAGGCACAAATGCTCGTAATAAAAGGCATAGGTAATAAATTTAAAGAAGGTAAGTTTCCGTAGCAGATACATCCATTTTCCAAGAATCCACGCTGTTCGATGAAGTGGTTATCGATGCACTTTTTATCTGATCATGGCATATTCGTCCTGTTGACCAAAATTTAGTAAGCTCCACAGTGGAGCACCAAGTCCCTTGTCAAAATGTATCTCATCAACGAGTGGCCAAATTTTGGGTTCGTGGGATGATATGAATAAAAGTGCTTTGCATCCGAAAGCTTCATATGACACAGTCATCGACAATACAGACCCGTATAATTAGCCAATTCTGTATTTTGGGTAGTGTTAAGATACACAATACCTCATGCGTACATATACATATAAATATACATATATTTATATACATATAGATTGATGTGTTTATATGTATATAACTATATATATATATGTATGTATTTATATATACTTATGTAATATATTAATGAAATATATCCAGTGATCCACCATATTTGATGGTTTTATGCACCTTGTTGTTTTTCGCAATCAGATCCAAATGAGAATGACTGAGTGGAAAATATAAAGTTAATCCATTGTAGTGACACAGAATGCATGTTGTTAAGTACGTCACATACATCTCTTTGTTTAATGAAGCTAGTACGTCCTCATCCCCTGATGAGCAGGATAGCTGCTGTTTTTTAGAGGGTATATAACAATAAGAAAACAACGTTTCTGCATGGAAACGAGCCAAAGCAGAGCAACATTGGCAAGCGTCTCTTATTTGGTCTTTGTGAATCATTCGCTATAATTAATTATGATCATTGGATAATATGTTACTGTTAACCGTAACCAATCTGGTTCCTTATAGCTATACCTCGTCTTAAGGGAGTCCAAACATCGGCGAAGAGGGGATCCATTCCGTATTCAAACCGGATGAATGCGAGACCGCAGAGGGTGTGTCACAAAGGCCGATTATTAACTGTGTATCAGTTATTTGAACGCCTCACGGAGTGGCTAGCCTCATCGAACTACAAATTCACGATTTCTATTTAATAACGCAAATAGGCGATACATTAAAAAGTCATTTGGCGTCTAACATGATCGTTCCAGCCAGCATCAGGGGAAATGCGACTGGTGGGGGTATTATAAATCTAATTTTATGAAAACAGGTTTCGGCGTCCTCATTTGGGCTTCATCTTAGCATTTTATGCCCCTATGTATGCCAGGAGGAAGGAAGCCATAGACAACACCTGCCCTTACAGTGATTAAGTATGCGCTGAATTTTATTTGTGCCACTTTTAGATACAACTGAGTGTGCATTACAAAATTGCATATGCTATTCGTTAGCAAACAGATATGACACGCTACCTGTACTCGGATGATCCATAATGTTAACCTATATTGATCATTAATGGCACAAGTGTGACTGATTGATGTCCGCATCTTTCTTAACCTGTGTCTCACATAGTGTTAAAACCGGTTTTTGTGGGGGAAATGCTGTGCGACATATTACTAAGTTGCATTGTTGTTGTAAACATCTGAAACACGCACCGTATTGTAATATATCATGTTAGATGTATGTCCATTATGCATGATCAGCGTACAGATAACGAGCTTATTCAGTCTTGTGAAGTTAATGCAAGAACATGTTTTCTTATCTTATTTCATCACGAAGTTATCTTGTAAACGTTGTTGCATGTAAATGTTGAGTCCGTTTTGCAAGAAGTGACACCGCCATTTTGCACTGCAAATGGCTTAAAATCCCGTCGATTAAATGCTTCAATGTATATGAACAATTGACCATCGGCATAAAGAACACGCTTTATGGTCCTTTCGGTGTCACTTGTGATTGATAACAGTGAGTCCAAGCAGGGTCAATAGCTGCTTATATCTAACGCAAACGAGACCGTGGTGGGATACGCACGACCACTGACTTAGATTTATTATATCTTTAATGTAGGAAATCATTGCCTAGCTAAGAAAGTTCTGCCCATTACATGACGGAAGTAACATTTCTCAAATGTGGTCCCTTTTGTAATCAAATGTTTCCTCTTCTCAAGCTCAGGCGTCATTACATCGTCTTCTATTGATAAAGATATTCGTATTTTGGAAAGGCCTCAGATCATACGTTACAAACAGGCATATCTTGTTTTCGAATCACTTGTCAGACGCAAGCAATACTGGCACATATCATATTAAAGACTTCTGTATCCTATGTAAAGCCCTTGATACATTGATTTACGCTGTTATAGGAAACGACCTGCTTGCCCTTTGGATATGAGAGGTTGTCAGTTATACAGTTGGACACGGCAGTAATTTGGCACTGTGTATATGTTCATATCTAATATATCATACAAAACCAGAGGGTACTTTAGACTTGACAATTTGGCAGTTTGGATCTGATCAGTTTCCAACGAGCCTTTTCTGATTTAGATAATCTTTGCCAATTCAGCGTTCAAAAGTGTGTACATGATATCAATTCGAATGATTCTAGCTTAAGAACAAATCATGGATATTAAGCTATCAGAAGCTATTTGCTATCTTCTTCATAAACATTTATAATCACACTGCTGTAACTATCCTGAACATAAAACTCTGCAAGCAAATATGAAAATGCTTATGGCTTAAGAACCATCATATACTGGTCTCGTTAAATAAAGAAGTCCACATATACTTAAAGGATATGAAACGTACACTGTTTTTGTATAAAGAACACTGCAAGATAGCACACGCCCATTAAGTCCTAAGATATACTTGGCACAGAAATCTATTCTGAACCATTTGTAATGCTGAGTGACTGTGACAACCTTGCTTTAACAACAAGTTATGTCATTTGTGAAGATACAAGACGATAATTAGCGTCACTAATTAGGAACGTTTGATTATACATTAAGAATGCTCTTTACTGCTCCTGCAGCGCAGCATGTATATTTGCACTGCAAACAACATTACAAATTGGATAATCCGTTAGGTACATCTGATTCAATTGATATCTTAGTACGCTGGCTGGAGTAGACTTGTGGTAACGTTGATACTGGTTAGTGTGGTCCAGCTGCTGCCTATACTAGCAAATTAAGCAGGAGGAATGAATCACCAGCTATTTCATCAAGTGCCATACTAAAGCTAGTATATTACAACACATGCAGTGTTATTTAATGTGTCCTACACTTAGGCGATATCTCTTCTACGAATTAATAAATGACATTTTTGTCGGAAAATTTCAGAGTACTTACGTCATTCTATGCTAGCTCATGTTACTTTGGAATCACTGGTTCTAGGCCCGCATTTGAATTCGTTTATAAGGATGCCCTTTCAGTTCGTCCTCTTCGGTTATCGACACAGCGTCTCCTTTTACGTTCTGAATGAATTCAATTGATTAACATTGGCCGTGGTCCCCTTAAGATAAGATATTGCCATATATTTGCATGCCAACTCAGATGGACGAAAATGGATGTATAAATTGCCACTTGATTCAATCATAGGTTTTCGTCTTTGTTGTACATATGACTTGACGTTTTGCACACAGAAAAACTTGCAATGGGAGCGCATTCAGTGTTTGTTCGTCGGTGTGCAATAATCTATTATGTAATTATGAGAGATCTTTTGCTCGTACATTTGATATACCACTGATTAGAAAGTACTGTTAAAATATCACCTGTCAGGCTGCATGCTGATATGAAAAGATGCATAGAAATAATGATATTGTAAATAAATTAGTGATGCCTTAAGCGTCGTATTGAGTATCGAAATGTGATAAAACTGTAATGGCAGAGTCATCCCATAATATATATTTGCATTATGGTCCGGTGGTAATGTACGCGAGAGTTGGGTTTATCAGGGAGTAGGAGAATACTCCGCGGAGGGCCAGAGAATGTAAGAGAGGAATGAAGAGGTAATGTCGATAGTTGCAAGAAAATGTGAGATCCGAAATGCAAATTTCGGAAATAGTGCTAGAGATATAAAGCAAATTGGACTTTGTCTGGGGGCCTCCCGCTAGTTAATAGGATCCAAGGTTGCATTCGTTATTAGAACAATAAATTAAGAAGGCTAAAATATAAATATTATACGTATATATCATATTCATAGATCAGCCAAATATTCGGTTGTTATTCACACAACCAGATACGGAGCTCAACAATACATCAGTGACAACCTCACAGGACATTTTGACCCATTTACAAAACGACAAACGTGGGTAATAACATTTTAGTAAATAGGTCACGTCGTCGGATGGAGTGGCCGATCATCACAGGGCGACCTTTTAAAACTATCCAATCTATTACGTTATATTTCACTATGTTACACTAAAAAACTGCTGCTTAGTATGTAATAAGATAACAACCACCCACGACACAGAGATGATTGTATTAACATGTCACAAGTGCATTCCGACTCAGAACGAATGACGTTACAGCTTAACACGATATTTGCGAAGCATGAGGAATTCTATATTCGTCTATAATTTATTGAATTTCGGTTGCAGTTAGTAATGCATTAGACGTGGAAGTGCGCCATGTCATGTGAGAGACTTTCCTGGGCAACCACCACTTTCGTTCTATTGTAATACAATGCTGCCTAGTGTGTCTATGGTGTTTATGTTTAAACGTACAATACTCACGAGTCCCTCTTGATATACATCGATGGACGACGTGACATCTCGAGTATACTGATGCTAAAAGTATACGTAAATCGTACTAAGTTTTTACACGCATACTGCATTGATTAGGTAGACAACAGATACGTTCTGAATATTTGCTACGGGTTAATACAACCTGACAACCATATTTGGGGACGTACTTTGCGACGCATATATTCATTATTCATATGAGATGAATAATTTGCCATAAAACGTTTGCAAGATAGCTTGCAGAATTTATTGCAATTTACGAACCACAACAAAAACCCTGACCGGACCACTAGGGTATAACCAAAAGAAGGCAATTATTATTTGGTCGACATCACTCTGAAAATTAAAACTGTATATGCCCATACGATGCTGATGTGGGCTATGCACCAATGCATCCACACAGTTGGATGAGATGCCTAATGACTTTGTCACTGCTGACAAAGCACGTTCAAATCTTTGCCTCATCCTCATTTCGCTTAATTGCGAGAAACAATAAACCATCCCCAGAGCAACACCTCAAAGAATTAAGATGCTAAAATGGCTATTACGCCATGCGTAGTTAGGGTTAGTATGCCATTAATCTTATGGGTTTATTGCATCTCTAAGCGTTAACAGCAATGCTTAATTAATGTTTAGAAAATGAGTTGACATAACACAAAGTGAAATACATTTAAATATTGTTGATGTGACAATGACCATCTTAAAATCCACGAATCATATGTGTTAAGACATCAGTATGACAGGTTCAAAACGTTGGCGATTTTACACGGCACAAAAGTGCATAAAAATGGACTTAAAGTGTTTTGAAGCCCCAAACAGAGCCTGTAATGTCGCTGGTGGCTTGCACAGGGTCCGCATGTAAATGGTTATGATAATGGTATTTCTGTAGTTGATTGACGCAAATGCGAACACAGTAACTACATTAAAACACTCTCTGGTGTGATGTGCTGAACTTAGCTGCGTTTATATCACAGTAGAGTAATATCTATCACAGCTGTGGAAACATGGCACGGTGTGTAATCCGTATCAAAACACTAATTATCATAGAACAGCGAGACATGATTTTCATCTCTCATTCACAAAGCGGATATATTTAACCGTCTTTGAACCAACGCCGCCTCATTTCTGGAACAAAATCGGTTCATCATTAGCATTAGATGCAAGAAAATGATGGCTATTCGCTCGGACGACGTATATAATTTACACGTCCCAACGAAACCCGTCTCATAACATAAACAGCGAATAGCAGGATAAAGAGTCTCTTCTAAATAATGTGCATTATCGATACAAACAAACCTAGAGGTATGCTTCAAAATACAAACGAAACAACAGCGAACAGAATAAGACATAAGCCGACGATTATTACTTGAGAGGGATTATGCCTATTGTGTTAAAAAAACCTATTCAAATAGGACTCGCCGTATGCTGATCTATGGATGAACATGGATCGATAAATACACACAAGCACATATAAACATACGCACACGCACAACCATATATCTCGATGTATCAATATATATATATATATATATATATATATATATATATATATATATATATATATATATATATATATATATATATATATATGTGTGTGTGTGTGTGTGTGTGTGTGTGTGTGTGTGTGTGTGTGTGTGTGTGTGTGTGTGTGTGTGTGTGTGTGTGTGTGTGTGTGTGTGTGTGTGTGTGTGTGTGTGTGTGTGTGTGTGCAAACATGGATTGAAGTAATTATTTATGTTGTCAGTTATCGATACAGGCGATTTGGGACCCCACTGGTACGTTGTTGATATTCATCAAATTTATATACGAATGCTTCGAATGAATATACCCAATCGCATTTTTAAGGACAAAACAGTGGTGGTCCACTTCTTGAAGACAATCATTCTAATTGCATTGTATCTGCTGCCCATACCTGCTCTTTTGTCAACGCAGCCTACAGTAGCAAACTCTTGTTGGACGAACTAAGAAATGTCGAAAGACAGCGATTAATGATTTCAACCGAAACTCCGTTATCCCTCTGCGCACAGGGCAGCAAACCCCCAATATTAGCCCAAAGAAGCTCTCAAATTCCACATTGTCTAGTGAAACGTACGACCACTGTCCGTCCTCTATACAAAGGGTGACTTTAATTACCGCCCAATTAAATTACATATGAATAAATCACAGAGGGTTTCTAGCTTTTACCCTATATAGCAATTTCGACTGAGGAAACAATCAAGAAACGATAAATAGCATGAACATCTGAGACCACAATGCCTAGTATTAAGGGGCATTTACTGCTGCTAACATGTTGAGGGTTATCAAGTGAATAAGCTATCATGCATGTTCTTTAAAACACAGATTGCTTGATGAATGCCCAAAAGCACATGATAACAGATTATTATGAAAACTTTTGACGTGGCACGTTCAGTGTTCGTTTGAACTCATTTGGGTCTATTAATGTGACTAATATATCTAATGAAATGTTGGATAGACTTACAGAATAGGTTACTAGCAAGGGGTCTCGCGGGGTGTGGCGTGCAAGATAATCGGTATCACACGTCGGTGCGTAAATAAATAACCCATATGGCTTCTTGTAGAGAGGTTTGGATATATGTTTATAATTTGCATCTTCCGTTACCCCACTAAATGAAATAACGCACAAATTATGACATGGAAAACAATACAAACGTCTCCAGGGTATGTTTAACTTAAATTCGTGGGCAAATAAACACGTTGAACCGACAATCGATCCTTCCCATTTGTGTAATAATCATTAGTGAGTATAGTAGCCCACTGTATATTCCATGATCTCCGCGTTAATTTGCAGTTTGCGAATAGCTGCGTTGACTTTTATGTGGTATAATGACAGCACAACGTAATGTTACTGCAAGGATACCAAATCCGTTTCTGTATTTCGATCACCGCATTGTGGCAAATATATTTATATATATATATATATATATATATATATATATATATATATATATATATATATATATATATATATATATATATATATATATATACATATATATATATAAAGGAAAAAGCTGCTCGACCATACATCCAAGCCCAGTTAACCGGAGTCAACTGCAATGCATAATTAATCTGTATTAAGCATAATGTTTCAGAGAACTATTGTTTGCATTCGAACGCATTAGTTTTGTGCTAATACTATGAATTCGTTGCCAACAGCTCTGATGTGTTTATTAGATGACACCCGGCTCTTTATGGCAGCCATGTTGGTTCATGTTCTATGTATTTACACGATTATTAATCAATTTTCCCTTTGAAGTTATTGTGCACCCGATAATTTATTGATTATCAATTACCTTGTTTTGTCCAAGACTCTGATACTAGAACCCTCATTTAAATGCCCAATACGTTTACCTTCATATTTCATTAAGATAAAAGCATCTGATCTTCACTGTTTCAGCAATTGAATAACGAAGACCTTTACCATAAGTTTTGGTTCCAGACCATGGTCTACCAAGATCGGCGGAAGTGACTATAACATTGGCTGGTGTGATGGCAGCATGAACCCCACACTAACACATGGCTGAATGTCGTCATACAACCGGGCATTGTTAATGTGCTGATGTTGCATCCACGTGTCTGCGATGCACAGTAAATTATCATCATCACAGGAGCTATCCTATTAGACGGGCCCAGTTATGGCACGGTAGGATAATTGCGTTATCACAGGCTACACTCTCCTTGTTTGCCGCCCAATGGAATTGACATTCACCAATGAACACCAGGCGTATGCCAGATCTTGCTCGCAACCAGAAGCAAGTAAAGTCAATCTCACAGGCGCACATATGCAACTAGTAATTTTACTAAGTCAAAATGCAGAATAGATTGTACACGCAAAACCACTTTCCGATACAGGTCATCAGTCTGACCATACTGCAGCGTGCACTGCGCAATTAAGATGTCGCTGGAATCCTGTAATTTATATATTTATTCATTATGTTATCGATACCATAAGCACAACCTTTAACGCTGGTAGTAATTTTCGAATTAAATGCAGAATACATATTACACACAAAAGCACTTTTAGATGCCGGTCATAAGTCTGACGTGCAGTAGTTTACACAGTGCCATTTGGATAAGACTAGAATTCAACCTTTTGATTGAATGCGTCTCTTACGTAATCCTTCCATATGAAGACTGAAAACATGTGATTACATCAGCATTGAGCGCGAGGCAATTATTTCTATTTTGAAACCTTAACGGTGGGCATTTAAAAAAAGCGCATACAGTTTGTCGCGTTATATGAGATAAATTGATGTAAACCGTTTTTGTTATACACTTTTCTGTAAAGATAGGGCTAGAAACACAGTGTATGATTTTATTCTGTCTTGACATCTTCTGTCTCTATTTTACTCCAATTCCAGGCGTTTAAACGGAGAATAAACGTGGCTAACATTTTGAGCGTTATGTACGAGCTTTAAAATATCGTCACTGATGTTAAATATCTCTAAACACCCAATGCTTCCCTGAATCACAGCAGCTGATCATACGAATTAATTTCATGCAAACCAATACATGAAGTCTGGTTTCAGTCTGACTTCATGTGACAGCGTTTGATGACAATGCCATTAAGATGAAATAGATTAATTAGACTTATTTAATAGGATGTACGGCAATCGACAAGTTGTTTCGTGGCTATTAGCAAACGCAAGAGAGTGCCGTCACCGTGTGCAAGATAATCGATGCCACGGGTAACGTCGGAGCGTGAATACATTTGGCACTGGCTTTTGGTACAGTGGATTAGCATTTAATATTTTGTACGAAACATTACCTGATCACTAAAGGCAATGGTTTAGTATTTGTGAAATGGAAGAGCATACATGTGCTAATCCCTATTGTGAATCAGGTCTATTAAAGTAGATTTTAAGTTAATATATATAATATAGCTAGTTATAAAAATTGATTAGCTTGTCATTTGACCCCAGTAGTATCCGTGGTCTAAGCGTTAAGTTGCTTTATGCCGATAGCAGCTTTTTGTGCGGTCGTCAGTTATCTTAGTCAGTTGTTCTTTGTTCAAATCACAGCCTAAATGAAACATTTATTGTATTTTATTGGGCAGCCAGAGACACTACTGCCTGTATCCGGCAATTAGGAATATTCTGTGCTCGACACAGCAAATCAATAAACCCAACTAGCGCTGAATATATGATTTCGTCCCAGTAACATTCACAAAGAATTGGTCTGTGTTTTCATAAAACAGGCATAGCAATTAACTAATATTCCTCTCAAGGATTCTGCTATATCATCCGCTTCATAGCGCTGTACCATTAACTATGATATAAATAAAAGTGATCCCTATTGACATATTCCGTATGTGTATTTTGCATTAGGTCAGTATCTGCTGCATGTGTGTATATTTATTTCCATTCCTCTGTAAAGAGGCTTTCATGAATGTACACTGGGTGATCATTGATAGCGCGTAGCGCTTTTCATAGTTACTGTAATAGTGAAACATTGCAGTGAAGTTAAAGCCTTCCAGCACATAAACCAAACTTTGGCATGGCTGCAACAAAAGCATGATGGAAAGTTAACGAGGATACCCGTGACACTTTCACTACAATATGTGTCATGAATATGTGCCAAGAATATGTGCCTTCTTTTTGCAACCAATTCTCGTCTACGAGAGCATAACATCATTAACATGCACTCAAGCATATGCCTGTACATCTCTTTTGTTTATGCAAACCGACAATAGTCGTTGGTGCGTTAGATTATGTGATGAAGCATCATTATTCAAGCATGTTATAAAAAACAGTGGTGCTTGCCTCGGTCTTATGATATTCTCTCGCTAAACTCCGATGGGACCCATTAACGTCAGCCATTACATAACACATAGCATCGCAATTGAGCCTTGCAATCCTAGATATCAACGACGCTTTGGTAAACAACTATGCCTATAGCGATAAGATATAGCAGGTCCCCAGCAAGAGGGCACCACTGTTCGCCTTTGGTGCGTATTTACATTAGTATAAGTAGATTTTAAGTTAATATAGCTCGACCATACATCCAAGCCCAGTTAACCGGAGTCAACTGCAATGCATAATTAATCTGTATTAAGCATAATGTTTCAGAGAACTATTGTTTGCATTCGAACGCATTAGTTTTGTGCTAATACTATGAATTCGTTGCCAACAGCTCTGATGTGTTTATTAGATGACACCCGGCTCTTTATGGCAGCCATGTTGGTTCATGTTCTATGTATTTACACGATTATTAATCAATTTTCCCTTTGAAGTTATTGTGCACCCGATAATTTATTGATTACCAATTACCTAGTTTTGTCCAAGACTCTGATACTAGAACCCTCATTTAAATGCCCAATACATTTACCTTCATATTTCATTAAGATAAAAGCATCTGATCTTCACTGTTTCAGCAATTGAATAACGAAGACCTTTACCATAAGTTTTGGTTCCAGACCATGGTCTACCAAGATCGGCGGCGGAAGTGACTATAACATTGGCTGGTGTGATGGCAGCATGAACCCCACACTAACACATGGCTGAATGTCGTCATACAACCGGGCATTGTTAATGTGCTGATGTTGCATCCACGTGTCTGCGATGCACAGTAAATTATCATCATCACAGGAGCTATCCTATTAGACGGGCCCAGTTATGGCACGGTAGGATAATTGCGTTATCACAGGCTACACTCTCCTTGTTTGCCGCCCAATGGAATTGACATTCACCAATGAACACCAGGCGTATGCCAGATCTTGCTCGCAACCAGAAGCAAGTAAAGTCAATCTCACAGGCGCACATATGCAACTAGTAATTTTACTAAGTCAAAATGCAGAATAGATTGTACACGCAAAACCACTTTCCGATACAGGTCATCAGTCTGACCATACTGCAGCGTGCACTGCGCAATTAAGATGTCGCTGGAATCCTGTAATTTATATATTTATTCATTATGTTATCGATACCATAAGCACAACCTTTAACGCTGGTAGTAATTTTCGAATTAAATGCAGAATACATATTACACACAAAAGCACTTTTAGATGCCGGTCATAAGTCTGACGTGCAGTAGTTTACACAGTGCCATTTGGATAAGACTAGAATTCAACCTTTTGATTACAATGCGTCTCTTACGTAATCCTTCCATATGAAGACTGAAAACATGTGATTACATCAACATTGAGCGAAACAATTATTTCGAAACCTTAACGGTGGGCTTTAAAAAAAGCGCATACAAATTGTCGCGTTATGTGAGATAAATTGATGTAAACCGTTTTTGTTATGTATGTTTTCTGTAAAGATAGGGCTAGAAACACAGTGTATGATTTTATTCTGTCTTGACATCTTCTGTCTCTATTTTACTCCAATTCCTGGTTTAAAACGGAGAATAAACGTGGCTAACATTTTGAGCGTTATGTACGAGCTTTAATATCGTCACTGATGTTAAATATCTCTAAACACCCAATGCTTCCCTGACATCACAGCAGCTGATCATAGGAATTATTATTTCATGCAAACACAATACATGAAGCTCTGGTTTCAATAAACTTCATGTGACAGATATGTTTGATGACAATGATTATTATTTGTGAAATAGATTAATTAGACTTACTTAATAGGATGTTTGGCAATCGACAAGTTGTTTCGTGGCTATTAGCAAACGCAAGAGAGTGCCGTCATCGTGTGCAAGATAATCGATCCCACGGGTAACGTCGGAGCGTGAATACATTTGGCACTGGCTTTTGGTACAGTGGATTAGCATTTACCATTTTGTACCAACCATTACCTGATCACTAAAGGCAATGGTTTAGTATTTGTGATATGGAAGAGCATACATGTGCCAATCCCTATTGTGAATCAGGTCTATTAAAGTAGATTTTAAGTTAATATATATAATATAGCTAGTTATAAAAATTGATTAGCTTGTCATTTGACCCCAGTAGTATCCGTGGTCTAAGCGTTAAGTTGCTTTATGCCGATATCAGCTTTTTGTGCGGTCGTCAGTTATCTTAGTCAGTTGTTCTTTGTTCAAATGACAGCCTAAATGAAACATTTATTGTATTTGATTGGGCAGCCAGAGACAGTACTGCCTGTATCCGGCAATTAGGAATATTCTGTGCTCGACACAGCAAATCAATAAACCCTACTAGCGCTGAATATATGATTTCGTCCCAGTAACATTCACAAAGAATTGGTCTGTGTTTTCATAAAACAGGCATAGCAATTAACTAATATTCGTCTCAAGGATTCTGCTATATCATCCTCTTCATAGCGCTGTACCATTAACTATGATAAATATACAAGTGAGCCCTATTGACATATTCCGTATGTGTATTTTGCATTAGGTCAGTATCTGCTGCATGTGTGTATATTTATTTCCATTCCTCTGTAAAGAGGCTTTCATGAATGTACACTGGGTGATCATTGATAGCGCGTAGCGCTTTTCATAGTTACTGTAATAGTGAAACATTGCAGTGAAGTTAAAGCCATTCAGCACTTAAACCATACTTTGGCATGACTGCAACAAAAGCATGATGGAAAGTTAACGAGGATACCCGTGACACTTTCACTACAATATGTGTCATAAATATGTGCCAAGAATATGTGCCTGCTTTTTGCAACCAATTCTCGTCCACGAGAGCATAACATCATTTACATGCACTCAAGCATATGCCTGTACATCTCGTTTGTTTATGCAAACCGACAATAGTCGTTGGTGCGTTAGATTATATGATGAAGCATCATTATTCAAGCGTGTTATAAAAAACAGTGGTGCTTGCCTCGGTCTTATGATACTCGCTCGCTAAACTCCGATGGGACCCATTAACGTCAGCCATTACATAACACATAGCATCGCAATTGAGCCTTGCAATCCTAGATATCAACGACGCTTTGGTAAACAACTATGCCTATAGCGATAAGATATAGCAGGTCCCCAGCAAGAGGGCACCACTGTTCGCCTTTGGTGCGTATTTACATTAGTATATATATGTATGTATGTATATATGCATATATACATATATACAAACATACATGCATACCTATATAGATGCATGCATACATGCATATATACATACATTCATACAAACATACATACATACATACATACATACATACATACATACATATACATACATACATACATACATACAAGCATACATACATTCCTAACTCGGGTGCAAATGGTTTATCTTTGCACATGGCATCTACAGCTCTGAAGTGCATACATATTTCCCCTTTAACGAGGAGCTTTCGAATATACAATGGAGATTTATTAAGCTGGTGAATTGCAATGCATATATGTGATGCCTTGCGGCATGCATAATGAAGTATACGTTAACATCATGCGAACAGTAAAATGTACATCAGGCAAGTCGTTGCAAATGATTGTATGGAGAGCTGGGTTCTTTTATTCAACTTAGTAATGCTAAAAGTAATTTCAGTCGTTTATTGCTTGCTGTCATTGCCACTATCGTGTTTGGCCAGATTTACTCCGGCATCTCTCGAAACCATGGGTGGCAGATGTATATAGATTCAATTTGCTTTTACAAAACCGCGTTATACAGTAAAAAAAAAAGTTCTCAATAAAACGATTTAATGGTCTTTCAGACGATGAACTTTCCAAATGTTTCCCATTTGTCATTTCATTATCAACGCATGTTATTATGATCTGCAGCAGCCACAGTCTCTATGCATTGATGCCGCATTAAAAACAATCAGCAGTGTTGTTTATGGACAGACCCAGCAATGTGCTCAACAACATAAAAACACACACCCACACGTCATACATTTTCCCTATGCTTTCATAATATCTTTAAGCAATGCATATTAATGCCGCACAGTAACAGCTAGGGTTGCTTTGTTCAGGACATCATACAATGACATGATGTAATCAATGGTCTAAGCTTCTTGGATCAATCATGACTTTTAAGCGTGTATCGCGACAGGTTTATTATCAACAGCGACGACTTTGAGGTGGCGTTAATGCTCGTTATAATAGACACGGGTAATGAATTTAAGTAAGGAAAGTTTCCGTTGAGGATGCAACCATTGTCCGAAAACACAAGCTAGTCGGTAGGGTCGTTATCACTGCACTTTCTTCCGCTCAAGCTTCTGCCGGTTGTTTTTCTGATCATGGCATATTCTTTCTATTGTTAGAAATCAAGCGTTGGGCACGTTTCGAGGTTCTTTGGACGATTAGAATACAAATGTTTGGCATCAGAAGACTGCTATGATTAATGATTTGTTGATAGCTTAATGGCCTCTTTCATAATTGTCTCACGCTCTCTTCCGTGATTAACTGAATGCATGAGATATAAGAGGATAAATGCTTACTCTCAGATGTCATTGCCGACACGAATCGTGTGTAGTTGCGAGAGAGGAGAGGTTAATCGATATGATGCATACAGGGCTGAAATGCTTTCATTTATAACGTTTTTACAATCAGCAATATATTTGCAGCTAAACCATCTTTGTTTGACAAAATTGTTTGCTTCTTAACTGAATGCGTGCAATAATATATACACAATGTATTTTTCCAACAATCCTGACTTATGCAGTTTAAAACTATTTGACAGCATACTTTTCCTTAATCTTTACGATACATCATCTAAACTTACTGCTTTACTCTTAAAGCCGTTACGAAGATGGACTGAAAATATCCATATTAAAACATTGCCGCATGTAGAGTAGGACATATTGCTGTGGCCAGCAGCACACATATGTCTGATTATAGACTATATTACATCAGACTACGATGCAGCTGGAAATATTATCACATTTATACATCACATAAATGTGCATTTGATGGCCCCACTTGGTGTTCTAGTAGAATTGGGTCCGTGATACGATCAAACTCATGATGAGGTGCTGTATTCAGAGATTCGATTTTTGTTTAACACACTGCAGGAATACGAGGGTTTACATTAAACGGTCACAATTGGTTCGGATTTACTACACCGGGACAAAAACGCGTTGTTACGGTTGTTCGTATCTAAACCGTATTAGCTTGTAAAGTTACTTCGCGCTGAAAAATACGAAAAGCATGTTGTAAAAGTAAATCATTATTTTCTCAAAACATGGACTACGACAAAATAATCACTGAACATTGCACAACATTTGAAAGTCAGAATCTACAAACGAATATTACACGACATTTATGGTACACATTTGTGTGTCAACTCATAGAGACGCCAATTGATGCATATATGCACAATAGGTTACCAATCATCATAATTACGAGATACCACAGCCGGTACCATTTTTCTTGGTTTACGGATGGATGAACGTAATGAGTTGGAAAATTGAATATAATTGGATGCGACAAGTCCAATGACTGAGCAACTTGTTATGATTAAAAAATGTTTGGAAAATTGGTTGACCTATTGGAGGCCAGTCCCCTGACTGAGCCATTTTGATGTCTTAGGAAAACTGTTAAGGAAGAGTAGAGATCGAAAGATTGGAATCCTGATGTATGTTTTATATGCATCCGATTTCCATCTTCTTAACCTTTGAATTTGATCATCTGCTTTACCCATAGCACATGCAGATGTAGCTGCGCCGATACGGAAGGAATGAGGTTTTATACTGCAACTGTTCAATCCTAAACTTGCTAAAGAGAAATGTAAATATTGGGTAAACAAACGGCGGGAGATAAATACAAGGGGTCTGCCTTATTACCCCGTAATTATAGATAGTGGACCATAGTGGATACGTGACAGTACAGAGTGGTTGGAGGTTGTGGAACAAGGATTACAAATGGTTTTGCACCGGTATTGCCTTTGAAGTATTTAAGAGAGAGCTCTATAGTTTTTTGTCCAAATGGAAGACGAGGATCCTTTTCTATGATGGTGCAATCCGAGAGTCGGACCACAAGTAGGTTTGAGACATGTTTCGAACTGCTATTTCTCCGAAACGCAGAAAAGCATGGAAAGATATCAGGAACATAGACCGAAATAGGAACGACATGTTGGAGGATTTGACGTGGTTCAGCAGGGCGCAAATTAATTGTTGGAGCAAACCAAGGAAAATAGGGGACCTTGTGGATGCCGCAGGTAAGGTAAGGTAAGTATAGGGTTTAACGGCACACCAACACTCATGTGTTATATGGTGCCATGAAAGGTTAATAGATAAAATTGACCTGATTAAGCAGCCGCCTTGTAGGATAAGTGAAAATGGAGATGAAAAAGATAAAAATGGATACGATTATCCTAGGGCAAGTCACCACCAGCCGAGTGGTGTGTTTCAGATATGGCTCACAAAAGGACCGCTCCACTCAACCACTCGGATCCCATTGTCCACCGACACCGAGTCGCAACCCACGGCCAACAGGTTGCCCCCTATTAGTCGCCTCTTACGACATGCAGAAGGATACAGTAGACCTATTCTACCCCCGGACCCACTGGGGGTGGATGCCACAGGACACTCTCTCTGTATTCCTGACATGAGCGATTTTAAATGAAAAAATGACATCTGATTTTTGAAGCCAAACAAATCGTTAAAGTAACAAATAGCCGCAGTATAGGTTTGGATGAATATTGGCGCAAGGCTCAAAGACACAGAGTGCGTGATGAAAGAAAAGAGTTTGTCACTGTTTGCAGGAATGATTCGGCTTTGCCGTACACAGAGTGACAAATAGAAACATATTTGGACAGTGCTCGACGGTAAACAGCTTTAGAGGAAGGTGCAATACCCTTAGCAATAAACAGGCCGGTCTGCCATCTCAGCGAACAGACAACAGAGCTGGAGGAATTGTTGAAGGATTGCGATCGAGCCATGGCGCCAGCAGTCTGGGCTCTGGAACTTATAATGGGATAGTTTGTCAGGGATAACGTTGGTATAACCTGGAACATGTTGTGCTTTGAAAAGGATGTTAAATTTAAGAGCCGAAACAACCAAACGACGATCCAAAACCATGATCATGGTATCTCTTGAGCTCTGCTTATTGACAATGTCAACAGCAGAAATATTGTCCGTTTTGATTAGGACTTTATTATTTTTAAGTGAGTTACCCCATAGCTGTAAGCTAAGGACAATAGGTAAAAACTCCTTGAAAGCATTTGACTGATGTTGCAAATGGTCAGGCCAAGGGTACGCAAACCATCGCGAACCAAAACCAGCAGCAAAACCAATTGTACCTATACGATCAGGTGTTGTGATTCCTATAACACCTAATATTCGGGATGCAACCCATTGAAGGGCTGTACTGAATACTTAAAATATAGCACACGACGTTCTGCACCCCATAGGAAAACATTTGTCAAAGTATAAGCTGCTGTCACCTTGAAAACCAAGCAGATGCCAGTCATCTGGGTGAACTGGAATGATTCGAAGGCTTTTTCTATGTCACATTTTGCCAAAAGTGCTCCTTGGCCAAAATACTGGATTATGGCTATTACGACATCTAAATTTTTATATTGCACAGAAGCTTGGTTTCGATCTATAAAAGAATTTATGGAATTTTCTAGTGGAAACGACAGATCATGAATAAGACGAAACTTTCCAGGTTTTTTTGGGGGGGGCACTACCCCAATTGGGGATACCACGAAGTAGAAGAAAAGGGCGATGCAAACGGACCAGAAAGGCGGTTGGCATTGAACTCTTTTTAGAGCTTCTTTTTGACAACCGAAAAATGTTGTGAAACTGAAGAGTTGTTTTTGGAAAATTGAGAAAATTTTGGACCATGAAAACCTATACGAAAACCCTGGAAGAAGCCTTGAACAATTTTTTGGGAAAAGAGAATGGTCATACCCATGCAAATATCTAGTAAGTTTATTTATTAGAATTGGGGTCACTATGCCTCAATTGGTTGAATTTTGTAGAACCGAATTGTTTTGAAGAAGGTTGTTTGCACTTCGATGTGGAGTGAGGACCTCCGCATCGATAGCATGCATTAGTTTGCTTGAAGCGACAGGTTTTGTTGCCACACCTGCCGGATCTTTGGAATATCCAGCAGGTATTTGGCAGAAAGGACTGAGCAGAGAAAGATTGGTTTGTTTTCGATGATTTTATGAGGGCCTTCATGCCTATAAAGTGACCTCCGAGTGAATTTCCAGGTCCACTTGACCCCACTGTTAGGCTGGGTTAAATTGTTTAGCCCAGCGAAAGAGGTCGTCGTAGTGACGCCATGCTTCCTGGCCCAGAGTTTTAGGACCACTGACATGTGCTGAATCCTGCCAGTTGGAAGGGACTGATCTGCCTCGGTTTCCACTACAATGTAAGTGTGAAAGGCCGAGGACCACTCAGTTATTAAAAGGTATGGTAGAGCTGCCGGTTCTGCACGTTAAGTCTGCATATTAGGGGCGGACTGCATGCCCAGCTCCTGCATATTGATGAAAGTCCCCTCCCAAATTTTTTTGTTTGACTGTTAAAGGAATGTGAATCCCTATGGGGGCTGAGTTGCGAATGCAGGTTGAAATTGGTACTCGGTTGGGTACTTCCCAACTCTCACCTTGTGTTTCAACAAGACTTGTTAGAGCCGCATTGATGGACGTGGCCAATGAATCTGGATGATGTACGGGCATCTCCTCAGCAGGTTTGGCCAGTTGCGTAACTGTGGCTGTCGCAGGCGTGGGGGAAGTGACTGAGTTGAATACAGGTATAAGGCCATTTGACTTCATTCGTGGATATATACCATCCAAAAATGTCTCTCTATCCAAGTGGGTTTCTGGGTAAGGACTGACGGGGGATAAGGACCTGATGGTATTGGGGCAATCACACAACCAAATCTGACAAGTGATTTTGAATATGCGACTAGTTGGGGCTTGAAAGAATAAAGGCAGTGCCTGGAAAATTAGCAGTAGGGAGGATTCACAGTCAACTGACTGGTAAAAGCATGGCAAATGCCAGCAAAAGACATTAGGCAACTGCCTTGTCAATGAGGATCAGAGTGACAATAGTGATAAATATCAACATATAGGTGCACATACTCGTTGCATCTGAGCAAAATTAGGGTGAATAGGAACGAAGGGCTTGAATGACCGTGTCACGAATGCTATTAAAGTATTTTTCGTAGCCGGCTTTGTTGAGGTGGATGCCATCGGCACGAAAATAATTGTTAGATGGATTGGCTAAGCCCCGATGTGCCCACAATTTGATGCATGTGCTGAGTTCGGTTTTGTTGATGAGGGCTTTGTTGGCCGCCAAGACCCGGTCGTTGTAAGCATCATCGGGGAACTGAATACGTTTTATAATTTGACTGATCACCACATAGTTAACATCGTAGCCGCTGAGAATAAATGAAGCAACTGACAGCAATTGATGAGCAAGAAGGTCGTGTGTAATACTAGGATTACACAAGTCATTGCTGCCCAGTTGAAGCACGACAACTTTGAATGTTTTGCCCTGTAACCATTCATGTAAATGAGGAATGATTGATTTGTTTCCCCGAACTGTAGCTCCCCCACTGCCGTGAAATGTTACTTTCTAGCTAGATAAACGAAGATCACAATATTTTCCCGATTCTCCACACCAAAGTTTTTGCTGCACGAACTCGCCAAAACGACGAACAAAGGTATGACCGATAACGGCCACGGTCGGTGGAACATTCATAATAAATGAATGAAAAAAAAAATTGAAAGCGAATGAATTTTGTCCTGATGTCATAGACGAGTTTAACTGATTGCAGGTAGACGAGAAATCGAATTGGTGGCGAATAAATAAACGTAAGATGGTGTGGATCAAAAGCAGTGAAAAATTCTTTCGTACGAGAATGGTTTACGCGCGTCCAAAACCGCTCGAATTTTGATTGGCTATTAACAGCTGACTTAGTCTATAGGACAAAAGGCCCTTGAACAATTGTTAAACGTATGCGGATAAATTTTGCCTCCATTTCACAGAAATATTGTTATGGTCGTCATTGGATGGCCATAAGATGTTATTTTGATCAACACTGTTGATAGATGGTAATTTATCACCCACGCATCTGTCCTAGTAGACCTGACGTATTAATGTAGCTGATGATTACGGCGTAAGGGCGTACCGCTGTCATCCTTTGAAAAAAAGACACAAGAATGGCAATATGCCCCATTCCTTTCTAAGACGAAGGAGAAGCCAATATTTGTGAACAATGACTTGCATATGTTTCACAATTGCACCGTTGGTCTGGTGTCATAGTTCCTATATAAGATGGTAAGGCTGAATTAAGACAAATTATATTTTCGGAGATAACGTTTTTATGTCGAATCATGTGTACAGTTAAGCCATATTTGACTGGGGTAAAGGTGAGAGACATATGTGTGTGTGCATTTACGAAGGTGCTTAAAAGTTTTCCTTTTTCAAAGGAGCGGCGATATCATCTAATGGGAAAAGCTAGAAAGGTAGCAATCAGTGTACGTGACACGTGGAGAATTCCCTCGAGTGTCCACTTAATTTAATGATACAAATAAACGTGAAGATTCCATCAGTACTCTGTAACTTCATATGAGCTCGTTAAGATAACTCGGTGTTACAATCTGAGGCCCGTTTCATTTTTAGACAACCACGCCACTTACGATGCCAAGTACATATTGTTTTCGCTTTTTCCTCATCATCCATTGATAATTGAAAATGATTTGCTAAATACAATCCGGCCACTAGGTGTGTACTTTATTCCGAACTCTTGCTGGGCTACATTGCAACTCTATTAACATTAATGTGTTCAGTCACAATGCAGCGCCATAACCTTTACAATTTGCACACATCCTGTTAATCAGATTCCACCTTTGCTTCAAACAGTTTGCTCATGACTACTTTCAGGGGGCTTTCGCTAACTTAATAATGTGGTCACATAATAGAGCAAACGCACACTAAAATAAGAATATGGGTTCTCCTCTAAGTGTATCTCATCGCAAAGTTTATGCTTTACCTTGATTGTGGTCAGACTAAATGGGTTGCGATAAAAAGTTTAAGTGCTATTTTTGCTTTTTACTTCGCGGTTCTATTAAAATTTTTATTTTTGGCGATGATTTGGTTTCCACTGCCTTTAGTACATTCGGTGGATTTTCTCGGCTGCTTTTAATCTCTGAAGATGTCGCATTAGAAAGAGTCGTGCGCCTTCGCCAAAACACTTACATTGGATCTGATAACACGCATTTCTCGTAACAGTAATATTATATACCATTGAAAAATGTGCCTCACTCTACTTGGAAACCTCATCAACCATAATGGTGACCAAAAACATGTTAAATCTTGACTGATGCATTGATAGTTGTTTTTACCTCAGCCATAGATTAGTGCGCCCAGATATCTTGAAGTGTTTATTGACTGCACGATGGAAACGGTTAGCGCAGACACAACGCCCTTCAACCCATGAGTTATTGGTTCGATTATAACAATCAATCACATCTCATTCAGCCGATCACTTATAACGGTATTTAATACCCAGAAAGGTAATATTGTATATATTTTTAATCTATACACACACACACGCACACACACACACGTACACACACACAAACACACACACATACATACATACCAAACACACACATACAAACATACAAGCACACACACACGTACATATATATATATATATATATATATATATATTTATATATATTGATATATATATTTACATATCTATAAATATATATATATATGTATATTTATATATATATACATATATGTATGCATATATATATACATATGTATATATATACATAAATATATATATATGTATATATATAAATGTATATATATTAGTGCATGCATATAATATATATATATATATATATATGTATATATATATATATATTATATATATATATTTATATATATATATATATATATATATATATATATATATATATATATATATATATATATATATATATATATATATATATATATATATCTATCTATATATATATATATATATATATATATATATATATATTAAACCGCGGAAATAGCCACCTCAATAGAAATTGGTATGTCTAATGGATATAAATTTCCGTCACCGACATTCAGAACAGTGAATGCACTAACTCCAGCGATAAATCAGCTTCAAAGCAGATGACCTTTTAAATTTATTCTTTTAGGCTTAACATCTACTGATATAGAATTTAATGCAATTGACTTATCCATCGTGAAATTCTGCATCCCACAGCTATAAACTATATTACTGGGTTTAATATGGAAAAACATGCGTCTCAGATCTTAAGATATAAGAACGCAGCACACGCTTGCCTTTTTTGGCTGTTTTGTAGATTGCGCTATCAATCAACAACAAACAATCGTCTAAGAGTTATATCTTGTTTTGCATCAGTTCTGCTTGACGTCCGGCTCTATAACTTCACTTAGCGTATTCGAATGTGCTATGTCATCCATGAAATGCCAAAGTCATTAAATCTATTTTATATATTCTAAATTGTAAAAGACATTAATATAGCGTGAATTCCTTGAGGCGTAGAAACCGTACGCATTACCAAGAGTGATATTGTTGATTTATTGATTGAGTTCTAGGTAACTCATGAGAAATGCATATGTAAATGTCCTCTTTAATATCATTAAGGCACTTGAGTTTAATTTACTTGTTTACTGTTTTCTTTAATGTAAAAGATAATACATTCTTATGAATGTTATCCGCCGTCGCTTTGTATCAACTGGAACCCGCTCACGCAACTTCAGTACTTGACAATAATTTGGCATGAAGTTATGATTTTGTATAGAATGTATGCGCCTGATATGATACGATAGAAACATTTTTGTGTCTTTATCCTAACTTTTTTAGATTTTTGTACGAGACATCTACAGCTTTGAAATGTAGACAAATTGTCCCTTCAGCGAGGAGCTTATGCATAAACAATAGGTGAATTGCAGTGCATAACTGTAATTCAATGGGGTATGCATCATAAAATATAGTTTAACAACATGCAAACAGCAAAAGGTACTTCAGGAAACTCGTAGCCAATAATTGTATGGCGAGCTGGGATCTGTTATGCACCTTAGCAATGCCGAAATGATGTCCAGTCGTTGATTGCTTGCTGACACCGATTTAGTCACTGAATCTCATGAAAACATATTCGATATGTATCGTAGTGGTTATTTGTATCGTTTGTGCCGCATGTGATAACACAATATGCAAGAAATGGTACGCTAAGTTGATAAGAGCGTATATGCATTAAACTCGCTTATAACAAACCGCGTTATATAGTATAAAATGAGTCTCAAAGCCAACGATCTTTCAGACGATGAACTTCCTAATTGTTTTCCACGTGTAAATTCAACATACGTCCATGTCAATATAAGTGATTGTGTTCTGCAGCTTTGAGGCTGCATTAAAAACATCCGCAGTGTTGTTTATGGGCAGACCCAACATATGTGCTCAACAACATGAAAGGTACATTCACATAACATACATTTTCCCTATGCTATTATGGTATCTATAATAAATGCATATCAATACCGCACAGTTACAGTTAGGTTGGCATTATGTAATCAAAGGTCCAATCATTAATCGTGACTTTGTAAGCGTGTTTTGTCCCAATTTTGTTATCAGCAGCGACGTCTTGAAACAAGCGAAAATGCTCGTAATAAAAGGCATAGATTTAAGGCAGGTGAGTTTCCGTTGCAGATACAGCCATTGTGCAAGAATTGTGTGGTTATCGATGAACTTTTTATCTGATCATAGCATATTCTTCTTATTGACCGAAATAAAGTTAGCTCTACAGTGGAGCACTCAGTCATTTGCAGAATCTCCAGGTTCTTGGGAGGATTAGAATAAAAGTGCTTGGCATCCGAAAGCTTCATATGACACAGTTATCGACAATACAGACCCGTATAATAGGCAAACTCTGTATTTTGGGTAATGTAAAGAAACACAATGCCGCATGCGCATAACCATGCCCTTATGTACAACGTTTTAAGTCATTGGTTTTATTCAATTGTTAAATATTGTGAAGCTTTGCCCAGATATATTCACCTTCCTATTTAATTACGCAAATAGGCGGTGCATTAAACTGTCATTTGGCGTCTAACATGATCGTTCCTACTACCATCAGGGAGAAATGCGATTGGTGGGGGTTTCATAATCTAATGGTATGAAAACAGGTTTCGGCGTCCTCATTTTGAGCTTCATAAAAGTATTTTATGCAACGATGTATGCCAGGAGGAAGGTAGCCATGGAAACAACAACTGTCATTTCAGTGAATAAGTATGCACTGAATTTATGTTGTGCCACTTTCAGATACAACTGAGTGTGCATTACATAATTGCATACGCTATTCGTTTGAATGCATATATGACACGCTATTATACTCGGATGATCCAGAATGTGTACCTAACTGCTGATAACTACGAAGTTAATGGTGGAACACTTTTTCTTAACATATTTCATCACGAAGTAACCTTTTAAAGGTTTTTGCATGTGAATGTCCATTTCACTGCAAATGGCTTCAAATCCCGTCGCACAAATGCTTCAATGAATATGAACTATCGGCATAAAGAACACGCTTTATTGCAATTTCAATGTCACATGAGAAAATGTGCTCTGTTACAGGGAGTCCAAGCAGGGTCATTCATTGGTTATATCTAACGCAAACGAGACCATGGCAGGATCAGCACGACCACTGGCCGTGGTCCCCTTAAGATAAGATAACGGCATATAAATGGCATAAATATTTGCATGCCTACTCAGGTGGCCGAAAATGGATGTATAGATGGCCTTATATTTCAATTACGTTTTGCATGCATATTGTACCGTCATAGTGCAAATATGTTTTTCAAAAATCTTGCAATAAAAAAATACAGTCAGTTCAGTGCTTGTTACTCGATGGTGCAATAATCTATCATGTAATCATGAGAGATTTCGTTTTCGTACATTTCATATACCTGATAAGATAAGAAATAACTATTAAAAGTCAACTTGTCAGTCTGCATGCTGATATGAGGAGATGCTTTGTATAATGATATTGTAAATAAATTAGTGATGCCTTCAATGTCATATTTATGGATCGAAATTTGATACAACTGTAATGACAAGAGAGTCACCCTTCAATCCCAGAAAATATATTTGCATAATGGTCCTGTGGTAATAAGCGCAAGGGTTGGGTTTATCTGGGAGTGAGAGGATTCTCCACAGAGGGCCAGAGAACGTAAGAGAGGAATAAAGAGGTAGCTACGAAATGTGCAAGAAAATGAGATCCGATGTGAACGACTGGGTGTAGGCTCGGTAATAGTGCTACAGATATGGAGCAATTAGGACTTTGTCTGGTGGCCTCCCGCTAGTAAATATGATCCTAGGTTGCGTTTGTTATTAGAACAATTAGCAAAGAAGACTAAAATATAAATATTATATGTATATTTCATATTCATAGATCTACCACATATTTGGTTGTTATTCACACACCAAGATACTGAGCTCAACAATACTTCAGTGACAATCTCACAGGACAGTTTGAGCCATTAACAAAACGACAAACGTGGGTAAAAACATTTCAGTCAAATGTTACGTCGTCTGATGATGTTGCCGATCATCACAGGGTGGTCTTTTAATGCTATCTAATCAATTAGGTTATATTTCACTATATTACTCTTGATAACTGCTGGTATGTAATTACATATAAGCCTACCACACTACAGAAATAATTGTATTGTCATGTCACAAGTGCATTCCGGCTCTGAACGAATACGTTGATTAACACCTGGGTCTTGATTTGGCACACCATGCGAGTAAATATGATAGGGTGCGATATTCCGTTCCCGCCACCAATACTAATTCATGTCAAAGCTGATTAATTGGATTTCATCGATTTCGGTTACAGTTAGTAATGCAAAAGACTTGGCAGTCGACATGTCATGAAGGAGAATTGTCTGAGCATCCTTCAGTTTCATTTTTCTGTTATACAATGATTCCTAGTGTATTTATGGTGTTTATGTTTAAACGTACAATACTCATCACGGGTCACTCGTTATATACATAGATTGATGAAAAGTATATTGATGCTGAAATTTAACATGAATCGTACTATGGTTTTACACCGCATAGTGCATTGATTAGGTAGACAACAGATACGTTCTGAATATTGGCTATGGGTATCGGTTCATACAACGTGAAAACAATATTTTGGGATGGACTTTACGACGCATACATTCATTATTCACATGAGACGAATAATTTGCAAGATAGCTTGCAGAATTGAACCATAACACAACCCCTGACCGGACCATTAGGGTATAACCAAAATAATGCATGTAAATATCATTTGGTCGACATCACTCTGGAAATTGATACTGTATATGCCCATACGATGCCAATGCATCGCGATCCTCGACTAGTTATTGATCATTGCGGAAAACATCCAGTATTCTCAAAATGCTTGCAGGTGTTTTGGCCATGTATTGTTGCTCATACCTGTCATGCTGCTAAGGTTTATAAGTTCTTATAAAAAACTGCCTCAATTTGTCGCTTGATAATCCGTAATCCTCAAAAGAAGCTCCAAATCCGTAAAAACGTCTTTACGATTTCCTAGACCATTGTAAGACTGTTAGAGAAGCATGCAGGTACAGACGATTTTAGACATGGGGCGTAGTAATAACGCAGAAGTCTCGATACCATCAACAGATTACCAAGGGGTCAGCGTATCGGGTCTATTGCGTCATGAAAATAGACAGCCTCGGGCCTAAAATAAAACCTAAGTTACTGTTTCGTTAATGCCAGTTGCTCCTGCGTATGTTCCACCTCTTAACTATTTAATTGTCATTGGACGCAAATATTCAGGCTGGTTTGATCTCATTATGTCATGCTACCGACAATATCGGAAGACAAATACACTTAAAACATTTCAGTAATTTAACATGGATGGATCCATAAATGGAGGCCCATTCGTAAATCATTTTGCTCATCAAAGGTAATGAAGTAATGCATAATATATCGGGAATTAAGATATATCATATTGAAGTGATATCAATCAAATCAACTCGCTGTTGTGATTAGGTAAATGCAGATACAATAATTATGTATCAATTAGATGACATGCATCATTGAAGGAAAAATATATACCCATGATTATCTGCCTCACATCCACTCGTACATTATAGATATTAAAAAGTGTTTTATCATTATCAATGACTACTACAATGTTAGCAACTAAACCAATTTGCCAATTATAATTTGAATAGGTTTTGATTATATATTGTTAGGCTCTCATCCTATTATCTTCCCAAACTATATGCTAAATATAAAATAAAAAAGTTTGATGATAGCATGTGCCGTGGTTGTCTTAAGAGTTCGATGGATATTGTCCATTATGGTCTCCAACTCGTTGGTCTCCAACAATTAACCGAGAAAAGCATTTATTCCATTCCAACGTATTACCCCTGGGCCATCAAAGCGAATTTAATACTAACACAGGCTGAGAAGTACTGTACACGTGCCCTGTCTCAAGCAATCCATTACCCTCAGGCCATATTGCAAATTGACATATGTTACAAAGCAACTTTTCATTCGCCTACGCATAAAAGCACTTGGAGTTTATATAGATATATTGGCAATTCTAACTATAGATACAGAAAACAAGTTAATCCAAAAACATCTACAATAGCTCATATAACATTCACCTAATATCATATTTAATGATATTCAAATTGCAATGCTAGAATGTAAAATGCGGTAACTCATACAATTAGCTTGGCTGACTTGGACAGAGAGATTTACAGTTATGTTAATTGCAATATACTAGTTCTAAAATGTTATGGATCTCCGCGGTAAAAGCAAAACTGTGACCGTGCTGTTAGACATTTGTGCATCACGTTATGAATCTTATCTCAATAAAAGTAACCCACAAAGAACTCATTTAAAAAAAACCACTTTCCAATTTTAAACACCTATCTGCAGTTGCATAATATGTATATGTGAAAGAATGTTACGCAAAATAACGCTAATAGTGCGTGCGCAATAGCGCTCATACACAACGTATTGTTATGAAAATATTCAGACAGGATCACATCTTTCTGAATGAATATATTTGCGGGTCTCCAATGATTCAAACGCGATTTTGCTGGGTCATGATGTCTGGTTTATATAATTCCATATCAAATATCAGAAGCTCGATAATGAAGCGGATTACTTCACAATAGCAAACGTCGTTTAATATAGATAGTAGGAAATAAAATTAAAACTTAAGGAGATTTACTCTATTTACAAGTACCGGTAGAAATACGTTTTTACGCAACACATGCTGTTTATTGCTCCAAACGCATCCAATGGGTTTGAGGGGTAAACGCTTTTTGGCAAGTCACGAAATCCTAAAATATGGCAAACTCTGTCCTAAATGACAGCTGCAGAGATGTAACAAAAATATACCATATATCCGCCATTCAAACAATGCGACTTCCGTTATCTGAAGTCGCAATAATATATACTACTTTTGTTTTGTTATTGCTATTTAACTACATCAATAAAGTTAAGTGCCATTACATTGTTTGATGATTGCATGTGATATAATATCAATGCATAGACAAACAATAGGAAGCAGCATCAGTAGCTTCTTATTTCGCTCGCGGTTATGGCGTGAACAAATATGAGTAAATGCAATAAATTAGTTCGCAGGTGCTTGACATTTCTTTTTAGTGGAGTGACCTTTTCAACTAATAGAAATCGCGAGCGAGGCGGGAATCGCGTAAATCCCTCAGACGTGCATATATATATGTATATAAACTATATATTTATATATGTTTATATTCTTATATAGATATATATGTATAAATATGCATAAATATATATATATGTATATATATATATGTAAGTATTTATATATGTATATATATACATATATATGTATATGTACATAAATATATATATAAATATACATACATACAGACATATATACATGTATTTCAGTATTTATATATGCCTTTTTAGCGCAATTAGTCAATGCATATAAATCATGACATAGAGTGCTCCCACATCTGGCTCGCTAAAATGTTCATTGTATTTACGGTCACGTACTATAGGTATTTACATTGTGTATGCAATAGTCAAGTTATCCCACCAAGCGATCGGGATAATATACGGTTTATTAGCTAAGACACGCACATTTTACACTTGAACGTTTAATTAATGGGGATCTTTTTCATTGGTACCTTAGTTTATATGTAGCCAGCCAAAGGCAATCACCAATTGACCTGCTTATTAGTTTTTTACAAGGGTTCTACAAAATGGCTAAAGCTGTCTTGGCTGGTAAACTATTGATCAAAATGCAATCGTAAAATGTTTTTCTTCTGTTTGAGCCATAGGATTCGCAATAATGTACAAATATCTTCTACATCTTTGGCTTTCAATTTATTGACCATGTTTTACGCCCCTTGATTTAACAGAGGTCGACATTGCAATCTTCCCTCGTAACTATACTACGCCCTAAGTATTGCGAATATGTATTCTTAAGAGTAAAATCATCTTCGAGCAACTAGTGAACATCTGCATGATCATCCCATATATATATATATATATATATATATATATATATATATATATATATATATATATATATATATATATATATATATATATATATATATATATATATATATATATATATATATATATATATATATATATATATATATATACATATATACATATATATACTGTTTTGTAGGCAAATGTCGAAAACAAATTCGCATTAAGCTGTTGTTTAGAGGCAGATAATCTTGTAACAGTACTTGTATAAGTAAGCCTTCCCCATTGTGTTTACCCCACATTTTCAGCTTGAGCAGAGTGCGCAAGTGAATCAAAGACCAAGGCCTCGTAATTTTATTTCGTGATTTGCATTATTGTTCTGAATTACGGCAACTCTAATATCCATGTTGACCGAATGTTTAGACAAAGAGCGTTTCTGTTGGGAACTGATGCCATATAACTTTGGAGTGTGTTTGCATGACTGTTACACAGGCTTAGTGCAGATGGTAATCGAAGCAAACGTTATGGTGTGCATATATGTGGTCGGATATTTTATTCGATTAACCAGTTCCGTAGATTGAACCACTTGTAACTAACTGAATGCAAGCAATTACAGGGAATGCGAACCAGTAAACACATTATCAGATCATATGTTTTAGAAACCAGCTGAACGAATGGTAAGAAAGTATATGCCTTTCGCCTTAGACTGCCAGAAACTATATAGCCACCCCGCAATCAATATATACTAAGATACCCCAGCTTGAATGTATCGATTAACTATATAAATGCATAACGTTAAAGCACATTCCTTTTCTGCTTATAGATCAATTAAGGAGGGAGAACTAGCTTTGGTAGATCTTTTGAAAGCACCTGATGTTTGTACCTAGTTTAATGGACCGACAGTCCATGATGACGCCAAGCAGGCAATGAAACAGTGCTAATATACGTTTTACACGGTAATCTCCTCAACGCAGTTTTAGGAACACATTACACATCTGGTTAACTGCGTTCACTCATGGTGATTCAATGCGTACTGATAGCTTATGCGAGGATGGCGTTTATGAAGTATCGTCTCTTAAACACAGTAGCCTGAATATCTCAGCATGTTCTGTTACTGGCCGGGAATGATTATTCTTATGGCTGTAAAAGGTTGTATAACTCTTGTCTAATGAATTATTTCTTGCTGATTACCCTTACATAAGCAGAAAATTGCCTCATGTGTTATCACATTTTTTATTGTTGAGTCACTAACGCAGTCAAAATAAACAATCGACTGTAATTATCAACTATTTTCTGACTATCCTACCAAATAGGCGTCTGTAACGCACAAGGGAGTGGCCACACGTGCGTTGCATTGACCATATGAGAACCGGAGGTCACAAACTATTAGTTTAATCGTAATACATCTCACATTAGAGCATCGTAACTAATAGTTGCTACAAAAGTGCCAACATAATTGTCTTACAACTGATAGGTCAATATATATACCCGACAGCGTTAAAATATCAGATAGAAATCGGCTTTTGTACTTGCTATCATTCGTTTATGCCAGCAATGGCGAACTTTGTGCAGTACACTCGTAACAAAATGTTATATCACTATCAATAATGTACATTGCTTTGACATTGTCTGACGGTCGTAGTAATGTGCTCTGAATCCAATACTTCTGTTGCGTCTCCGAGTGTCCGTTGAGAGAATTGACGTTTATGTTATCACTTTGACAACTACGGTGAGATCAAATAGAGCAAAATCATTGTGTGCTGTCGAGAACAATTTGATGGGATTTAGTCCTTATAAAGTGTCACCTGTCGGGGACATCAACGCTTTGGGGAATGTTTGTATTTTGCAGCTGGAAAATATGCAAAAATCCACTTGATGGATTCCACGGCAATGCACAGTAAGTCGATCGTGCGAGCCATTCATGTTTATCCGCCAAATTAATTTATAGAATAAAATTCCTTCATTCAACTTCTTTCTCAAACTAGCCTGTGGAGATTATTTGTTCTTGCTGATCGATGTAGCACAAATTTATTGGAGAAGATTTTCTGCTCTCATGGTTGCTAAGATTGACAGACATATTGTTGTATATACTAACGAAATGCCAGATCATTTACAACTAGTAAGCTAATTTCGATACAATTATATAATTATATAAATGAACAATTATATTTAAACAAATTCCATAAGTGTTCGATATGAAACCCAATGTAACAAAAATTACCTCTGACACTTATTTCTTCGTTATGCTCTCATCCGCTGTGCAAATATATTAGAAAAGGGTCGGTTGTGACTAAGCAAGCAAATTATTCAATCATGAAATACTTTAGGACTGAGGCAAGTATTCCAGAGGAGAATGAGCGCTCATTCGGAGATGAGCTCTATTTTGGGCTAGCTTATAGCCGAGCAAATAGAAGGCTGCAAAATGGTTTATGTTACAGAACCAATCTCTGTGCACATAACATCAGTTCTGCATCACAAAGTAATTGGCTCCCGTTCGCTGCAGTTGGGGTACACTAGATCATCCGGCATGATGCTAATGACTGATTTATGTGTTTGGTGGCTTTTCTGTAGCATTGCCATAGAACTTTGTCCGGCTGGGCTAAATTGATTCTAAACTCTCGTGTGTAACTACTATCCTTCAAATGTAAGAATTGCCAGTTGAACAAATTTCTGTTGGATATGATACGTCAGACACAAGTGATGAGGATCATACAGGCATTTAATGGCTAACTATTCATTCTGAAATTTTGTTTAAAGATTATTCACTAAGGCCATCATAACGTACTCTCTCAGTCATCAGTTAAATGGAGTAACCCCAACCCCCTAGATGATATTAATTATAAACCTCATCTTCTGAGATCCATGAATGACCTACGTGTCACCTACCGCGTCCCCTTTCTCCGTGTGCATTGCCCTATATCCTGTAGCCACATGCTCAACCTAGCTAGGCAAGGCCCAAGAAACCCACCCACTGACCAGGCTACTGCATGTTTCGTGATAATTTGGATAGCATGCCTAAGTCTTTGAGGGGATTAATTTTACATTTTTGTTTAGGTCACCAAATCTCCCTCCAAGCATTTAGGCAAAGCGCCCGCTATTATTTAAGTATCAAGTCAACTAACAAAGTTCAAGTTCTTCTAAACCCTTCGCCTGGAGTTTGAGTCTTCATGATAAAACGTGCGTATCGTGTACATCTCTACACCACGCTTCACGAAACGGTTATTTCGTTCTTATGATACATTTCTGTTGCTATTGCCTTTCAGCTATCATCCCGCACTCAGCAAAATAACTATCGTCCATTATGGTTCGACTTTTGTGTGTTTTGGGCGCCAATATTATTGGCTGATTACAGAAATCTACACCACAACCATTTGTGTATGTATTGTCATCATTAACGCGTATTATATACTACAATCACTCACCGTTGTAACGACAGCATATATATATACAAATGGACGATGTCACCTCGCAACAAACGGACGACAACGTGCCTGGTATTAGTCAGCCAGTCACGTTTGATAATCATATGCCTATCCTCCAGTGAACGTTAATATGTGCCCTAGCGGATATCACTGCACTGCACTACCAGCTAGGATTTCTCATTCAAAACGCAACACAAATGGCAAATGTAGGTCATTTTGATTTCGGTATGTTGATGGAGGGCTATTATCTTTGTGAATTGAGATTATTTTGGAGTAGCTCTTATTTCTACATGTCAGCTGCAGCAATTATGCCAATTCTAGGTATCACTGCAGCCAAGTAATTACACAAGCCGCAGCTGAATATCAAGGCTGATAAAATTGACAACGTAGCTAGATTTGCGGAAATCGGCAGCAGATATCCCCGATGTGATCGGTACTTTACATTTCAACCATTCTTACTTACCACTTATCATCATAAAATAGGAATGAAGACATCGTCCAAAACGAATTGTAGCTGCACATAAACATATTCTGGCAATCCTGTTTCAGCATTAAACTACATACTTACACTCATTTCGCGGGAATTCAATAATGCGTTCTGTGAAGATAGTAACCTTTTTTCTGCTGATATCTAATCGCTGATAAATATATATCTCAATAAGAGTCATTCAGAGACTGTTTATGGTAAAATAAGAGCGCGATTGCCCCAGTCGGTCTACTTTCGAAATATATGGTGTATAGGTGGCCTTGACTAAGCCATCAGAATAATGCATAAATGTGCGATAGTAGAATTATAAGCAATGGAGGCATTTCAAGTACTCACCTCCTTAACGACTATCGTTCTTAGTGACCTTAAAGTACAAAGGACAGCTGTAGTAGCATTCGCCATATTCCGAAGCATAAAACCCTTGGTAATACAACAATTATGCATGCTAGTAGTTACTTATATGGATGAAGCCTTCTAATGCTCTGGTATTGGCATTCATAATGACACGAATGTCAAATAACAGAGAGAAAAATAATAGTTCTATGCGTTCTGACAGAGGATTGGTACTCAACATATATTATCAGACACTGCTTATGCATACATAGTGTGGTCTTCAATACAAGCAAGTGGTCGACTTGCATGAATAGCCTGAGTGACGATAAGTGGCACTCTCCGGTGGAGCACGATATTTTATGGCCTTGCTCTTTATCAGCATATTCAAAACCACTTCCTTTTGAGGTTATCAGTGATGTGCTGTGGGTGCTCTGTCACCGGGCCCCATTTCCGTTGTAGCGGTAGGTTAGAAAATTTCAAGGATTTTACACTTCATTGCGAGCCTCGTGCAATATCGAAAATTGTTGGTCATAATTATGTACGCAAATATTGCTTAAGGAGTTTTCCGAACAGAGTAATCGATATGTGAAAAAACTATCAAAATGTAATCTGTAAATGTGTTGTTTTATAGTGGACTTAAACCAACTTGGTTCGCAAGATTACTATGTGCTCCAATATGTGATATATAATGCCCAAGGCCTCCAGTCTTTAGACTAAACGCATTCATAATGCAACCTTTTGTAATATCAATGGGTGCCAAGCAACGATATTTACAATAGCCCGCTATTAACAATAAGCCACTGGCTAACAACTATTTGTCCTGCGCAGCTGGCAGTAGTTATCGGCGGCTTTTGTTTAGGATTCTACAATGTTTCACTACTCTTTTGCTATGACAAAACGTCAGCCGTTGATGATCCTCTAATAATAACAAAACTGCGTACCTGCAAACAAAATTTGCTGTTAATATTTACCTGGTTCAGATTAATTGCTTTACGCCACCATGTTTAAGGTATTACGAAAAATGGGTAAAATCAGCTTAATGGTATTACATATCATGATAAACTTGTCAGATCGACTATTAATCGAATTTATCATGCATGGATAGATTGCATGTTAACATAGCATGATACAGGCACATTGCAACGCAAAAAAATTATATACGCTCCTTGTTGAAAGCATTAGTTTAATGATGTGCTGGTGCAACTGACGGACTCGTGACAACTGAGGTGTGAACCCTCTTTGTTTGGCAATGTTGTTACATATGATGGAACATTGTTTGCGGTACATAATTCATTATAATGCATAATTATGCATTTGCAATGCAGTGTTCGAATAAACGGGAATCCTGAAAAAAGGTTGGTTAGTGGTTAAATAATGTTTGGTCAAATGTTGCGGATATATGCAACCATAGGCGTTTCCCTTGGGTCGCACAATATAGATTTCGGCATAAGCGAGCAACTCTGTATAACGAAATACAGCTATTTCAAGTTAGCCCGCGATGCTGCCACCAACCTAATGAACTTATTGGGGCTGATTGGTAGTTCTAGTATGCGGTGGACAATTGAATTTCAACTCCTTTGCGTCTAACTTATACGAAACATCATCATGATTATATGCTTAGAAATTAGTAACAACTGGTTTATAGTCATCATCGTGAGTAAATGACTGCATATTTATGCGAAATACTATAGCGATCGAAACCCAATGACAATGACATATACTTGTATAAGTTACCATGTGCGGAATTGATTAAGAACATTTATCTGTTAGTTACTCTCATTCATTTAGAGCATAATCAATGCGCTCTAAGCTTGGTGCAAATACCATGATTGTGAAAGAAACACCGTGTTCATAAAACAAACGAGCTTGTTCTGTAAATATGCATGTTCGTTATATCATTTTCTCTTAATTTAAATCCTACAAATTGTTATCGTATGAACATTTTGGAATTGATTGATTCTTCTCGTACACGACAATTTATTAATGTTACTGTACTCACTGATGGCAAACGGCTTTATTTCATGCATTTGGACTTCTTTCGGCCTACTACCGTGTTGCCTTGTTGGTTTATCACTTAGCAACTTCATCTGAAAAGTCCAAGCACAACACACCGGCCAGCTGGATCATGAAAGGCTCGACGCAAATTGATATGATCCAAACGGCCGTATGAACAAGGCTAGAGTAGCCACTGGTTGAGTCAGGTATATTATCCATAAATATAAGCACATTGTTAAATACAATAGTAATCGACTTGCTTACTTACTGCTTATATCAAAAGGGCCCGGTGATCAATTTCGAGAGTGTTTCAGAGTGAATATTTGCCTATGACCAGTGTTTCCATTATAGGATATATAGGTTTCCAACGTACGAGCGGACGCAAGTTCCACTTCTGTTCCCCCATAGCAATATCTTGATCGATAGAATCAGTAGATGTGATATCGCTTGAGATGTGATATCACCAGCGGGATCGCCTAAAATCGATGTTCGTTGCATCGCATAGTGAGCAGCAGATACCTAGCTAAGCATTATTATCCCGCATTAAGGACATCAAACATCTAAATCAGTATCGTAAAAATCTCCCTATGGGTTCCTTTTACGCGAAATAGGACCCTGCGTTTGTGGTTGCTTGGACACCCTGAGGGATAACACTGGTTTTAAAGTGTGTTCTTTATATCTGCAGTCAGACATTCATATTTAGTAAAGTGATTTCACGATGGAATTGTGGCCGTATGGGAATGATAATCACGCGGATATTGACCTTATTACCAACCGATTCAACGTCATCTATATAAGGTTACATCGCTATTACAATACTCATTCTTTCATCGCTGTATCTCAGCAAACCGAAACATCATCTGCTGTCGGTTTTGCCTCATGCGTTTTTTTACTTCGTGCGCCAAATGTGTCTGCACAATTGAACTTTGTACCTCCGTTTGGACTACATGTTGATACGATGTAATATATTACGGCTGCCTACTCATTTAGTTTGCCGCCATTGCTTCTGGCTCAAACAATGGTAGGAATAGTGTAGAACCCGAAATAAACAAAGACAAGGTATAGCTGAGCATTATCTAGGTCGACCAGATGTATCGATTTCTTAATAAAATCAGAGCATGGTAAATGTTCATATCATGTGGCTTTATTTGCATAGGATCACACCTCCTTTGCTCTAGGCAATTACACCTATTATAAGAAACATGAGCGTGATGAGTCTATCGTCGCTGCCTATCATTTACATGGTGCATTGCGCACATCCAAAATCAAGATTGATGCAAAGACGCTTTCATCATTTTTCAAGTCGTGCCCAAGTGGTATGTATATCACATCAATCAAATTATTGCTGTCAGATATTTGATATACCCCATTTTTCGATCTTCAGCGAATATGGGAAAAGCATATTGAAAAACACCATATTGTGATAGCCTAACCAATTGTTGTCCTTGTGGCGGACCTGGTAATAATTGAAATCTCTGGTAATTACTATATATTTGCTATATGTTCATCCAATGCACGTGATTTTTCAAATATGTTTTTGTACTCTTAGTTGTTCTAAATGTTTATCAAAGTAAGAGGATGTTCATAGGTTTTGCACAGCCATTTTCATTAACCTGATTACTACTGTGTCCGAAATAGATGTCTTAATGCGTCTTAGGGAAATATGAAATATGACAACACCTCTCATGTATTGAAGGAAGGTTCCATCGAACCAGAGTTCAACATGAACCTGGTTTATAGCGAAACATCCCAATTATTACCAACTGGACCGTCTACATTGGGCAAAGCCTTGACGTAGCTTATAACGGCGTGTATACTTGTCATGGCTGTGGACATCCGACCCCTCCCATCGGCATAAATCGAATATTCTTCGCATTTTGTACGATCCTGTGGCCCCGGCATATAGCATATAAGTAACGGGTACATATTCCCCTTGAAACAATCAGCATGGAACGCGCGCTGTCTTCACGAGATTAATGATTTTTCCTCGAATAACTGGGAAGCTGAAACTTTAGGTAATGTGATACCGCAACCTTGGTGCATTTGCTTATCATAATCGAACATAGTATTGCTGATGTAAGTACCGATGTTATCTTGCACGCATATGAGCACTTCAACATGCTTGATTAGAAAGCCCAGCGGATATTTTCCACTTTTCTTATTTACAGACTGTTTCTAGTATGTAATTGCAAAGTGATTTGGTTGATTTAACTGCGATGGCTGCCGTTAAAATGGGAGAATGAAAGAAACCCTGATAGCAAGAATGGTGATATACGGCAGCAACGTTATCGTCACCGATAAGGCGGAAGTCAGCAATCTGTACTTGGTGTGTCGAACTGCATTAGCATTTCACCCTTAGGTGAAAACTATTGCCTAGTATAGCATTAATGGGAAGTGTAGCATTTTAGCTACGTTTGGGTCGGAAATCAGCATATACATCCAAAATTGCATACAGTTACCTACATAAATGTCAAACTTCGGGTTCTTGCAGTGATTTCATTACCCTCATACCTTCAATGACATCATTGTTACATAAGACGATGAGTAGTGCCTAGAGAGTTGTGAATCGCAATAGGCGTTGTTGAGTGCCAAATTGACAACAAACCTACCCATCCTCATAACGTACCCTCTCTGTCATCAGTTGAAGGAGTAACCCCCTACAGCTGGTATAAATTATAAACCACCGGTTTTTAGATCCACGAGTGACATAAGTGTCACCAGTCACTCCCCCCTCCACTCTCCTCATACATACCCCATATTCTCTAGCCATATAGCCATCCTGCCTAGCCGACGGGTGAAAGCCCCAACTCTCACTAACCTGGCTAATGCATGTCCCTCGAGAATGGGGAAAGCGAAACTATCTAACACTGCTATATCGGGTAAACACATAATCATTGATCAATGTTTGAGAATAAATTGCGCATGCTCCATACGGCTTTGATGCCCTAAATCATCCGTCACGATGCTGGTGACGGATTTTATGAAGATGGGCTGTATTTCGCTGGCTTTTTTTGTCTCACAGCTGGGGGTCTACTTTCGGGCAAGGCAATGTAAAAACTGCCCGAAGCCACTCGTGTGTTACAACGATCAATCAAAAGCAAGCGAGCCACGAGCCACTAAATCACTGTAGGATATGATGCGCTTAGCGCAAATGTTATCTGTGTCTGGAGGAAAATATGAGCATTTAATGTTCTAGACGGTAAACATACATATCTGAAATTGTGTTACAATTATATGTTGCCTAAAATATATGCACTGTATCCTAATTTTGATAATTAATGATACAATTAGATGTGTTTATTTATGCATGTATATATTTATATATATATATATATATACATTCAAATATATATATATATCAAATAATATATATATATATATATATATATATATATATATATATATATATATATATATATATATATATATATATATATATATATATATATATATGTATATGATTCCGTCTTCCCATTATCTTTATAACACCGCCAGCTGTCTGGCGCCTTATTCGAATACTTACAGTCCTTTAAGATAAAGGAAACACGATAACACTCGCGGTATGCCCAATTACAGCAAACAATAGACCTGTCAATCATCACTTTTATGAAACAAATTTATTAATAAACCCTGACTTCCTGGCGTTGACATTGCTGAATAATTAGATTTCATTAGCTAGATCTGTTTTTGATGAAGTGTGCTAAGCATTTCTACTCAATTACTGTAGACCCCATTTCCTGCCGTAAAAGTATATACAAGGTTGCAACAAATGCCATATACAATCCATCATAGGTTCAATCCCTGCATGATATAATTCACTTAAGCTTCCATGGTCAATTCATTAGCTCACAATGCAGCATATTCTCGCATATCATCGCTCATTATCCGAGTGCCGTGAATTTCATTCAATTTACACAATAAACTGCATCAATTTGTTTATGTTTGTTATGGATTATCCATACCCGCCAAAACTTTCTTCATACGTCTGACCACTTTGAGCCATCGCTTATAATTCTTTACCAAAGTGATACACGCTAAAAGCTTTGTCAAATTTGATGTTCCACGTTATACAACATAAAATCACACGCTTATATATATATATATATATATATATATATATATATATAGAGAGAGATATATAGAGATATATATATAGATATATATATATAGAGATATATATATATATATATATATATATATTCATATATATATATATACATATATATATATATCCATCTATATATATGCATATATATATATATATATATATATATATATATATATATATATATATATATATATATATATATATATATATATATATATATCTATATATATATATATATATATATATATATATATATATATATATATATATATATCAAACCGCGGGAATAACCACCTCAATAGAAATTTGTTTGCATAATAGATATAATTTCCGTCGCAGACAATCAGAATAGCGAATGCACTAAAACCAATGATGAATCAGCCTCAAAGCAGAGGACCTTTTAAATTTATTTATTTTTGCTTAACATCTACTGTTAAAGAATTGAAAGCATTTGACCTATCCATCATGAAATTTTACATCCCACAGCTATCAACTCTCATACTGTGTTTAATATGGAAAAACATGCGTCTAAGATGTAAAGATATATGAACGTAGCACACGCTTGCCCTTTTATGGCTGTTTTGTAGATTGCACTATAAATCAACAACGAACAATCGTCTCAGAGTTATATCTTGTTTTGCATCAGTTTTGCTTGACGTCCGGCTCTATAACTTCACATAGCGTTTTTGAATGTGCTATGGCATCGGTGAAATACCAAAGTCATCAAATTTATTTGATATATTCTAAATTGTAAAAGACATTTATATAGTGCCAATTCTTTGAGGCGTAGAAACCGTACGCATTACTGAGAGTGAGATGGTTGATATAATGATTGATTTCTAGGTAACTAATTGGAAATGCATATGTAAATGTCCTAGTTATATCGTTAAGGCACTTGAGTTTCATTTACTAGTTTATTGTTTTCTTTAATGAAAATTGGCTATATAAAAAGGTCATGCATTCTTATGAATATTATCCGCCGTCGCTCTGTAGCTACGGGGACCCGCTCACGCAATTTAAGCTACAGCAAACAGCGGCGGTTTCCAGCTGAAAAACTTCAGAACTTGCCAATAATCTGGCATACAGTTATTTTATGTAGAATGTATGCGCCTGATATTATAGTATAGAAACATTCTGGTGTCTTTATCCTAACTTGTGTGCTATTTGTGTTATTTTTGTACGAGACATCTACAGCTTTGAAGTGAACACATATTTTCCTTCAACGAGGAGCTTATGAATATACAATAGGAGTTTATTATGTTGGTGAATTGCAGTGCATAACTGAGATTCCATGGGGTATGCAACATAAAATATACGTTAACAACATGTGAACAGTAAAAGATACTTCAGGTAACTCATAGCTAATAATTGAATGGCGAGAAGGGTTCTGTTTTGCACCTTAGCAATGCCGAAATGATGTCCAGTCGTTAATTGTTTGCTGACACTGCCAGCATCGTGTTTGGCCAGATTTAGTCACGGCATATCACGGAAACATTTTCGATATCCAAGGTAGTGGTTGGTTGTATTGTTTGTGCCGCATGTGATAACAAATGGCACGCTAAATTGATAAGAGCTTACTTGCATTAAACTAGGTTTAAGCAAACCGGGTTATACAGTATAAAATGTGCCTCAATGAAACATGTCAACCGTCTTCCATGTGTCAATTCAACATACAATTCATGTCAATATAAGTGATTGTGTCTTACAGCTTTAAGGCTGCATTAAAAAATCCGCAGTGTTGCTTAATGGCAGACCCAACCTATATGCTCAACAACATACAAGGCACATTCACATGACATACATTTTCCTTCTGCTATCGTGGTATCTATAAGCGATGCATATCATTACCGCAGAGTTACAGTTTGGGTTGCTGTGTTGAGAACATCATACAATGGCATGATGTAATCAAATGTTCAATCATTAATCATTTTTTTAGGCGTGTTTAGTGCCAGTTTTTTCATAAACCGCGACGTCTTGGAACATGGCGAAAAGCTCGCAATAACAGGCGTATGAAATACATTTCAGGAAGGCGAGTTTCCGTTGCATATGCAGCCATTGTCCAATACTCCACGCTAGTCAATGGTGTGGTTATCGATGCACCTGTTTATCTGATCATGGCATTTTCTTCCTATTGACCTAAATAAAATTAGCTCTACAGTGGAGCACAAACTTCATTGTAGAATTGTATCTCATCAACATGGGGCCAATTGTGAGGTTCTTGGGATGATAAGAAATAAAAGTGCTTGACATCATAAGCTTCATATGACACAATCATCGATAATACCGGCTCGTATAATAAGCAAATTCTGTATTTTGGGTAATGTAAAGGAACACATAACGTCTGCGCGTAACCATGGCCTTATATAAAACGTTTTTAGTCGTTGTTTTTACTATAGGTCATACATTGTGAGGCTTTGTCAAGATATATTCAACTTGTTATAGGCATAATGCCAGCAGCAATTTGTACTGATTTCTACATGCAGTTGTTTGGAATTAATGTACTTAAATAATTGCATTATCTAAGATACCGCAGATGACATACTTTAATCATCTTTTTTAACCAAGGTGATCGTTCCATTATTGTCTACAGCAATAAAAAAACAACATTTTTGTATGGAAACGAGTCAAAGCAGAGCAACTGTTGACAAGCGTATCTTATTTGGTCTTCGCGAATCATTCGCTATAATTACCTTTGATCATTGGATAATAAGTCACTGTTTACTGTAACCATTCTAGTTCCTTAAAGCTATGCCTCGTCATTAAGGGAGTTCTATCATCGACGAAGGGGGGATCCATTCCGTATTCAAACCGGACAAATGAGAGACCTTAGAGGGTGTAGCACAAAGGCCAATTATTAACTGCAGATTTTATGTGTCTGTACTGTCCTGCAGTACATCGGAATAATATTATAGAGGGTACTACTACAGGTCTACGATCTGCCCTGTTTTGTTGTATGATAATGAATAGCCGACTACATACATGCCTAATTTAAGAACGAATATGGGGCTGTGTATCAATTATTTTAATGCGTCATGGAGTGGCTAGCTACGTGGTTACTATTCCTATTTAATAACGCAAATAGGCGGTACATTAAAAAGTCATTTGGCGTCTTACATGATCGTTTCCAGCATACGGGGGAAATGCGACTGGTGGGGGTATTATAATCTAATTTTATGAAAACAGGTTTCGGCGTCCTCATTTGAGCTTTATCAGAGCATTTCATGTAACGATTTTTGCCAGGAGAAAGGTAGCCATAGAAACAACAACTGCGCTTTCAGTGAATATGTATGCGCTGAAATTCGTTTGTGCCACTTTTAGATACAACTGAGTGTGCATTGCAAAATTGCATACGCTATTCGTTTGTAAACAGAAATGACAAGCTAACTAGAATCGGATGATCCAGAATGTTTACCTACGTTGATCATTATTAGCACAAGGGTAACTGATTGGTGTCCGCATCTTTCTTAACCTGCGTCTCACAAAGTGTTAACATCTGCTTTTGGGGATATGCTGTGTGGCATATTACCAAGTTGCATTGTCGTTGTATACATCTGAAACACGCACCGTATTATAATAAAACATGTTAGATGTAAGTCCATTATGCACGATCAGCGTACAGATAACAAGCTCATTCTGTCTTAGGAAGTTAATGGAAGAACATGTTTTCTTAACATATTTCATCCGGCAGTAATCTTGTAAACGTTGTTGCATTTAAATGGTGAGTCCGTTTTGCAAATTCCGTCGATAAAATACTTCAATGAATATGAATTTAGACCATCGGCATAAAGAACACACTTTATTTCCCTTTTAGTGTCACATGAGATTGTGCTCTCTAACAGAGAGTCCAAGCAGGGTAATAAGTTGCTTATATCTAATGCAAAAAAAAACGAGACAATGGCGGGATCAGCACGACCACTGACTTAGATTTATTGTATTTCTAGGGTAGGAAATCATTGCCTAGCTAGGAATGTTACGCCCATCACATGACGGAAATAGCATTTCTCAAATGTGGTCTCTTTTGTAATCAAATATTTCCTCTTCTCAAGCTCAGGCGTTATTACATCTTCTTCTATTGATAAAGATATTTGTACTTTGGGAAAGGGCCTAAGATCATACGTTATAAATCATTAGTCAAAAGCAGCAATACTGGCACATATCATATTGGAGTCTTCTGTATGCTATGCATAACCCTTGATACATTGATTTCTGCTGTTATATGAAAAAACCAGCTTGACCTTTTGCTATGGTCAGTTGTCAGTAATACAGTCGGAAACGGCAGTAATTAAGTGCAGCGTTAATGTTCAAAGCAAATATTTCATACAAAACCAGAGGGTATTATAGACTTGACAATTTGGCAGTTCGGATCTAATCAGTTTCCAAAGAGCATTTCCTGATTTAAATAACCTTTTGAAATTCTGCGTTTTAAATCTTTAACATGATATCAATTTGCATGATTTAGGAATAAGAAAAAATCATGGATATTAAGCTCTCAGAGGCTATTTGCACATCTTCTTCATAATTACACTGATGCTACTATTCCGAACATGAAACTGTGCAAGCAAATATGCAAACGCATATAGCTTTAGAACCTTCATATACTGGTCGCATGAAATGACGATGTCTGCAAACACTTTAAGGATATGAAACGTTTTGCACACATATTGAACCGTCATTGTGCCAATATGTTTTTAAAAACTTGCAATGGGAGCACGTTCAGTGTTTTTTCGTCTGTGGTGCAATATCCAATTATGTAAATATGAAAGATGTTTCGTTCGTACATTTGATATACCACTGATAAGAAAATTCGGATAAAAGTCTAAGGAATAATGATATTGTAAATGAATTAGTAATGCCTTCAATGTCATATTTAAGTATCGAAATTTGATAAAACTGCAATTGCAGTGGAATCACATCACATTCCCACAAACGCTATTTGCATAATGGTTCGCTGGTAATGCACGCGAGAGTTAGGTTTATGCTGGAGTGGGCGAATGCTTTGCGGAGGGCCGGAGAAAGCAAGAGAGGAATAAAGAGGTAGTGTCGAAAGGTTCAACAAGTGAGATCCGAAATAAACGACTGGGTGTAGGCGCGGAAATAGGGCTAGAGATGTGGAGCTATAAGGACTATATCTAGTGGCCTCCCGCTGGCTAATATCCTGCGTTGCATTTGTAATTAGAACAATAAGCCAATAAGACTAAAATATAAATATTATACGTATATTTCATATTCATAGATCAACCACATATTCGGTTGTTATTCACACCACCAGATACGGAGCTCAACAATACATCAGTGATACCTCACGGACAATTTGAGCCATTAACAAAACAACAAACGTCGACAAAACATTTTAGTCGAAAAGTTACGTCGTCGGATGATGCTGGCGATTATCACCGGGATGACGTTTAATACTATCTAATCTATTTCGTTATATTTCACTAAGTTACACTAAAAAAACTGCTGCTTTGTATGTAATAAGATAAAATCCACCCACACCACAGAGATGATCGTAATGTCATTCCGGCTCAGAACTAATGACGTTTCAGATTAACGCGATTTATGTGAAGCATGAGGAATGTTTCTTGATTTGGCACAATCATGGCCCAGTAAAGTAATCATACTTAGGTCAAGAATGCGATATAAATGTTACGTACCAAACATCAGTACTAATTCATGTCAAAGCTAATTAATATATATATTAATACGATGTTACCATTCTGTAAATGATATATACAAGACAACACATCAAGAAGATTTTTTCAATAGAAAAGATATATCCCTCTAACCTCGTACATTAGTCTCTAATTTATTGAATTTCAGTCCGCCATGTCATGTGAGAAACTTTCCTGAGCATCCATCACTTCCGTTCTACTGTAATAGATGCTGCCTGGTGTGTTTATGGTGCTTATAGTTAAAAATACAATACTCACGAGTCCCTCTTAATATACATAGATTGACGACGTGACATCACGAGGATATTGATGCTGAAATTATACATAAATCGTTCGATGGTTTTACACCGCATACTGTATTGATTAGGCAGACAATAGATACGTTCTGAATATTGGCTATGGGTATCGGTTAATACAACGTAACAACAATATTTGGGGATGGTATTATTCATTATTCATATGAGATGAATAAGGTTACATGAAAACTTTTGCAAGACAGCTTGCAGAAGAATTGAACCGTAACTAAACCCCTCTCCGGACCACTAGGTCACAACCAAAAGAATGCAATTATTATTTGGTCGACATCACTCTGGAAATTAACACTGTATATGCCCATATGATGCTGATGTGGGGTTCACACCAGGCGGTATATGCACCATTGCATCCACACAGTTGGTTGTGTAGCCTAAAGACTTTATCACTGTTGAAGAAGCATGTTCAAAACTTTGCCTCATCCTCACTTAACCATCCCCAGAGCAACACCTCAATGATTAAGTTGCTCACTTGGCTATTACGCCATACGCAGTTAACCAGTAAGCCATTAATCTTGGGTCTAGTTGCATCTCTAGGCGTAAATAGCCATGCTTAAGTAAGATTTAGAAAATGAGTTGGCATAATACAAAGTGAAATACGTTTAAATATTGTTGAGGTGTCAATGACCAGCCTAATATCAACGAATCATATGCGTTAATTACCTAGCCATGCCTAGAGCCAATTTCGCGTTGAATGTGTTCTTATTCATTTGTTATTTATGTGGCTAGAGCATTTACATTAATGCTGAGTTGGGCATATTTTGTTCATGCGCGCTCTCTTTTTGGTAATCTGCATCATTTGAAGATGTCAACATCACAACCTCTGTTAGGTATTGAAAAGAGGTTATGTGAGTTGCTGCAATTCTGATGAAATGTGTACAAATTGACTTGAGTTTGTTAAATGGCGTCTAATTCCCCTTTGAATGATGTTATTCTCATGTATCCAAATATGCCAATGTGTGTCATAACTATATACGTTGGTGATTTACAGGAATAGTGTTTGCTATATTGATCATAATCATATGACGCTATACAGCACTTAACCTGGCCAAACTTATTCAAACAACGTGAACATATGCCATGTTATTGCCGTCAAATATTTGTAATAGAAGATTTGGCTTATTGCTTTAAACAGTTGATCAATCATTTCACTTATCGGATATTAAGTTTAGCAAGAAGAAGAGCTTACTAGACCGTTACATCCGCGCCTGCCGGCTTCCTGTAATTTATTTACAAGGGAACATCCATGCTGCCTAATATGAGGCGCAAATATATTGTCCCAAATGTGTTATGAGGCAACCGGGTTATTAGGAGACTTCCGACGCATGGTGACCCTTCTTATGCGACATGCAGAGCTCCATTAAAGAGCGAATAAAATGTCTAAATCGATGTTTACATGATTTAATGTGATTTATCTACTTGCAACCATAAGGTGTTTGTGTACTACACTGATATACTTATGTTATCCAATTTGGTTGAATATGAGAGTTATCTTGATTTTCCGGCGCAGCCATGTTAGATGATGTTATCTTCATGCAATTATCAATTGAATCATATGATTGACATCAATTCAAATAGTCCAATGCTCGGGAAATACTTAACCCGATGCTGATCTAAAGAAATAGCTTTTGTGATATTGATCATAATCATACCACCAGGAACACCTTACGCAACCGTTTTGTCGTTCGCCCGGGTTTCGTTAGTTTCCCTGTAATTCGCTTGCTGGGCTGAGAGATAAACTGCCTTACCATATATTGATTGCATTACAGCAGATCTTGTCTACGTCACTATGTATCATGCTGCACATAGAAATAGCATTAAAACAACAAAGTGAACGATGTGGACGGCCATCAATTGTGTGGGGATGCAGGTGGTGAATGGTTTAACATGTCCATTATTTTGTTGATAACCGAAAATGAAGGTGGCAGGGTTATATTTGGTAGGCAGACAGAAAATGAATAATGGCAACGACGCTTTATCCATTGTATGACCAAGAGCAGGAAAATGAACAACAGCTTTGTGTGTTTAGTTATAATGACGAACAACTAACCAGGTTGAAGAGGCAAAGTGACTCTTGGTGGTATTGTTACAAGTTTGATATTATGCAAAGGAAGTCCCCAAACATGATTATCAAGAATTACCCATTCTTTTACACCTTCAAGTGAATATATACACTAAGCCACGAATACGACTATTCCCAAAGCTTAACGAACCAGCGTGGTATGTGCGTTAAGATCAAGATTTAATTCTGCAAGAGAGTCATAAAATATGCTAAAGGAGATTTGAAATTGACTCTATCAGTTCAGGAACAGACGCACTTCTGGGCACATGTATATTTGATCGAAGTAAAGAGGCAAGGCAATATACAAGCTGATACTATATACATGGTAATCGTTCTTACATTGGCGTGTATAACTCTGTTATAACCATGTAATATTAGTTATTCTTAATCAGAACGGCTGATTATTCAAATTCATTGTCGACCACTATAATAATGGCAAAATAGCCAATGTGACCATTGTTGCAACATTTGCGGCGGTTCACGTGAGAGGTTGTTAGGTTATAATCATGACATCTTCCCAAAACCGTCTGCCAAATATGACATGACCAAGTATAAAGTCAACGCGCACAGTGATTGTCTAAAGGAGCCTAAACGATGCCAAAACAACGTTGCCTATTTTGGTCTCCAATCCATGCCGCATGATCAAAGGTTAACTTACTCTGGAGCGCACAAATTGCAATCCAAAGCATTACACTGAGGCAATGAAATACGAATGTTATTTACACGGGGCCAGGTAAATGCCATTCATTACTCGTAGTCCATCTTCCCATCGACACAAAACAAACGCTAAGAAATTATATATATATATATATATATATATATATATATATATATATATATATATATATATATATATATATATATATATATATATATATATATATATATATATATGTATATATATATATATATATATATATATATATATATATTTATATAAATATATATATGTATGCTTGTATGTATTTATATATCATACAACAAACTCTAAATTGTATAAACTCGTTCCGCAGAAATTGATTGCTATAAATGTATTGGGGTAGCAGCATCGGTTTGGTCATGGCGGTTATGCGTGTGTATTCAATATTGATATTAGCTGCATCACTTTTTCATGACATTTGGTCCCGCTATACTTCCAACAATGCTGACAAGGATTGAGCGCGAGATGGGTTGACTCCATCACAACATCCTATTTGCACAAGGGTTAATCAATTCTAGGATCACTCACTTTGTTTATGAACATTTTTGACATGTGTCAAAATGATGTAGATGTAAATCTGTGTGATTGTGATAGAATATGCATTTGATTGAATTTGCTGAATGACCTACAGTTTCAACTGGAATGGTGTAATTAGCATATTTCCATTTAGTCCAATTTGAATCAATGCTTAATCCGGTGTTGACGTATTGAAATAGATTTGGCTTGATAGATTATTATTGGATAGATTATTATCATTTAACCATAAACAGCTCATGTACTAGCAACACTGTCACGCCAAAAATCTTCAATCGATCAATCCTCTGACTCAAATGAACCATTAATATAGGTAGAAGAAGCAGAGCTTATTAGACTGAATCCGGTGATTGATATAGTATTGATATATATTGGCTTATATAGATATATATATATAGATATATATATATATATATATATATATATATATATATATATATATATATATATATAGTATATATATATATATATATATATAGGTAGAAGAATATATTTCCTATATATATATATATATATCCTTGCCATCGTCTATCTCTCTATCTATATATATATCTATATATCTGTGTGTGTGTGTGTCCTCCTTGCCATCGTACGTGATAGACTGAGGGATTTGCGTCGTTCCCCAGGAAAAGAAAGGTTATAAACCAATTAATACTGGTCGAATATCAACAATCAGCATCAATGCTTTATGGTTTCTCTAAATTGTTACAGCAAGATGCTAGCAGACTGGCTTTCGTCATGTCTAGATAAGAGCGATTACACCATATTCCATCTGCTTCCCATGTATGTAGAAGTAATAATTCTGAAAGGGGTTCTGTGGAAGCAATTATGAAAAATAGAATGGGGAACGATATAATTTTTATTTCCTGAATCCACACCGGCTATGCTTCAGTTGCCACAAGAATGGTTAGGGATCTTTATTTGATTAACTCTTCCTACCACCACCATCATCATGAACATCGTGTCTGATGGAAGTTACCGAATATTGCCACATTTTATTAAGCACACGCATCACCATCCGTACAAATAGTAATGCACAGTCCATCAGAGGCAGCGACATCGTGCTCACAATGTTGGCATTTGTTTGATTCAGTATTATGCGCATTCATTGATAGCATTACAGAGATCTCATTGACGTCCGTTTTTATTTTGGTACACATAGTAATATTATACATATCACTGAATGATGATGCGAATTGCGATTTTATTATGTGTGCGTTCTTTATGACAAATGGTTTGTCAAAATGATATTTGTTTGATTACCGAACACCAATATGGTTAGACAGGAAGATGATTATTACATGCAATGATGCTTATGGCACTGCATGACACTGAGCATACATCAGCATATCAGCTTTGGGTGTTTTATTATTAATAAGGCGAGTGGGATAACTGTCTGTTGCGTCTTTTCGTGCAGGTGTGATGAAATATAAAATAAGTCCGTAAGAAACAATCGGGCTCTTCAAATATCAATGGCGTGAATCATTTATTCCAAAAATTACTAACGCAAGTAAATGCCCCTTCGCAAACCAGCCAATTATACATCTGCATTATTAGTCCGATAGAGTTACAGGCTGGGTATTAAATTATTGCCCAATTTAGGATTATCACTCAAGTCCATTATATTTGGTTTAAAGATGTATAAAATATGTTGCCGTGTGTCTTCATTGATATCAACAATTCGTCATGAATGCATATTCTTCGACAAAAATGAGTATTTTGCGCATCGCGGCTGTTGTCTCGTTTGTAATCGTGGTATTCAATCAATTCCGTAGAATAATGTTATGTTAAAACGACTGCAAGTAGTTGCTTTCTCCTGGATACTTCTTTAGGACTATCTTATTGTATAATCTTAACACTTTCTATCAAAACGTCTTACCGCATGGAATTTATAACACGTCTAGCTGCGTCATGGCAAAGGATCTTATGATTTGGTAGAGAAATTGCATTTCACTTCACTGACGACCTTTGATGAATATATTTCTGATGGGTTATATACTATACATTATACACTATGCGTATTTATTATCCGAGGAATTTGCATTTTTGTCAACAATAACACTTCCAGGTCTATCGATATCAGAAGACTAACTTTATGTGTGTGGGTATACAATAACGAGTCCGGAAGCTGTTCCATTTTCGTGAAATATAACATGATATGCGTGTGGATGCCTTCATTTGCGCACAATCTTTGGCCTTTGCGGAACCTGATTGGAATCTATTGTATAAAGGCTGTCTGACTAAGTTCATTTATGATATAAAAACATTATATTTGAAATGATCTGCATTAGATCGAGCAATATTATCGGTTATTGATTTATAGATATTTTTCTACGATTCATCTAGTCTAGAATGTTAATTGTTGAAAAGACTAACCTGCCAGAGAAGCTTGCAAGGCAATGAGGTAAACCCTGCATAAATCAGTGCAGGCGTAGAGTTCTCCTTCGATTATTAGTTTTGTACAAAAATTGCTTATAGTCGCAAATTGTCACTACCTCTATTTTAGTTAATTTCAATTTAGCTACTGCACAATGTCTACTAGTATTGTGCCAAACATAGTAGGAACCACTTAATTTTCCACCATAAAAAAATATTACATTGGATGTGATATCAATCAATTCAACACGCTGTTGTGATTAGGAAAATGCCGATACAATCAATTAGATGACATACACCACTGAACTTGTCATATCTTGTAGCATCGAAACTCTATTTATACATGCAATATAAGGCCACATACTTGTATCTGTGCAAAGTGGAAATACTGGTAGCGTATGTTTGGTGGTGACAACCTTCTCCCCTTAACCAAGTCTGCATTTACTTGAACAATACCACCACCGACCGATCGAGCGTGTAGTTCTACTCATTATCTCAGTACTCATACATTATAGTTATTAAAAAGCGGTTATATTTGTATCAGTACCTATTACAATGTAAGCAACATAACCAATTTGCATCGGTTTTCATAATACATTACTAAGCTCTCATCACATTATCTTTCCAAACTATTTGCGAACTATTTAATAAAAAAGTGCGATGTTAGCATGTGACGTGGTTGTCTTAAGACCTCGACGGATATTGTCCATTATGGCCTCCAATTCGAGTTGTGTGATCAAAGGTGTACCCAGAAGTGCATTCATTCCTTTTTAAAGTATCATCCCGGAGTCATTAAAGCAAATTTAATATCAGTGCAACCTGAGAAGCAGTGTACACGTGCCCAGCCCCAAGCAATCCATTACATTCAGGCCACATTGGAAATGAACATATGTTGTAAAGCAACTTTCCATTCGCCGACGCATAAGAGCACTTAGAGGTTATATAAATATATTGGCCATTCCAACGACAAACACAGAAAAGTTAATCCAAAAACATGTACATCACATGACAACAGCTCATATGACATTTACATAATATCCTATTTAATGCTATTCAAATTGCAATGCTAGAATATAAAATGCGGTAACTCATACAAACAGCTTGGCTAACATGGACAGGGAGATTTACAGTTTTGTTCATTGCAATATAACGGTCCTAAATGTGCAATGGCGCTCATACACAACGTTTTGTTATGAAAATTTTCAGACACGATAATTTTTTATGAATGAATTTGTTTGCTGGTCTCTAATGATTCTAATGCGGTTTGGCTGGTTCATGATGCCCTGTTTATATAATTTCCTATCAAGTATCAGATTCGTCGCTTTGACAATGATTTCTCGTTATATCAGATGCTCGATAATGAAGCCAAATACTTCACAATACCAAACGTCGCTTAATATAGGTAGTAGGAAATAAAATTAAGACTTTAGGAGATTTATTCTATTCACAAGAAACTGTAGAAATACGTTCTTAGGCAACTTCTTATTTGGCTCGCGGTTATGGCTAGAACAAATATGTTTAAGTGCAATCAATTAGTTTGTAGGTGCTTGACATTACTTTTAAGCGGAATGACCTTATCAACGAATGAAACCACGAGTAAAGCCGGAATTGCTTAAATCCCAAGACGTTTGTTCTGATTAAATGATACACTTTTTAGAGTAAATTTCACCTGCTCTCCTTTGCTTCATTTAGGCTCTTAATCTCAATGAACTGTTTATTGGTGCCTGCTTCAAGTCGGTGGATAACTGCGCCATTTGCAATGTAAGTACAAATCTGTATATCATAACTCAACAAATAGTAAGATACCTTAACCGCAGTAAATTGCGTCATTGCATCATGCGCTATGCTATGCTGGTGGGCCTGATGTACCCTAATTGCGACCGAAACACGTGTCACTCATTCTTAGTGCTATTTTAATGGTGGTGTTTGCGTCTATGACAGATGCCTATGAACCTTTATTCACTGTATCTTGAAGCAACTTTCGGAGCTGCATTGCCTTTTATCCACAAGCTGTCGGTTTAATCCCAGAATGGAGTAAACTAATAGGCTACTCCTGACTTTGACGGTGAATGGTAGTTATATCTCTGAAACGTGATGCATCCGCCGCGTATGCTTAGTGGTACCGCGCCGGATACTTTTCATCTCAAAGTACTCCGGGAAACGGAATTGTGCGAAATCGGGAGTTTGCTCAGCATTACGATCATCTTCATCAATCATCTTCGTTGATGAAGCTGCAGTATAAAACTCTGTATTGCATTGCATTCACTGTATACTGCCCATTTTAAGAAAAGACAATGTTGCATGTTCAATGGTGCGTTTTTTCGCACATGACATGACTAGCAAAAACATCTACGAAGACATGAAACATGCTCATGTGATAGTACTAAGAAGAAAGTTGCCGACAACGGAAGTCCTTGTCACGATGATACCGACACTCGACAAGAAATACAATGATGGATGAGGTACCGGATTATTATACACGCAAGCCTGCTGCAGATTTGTTCGGTTTTTGACCTTTCACTCACCAAAGCGGTGTGTTAATAATTGTCGTCATTGCGAAAATATGAAGGTGCACACATGCGAGCTAGCAATTATTTTACGAAGCTGATACGAGGCATAAAGTTCCATCATATATATATATATATATATATATATATATATATATATATATATATATATATATATAGAGATATATATATATATATATATATATATATATATATATAGATATATGCATATATATATATATATAATATATATATATATAAATTTATGTATATATAATATATATATATATATATATATATATATATATATTTATTTGCATATATCTATATTTATATATATATATATACTAAATAAATATATATATATAAATGTATATATATGCATATATATATGTATGTCATCTATCTATATATCACATATATATATATATATATATATATATATATATATATATATATATATATATATATATATATATATAGGAATATATGCAAGTGTATATATGTATTATTTTATGAAGCTGATACGAGGCATAAAGTCCATCTATTATATATATATATATATATATATATATATATATATATATATGTATATATATATATATATGTGTTATATATATATATATATGTGTGTTTATATATATATATATATATATATATATATATATATATATGTGTGTGCGTACAAATATATACATATATATATATATATATATATATATATAAATATATATATACATATATTTACATATATATATTTATATATCTATATATATATATACAAAAATATATATATATATATATATATAATATATATATAAATATAATATATATATACATATATATACCTATATTATTATAAATATATATACATTACTAAATATATTTATACATATATAAATGTATATATATATATATATATATATGTATGTCAAATATATATTTATACATGTTTATATGCATATATGTATGTCAAATTATATTTATATATTTATATTCATGTATGTATATATATATATATACACACACATACTAAGTTAATATGCATATAATTAAATTGGTTTTATGGTGGTGATCATGTGTTACTTTTAGCGATTGATATGCAGGCTTCTTATTGCCGTAGTTTAGCAGTGTCTGTGATCATAGCGTTAGTTTATGTCATAATGTTTGGCGGTCTCTGGGCCTTATCTTGTACATGCGATACGTTGCTTATCGGCTTGCCGCCCTGCTAGTATGTCACATGACTTTTAAATACTGCAGTTGCCGATAGGGGCGATCATCACTTCCGTTCTTCTTGTGACTGTCGCCATCTTAGCCCGCACGATTTTTTATCCCCTAGCCCACCTACCCACTGTTTTAATTCTTGTTGTAGTATTTTTTAATGTAATACCTTTTTCTTGTAGTGGTGGTTGTCTTCTCCCCCAACTTTACTGTTTGCGACGTATGTTGTTCACCTTATTATATATATATGAACCTGGCTTCTACTAAATAAGCCCATTTGTCAACTCTGTAAGTCTTATCTCTCACAGCAGACTAGCTTACTATATGACCACCCATAAATATTACATATATATATATATATATATATATATATATATATATATATATATATATATATATATATATATATATATATGTATAATACAGACATATATATACATATGTATTTCAGTTTTTTTATTATGCCTTTCTACCGCAATTAGTCAATGCATATGATTCATGACGTAGAGAGCTCCCACATCTGGTTCGCTAAAATGTTCATTGTGTTTATTGTTACGTCGTTTATGTATTCAATAGTTAAGTTATCCCACACAAGCGAGGTTGATAATATACCGCTTATTATCTCAGACACGCACATTTTACACTTGAACGTTTAATTAATGGAGATCTTTTTCACTGGTACCTCAGTTAATATGTACCCAGCCAAAGACAATCACCATTTGAGTTCTACAAAATGGCTGGAAGCTGTCTTGGTTGGTAAACTATTGATCAAAATGCTATCGTTAAAGCTTATTTTTCTTACTTCTGTATTAGCCATAGATTCTGCAATGATGTACGATTATCTTCTTAATCTTTGACTTTCAATTTATTGACCATAGCTTACGCCTATCTTATGCCCCCTGATTTAACAGAGGTCTACCCCCTAAGTATTGCTAATTTGTATTTTTCATATTTTAGATTAGGCCTCAAAAGTTTGATTTAAATCACCTTAGAGAAACTAGTGAACATTTGCATGATCATCTAACTATTTATGATATTACGCTAATTTTTTTATAAATCCTCGGACATATTATCTATATAAAACCGCCCATCAGGTATTTCAAACATTTTCTTTATAGCCTGATATAGACAGCTTTTGTTGCTATTGTAAATCGGTTTCTGCACAGTTGTATAATAATATCAGGATCCCGTATTGCACCATCTAGTCAACAGAGAAACTATAATACCTCACACACATGCAATTATAAATATACATATAATAGAGAGAATAATATATGCATATAAATAAACATATAGAGAGAGCAATATATATAGATATATAAATAGAGATATATACATATGGACATATATATATATGTATAGGGAGAGAGAGATATATGTACAGATATAGAGGGGAGAGATAGAGAGGGACAGAGAGAGAGATAACACCTTATAGATAGATATATATATAAACATATATAGATATATAGAGATATATAAAGAGAGAGAGATAGATAGAGAGAGAGAGAGAGAGAGGAGATAGATAGAGAGGAGAATCTCTATCTATCTCTCTCTCTCTCTCTCTATCTCTCTCTCTCTCTCTCTCTCTCTCTCTATATCTCTTCTCTCTCTCTCTCTCTCTCTCTCTCTCAGAGAGAAAGAGAGAGAGAGAGAGGAGAGAGAGATCTAGATGAGGATAGAGAGAGATAATCATGATAGAGATAGAGAGATGATATATAGATATCTATATATATATAGAGAGATAGAGAGATATATATAGAGATAGCATATATATATATATATATATATATATATACTCGTCACGAAATATGTGTATATACGGCATTGGAATGTATGGTAGTAACCGCCCTAAATCCAACATCCTGCATATGGCAATAACTACAGCAAAAGCGATCATTATTGCAGATAATCAGATGCATTATCAGCAAAAAGGATAACATGGAGCTTCACAAATTGGATTTTTCTTCGATAAGAAGTTTACCTCAGCGGTGTCAAAATAGCTTATGCAGCCGTGTATTAATGGCCTTGGACAGTATTGGTTAGTTTTGTTTGTATGATAACCGGCAGATAACTAAAAATTGATTTTAGCCTTTTCAAAAGGGTCCTGCTTAACACAGTCGATATTGTCCATAAACCAAATAACCAGGCGGCAAGCAAACATGGTTGATAAAATTGCTTTGCGTTACATTTAACGGTGTGTATGAAGCTTTGCTAGTTCGTAGGCAAATGCCAAAAACAATTCACAATGAAGCTGTTGGATAGGGGCAGATAATCTTGTAACAGTACTTGTATAAGTAAACCTTCGCCATTGTGTTAGCCCCACATTTTCAGCTTGAGCAGAGTGCGCAAATGTATGAAAGATCAAGGCCTCGTAGTTTTATTTCGTGATTTGCACCATTGTTCTGAATTACGACAACTCTAATATCAAAGTTGACCAAATATTCAAACTGCAGCAAAGAGCGTTTCCGTTGGGAACTGATGCCATATATCGTTGAAGTGTGTTTGCAGGACTGTTACATACGAGTTACCCCGGCCTAGTTCAGGTGGTAATCGAAGCAAACGTTATGGTGTACGTAAATGTTGTCGGATATTTTATTTTATGAATAAGTTTTATAGATTGACCCACTTGTTACTTGCTGAATGCAAGCTATTAAAGGGAATGCAAACCAGCAAACACATTATCTGATCTTATGTTGTAGAAACCAGCTGAACGAATAGTAAGAAAATATATGCCTTTCGCTTAAGACTGCCAGAAAACCATTTAGTCACCCGATCCCGCATTTAATATATACTTAGATACCCCTTTTAGAATGCATCGATAAACTATATAAATGCATAACGTTAAAGCACATTCCTTTTTTGCTTATAGATAAATTGGAGAGGGAGAACTAGCACTAGTAGATCTTTTGAAAGCACCTGATGTTTGTATCTCATATATGCGCACATTCCTCTCATAAAGCTTTACCGACGCTGTGTCGTTTAATAGACCGACTGACCAAGATGACGCCAAGCAGGCAATGTAACAGTGCCAATATACGTTCTACACGGTAATCTCCTCAACGCAGTTTTAGGAAAACATTACACATCTGGTTAACTGCGTTCACTCATGGTGATTCAATGCGTACTGATAGCTTATGCGAGCATGGCGTTTATGAAGTATCTTATGACTGAATATCGTAATTCTTGGTGTTTAATGTTTCTAAAACACAGTAGCCTGAATATCATAGCATGTTTCTTTACTGGCCAGGATTGCTTATTTTTTATTGCTGTCAAATATTGCATACTCTCGACAGAGAGCTTGCCGAATCTTAATGCACATAAGAAGAGAATTACCTCATTTGTTATCACATTCTTTATTGTTGAGTCACTAACGCAGTCAAAATGTACAATCTACTGTAATCATCAACCGTAATCTGGCTATTCTATTAAATAGGCGTCTGTAACGCACAAGGGAGTGGCCACATGTGCGTTGCATTGACCATATGAGAACAGGGGGTCACAAACTATCAGTTTAATCGTAATATATCTCACATTAGAGCATCGAAACTAATAGCTGCTACAAAAGTGCCCACATAATTGTATTACAACTGATGGGCAAAAATATATTCCCGACAGTGTTAAAATATCAAATAAAAACCGGCTTTTGTACTTGCTATCATTCGTTTATGCCAACAATGGCGCGCTTTGTGCAGTATACGACACTGTCTGCTCGTAACAAAATATTATATCACTATCAATAATGAACATTGCTTTGACATTGTCTGACGGTCGTAGTAATGTGCTCTGAATGCAATACTTCTGTTGCGTCTCCGAGTGTCCGTTGTGAGAATTGACGTTTATGTTATCACTTTGACAACTACGGTGAGATCAAATAGAGCAAAATCATTGTGTGCTGTCGAGCACAATTTGATGGGATTTAGTCCTTTATAAAGTGTCACCTGTCGGGGACATCAACGCTTTGGGGAATGTTTGTATTTTTCAGCTGGATAAATAATGAAAATTTGCAAATTTCCACTTGATGGATTTTACGACAAGGCACAGTAACTGAGATATGCTCAAATCTATAATCGATCGTGTTAGCCATTCATGTTTATCCACCAAATTAATTTATCTGATGGAATTCCTTCAACCAACTTCTTTCTCAAACTAGCCTGGGGAAATTATTTGCTCTTGCTGATCAATGTAGCACAAATTTACTTGAGAATAATTTCTACTCTCATGTTGCTTAGATTGCCGGCATATTGTTGTTGATACTGAAGAAATGCAAGATCATGTATAACTAGTAAGATTATTTTCGATACACTGATATGATTATATAAATGAACAATTATTTGTTTTTACTAATTCCATAAGTGTTCGATATGAAACCCAATGTTAAAAAAATGACCTCTGATACTTATTTCTTCGTTATGCTCGCATTTGCTGCGCAAACATATCAGAAAAAGGTCTGTTGTGACTAAACAAGCAATTTATTCAATCATGAAATACTTTAGGACTGAGGCAAGTATTCGAATGGGTTATGTTACAGAACTAATCTCTATGCAGTTCTACATCACAAAGTAATTTGATCCCGTTCGCTGCAGTTTGGGCACACTAGATCATCCGGCATGATGCTAATGACTTATTTATGAAGAAGAGTTTCGTGGCGATTTGTTTAGCATTTCTACTGCACATTGTCCCGCAGGATCTTAATTGATTCTAGCCTCCCGTGTGTACTTACGATCATTCAAATGTAAGAAGTGTCAAGTGAATAACTCCTGTTCGATATGATACGTCAGACACAAGTGATGAGGATCATGTACGCATGTAATGGCTAACTATTCATTCTGAAATTTGTTCAAGGAATATATATCAGCTAATTATTCACTGAGGCCTTAGAGTGAGAATATTGTGTAATTACTGATGTATGCATTTAATATAGGCTATTGGTAATAATTATTCTTCACTGTTTTAATCACACAAGAATGCGTTTCGTTGTTAATATTAATGTTATCAAGTAATATCAGCCTGTTGTCATTGATAATGTGTTGACAACAAACCTACCCAACATCATGACGTACTCTCTCAGTCATCACTTAAATAGAGTAAACTCAACCCCCCAGATGATATTAATTATGAACATCAGTTTCCCAGATCCATGAATAGCCCACGCGTCACTTGACACATCCCTACTCTCCGCGTGCATTGCCCTTTATCCTGTAGCTACATAATCAACCTAGCTAGGCAAAGCCCAAGAAACCTAGCCTTCACTGACCAGGCTACTGCATGTTTCGTGATAATTGGGATAGCATGTCTAAGTCATTGAGAGAATTACTTTTACATTTTTTATGGTTACCGCATCTCCTCCCAAGCATTTAGGCAAAGCGCCCGCTGTAATTTAAATATCAAGTTTTTCTAAACCCATCGCCTGGGAAAATATGCGTATCGTATACATCTCTACACCACGCTTCACGAAATATTTCTTTCGTTCTTATGATACGTTTCTGTTGATATTGTCTTTGGCTATCATACTCAGCAAAATAACTATCGTCCAGTATGGCTCGACTTAGGTGTGTTATGGACGATTTTCAGAAATCACACCAGAATAATATGACCACAACGTATATATATATTAAATATATAGCCAGTCACATATATACATAAACATATGCCTTATATATTAATAGATGCATTCGAGGATATAACTGCATTGCACTACCAGTAAGGATTCCTCCCTCAAAATATATAACACAAATGGAATATATAGGTCATTTTGATTTATATTTATGATATATAGGGCAATATATCATTGGGAATTTAGATTGATGCCGGAGTGGACGTTATTTCACCACGCAACAAACCACGCGACAATTATGTCAATTAATCAGTATTACTGCAGCCACGTTACATAACACACATAGCCGAAGCCAAATATCAAGGCAGATACTGCATTGACAACGTAGCTAGTTTTGCAGAAATCGGCAGCAGGTGTCCCACAAATGATCGGTATTTGATTTGTCGTATTCTTACCTACCAGGGCATTATCGTATAATTTAATTGTCGGAGTAATCGTAATGCATTTCAATAATGCATCAATTAAAACGAAATGTAGCTGTCATATTCTGGCAATAGTATTTGTAATCCTGCAATTTAGCGTTCAACCAGATAAGTATTGAACTCATTTCGCGGGAATTCAAGTTTTTGCCTTGAAGATGGTAGCCTTTATTCTGTTGATGCCTAATCGCTGATAAAATATATCTCAATGCGAGTCCTTCAGAGACTGTTTAAGACATTGCCCAATTATGTCCACTCTCGGAGTATATGGTGTCTAGGTGCATGTCCTTGACTAAGCCATCAGAATAATGCATAAATGTGCGATAGTAGAATTATAAGCAATGGAGGCATTTCAAGTACTCACCTCCTTAACGACTATCGTTCTTAGTGACCTTAAAGTAAAAAAGACAGCTGTATTCAGCATTCGCCATCATTCCGAAGCATAAAACCCTTGGTAATACAACAATTATGCATGCTAGTAGTTACTTATATGGATAAAGCCTTCAAATGCTCTAGTATTAGCATTCAAAATAACACAAATGTCAAATTATAGCGAGGAATATAATAGTCCTTTGCGTTCCGACAGAGGATTGGTACTCAACATATATTATCCGACACTGCTTATAGATAGATGAATAGTCTGAATGACAAAAAGTAACACTCTCCGGAGAAGCATGATATTGTATTGCCTTGCTTTGTATCATCATATACAAAACCACTTCCTTTTGGGGTTATCAGTGGTGTGCTGTGAGTGCTCCGTCAACGGGCTCCATATCCCTTGTAGTGATAGGTTAGAAAATGTCAAGGGTTCCGCACTTCATTGCGAGCCTCATGCAATATCAAAGATTGTTGGTCATAATCATGTACGCAAATATTGCTTAAGGAGTTTTCTGAACACCGATATCGATATGTGAGAAATCTATCAAAATATGATCTGTAAATACATATGTTTGTGTTGTTTTATAGTGGACTTAAAACCATTATGTTTACAAGATTATTATGTGCTTCAAAATGTGATATACAATGCTCAAGGCCTCCGGGCGTTAGTCTGAACTCAATCATGATGCAACCTTTTGTAATATCAATGGATGCCAAGCAACGGTATTTACAACAGCCCGCTATTTACAATAAACCCAGGTACCACTGGCTTAACAAGTATTTGCCCTGAGCAGCTCACTGTTGTTACCGGCGACTTTTTGGGGGGTGGAGGATTCTACAATGTTTTACGAATCGGTTGCTTCGACGAAACGTGCTAATAATTAAAAAACTGCGTACAGGCAAACACATTTTTGTATTAATATTTACCGGGTTCAGATTAATTGCTTTGAGCCACCATGTTTGAGGTGATACGAAATATGGATCATATCAGCGTAATGGCATTACATATCATGATAAACTAGTTAGATCGAATATTAATCGAATTTATCAAGGTAACTGTACACACTGGTGGCAAACGACTTTATTTCGGACCTTTCGGGGTACCTTCATGATATTCAACAAATCAAGCATTTAGACTCCGTTCGGCCTACTGCCGTGTTGCCTTGTTGATGTATCACAAAGCAACGTCATCTGCAACTTCAAGCACAAGACACCGGCCAGCTGGATCATGAAAGGCTCGACGCAAATTGATATGATCCAAACGGCCAATTGTACAAGACTAGAGTATCCTCTGGTTGAGTCAGGTATATTGTCCATAAATATAAGCACATTGTTAAATACATCAGTAATCGACTAGCGTACTTACTGCTCATATAAAAAGAGCCAGGTGATTCATTTCGAGAGTGTTTTCCAGTGAATACACAAATATATCATGCCATTTGCCTATGACCCGTGCTTCCATTTTAATATATGACGGTTTCCAGCTTTCGAGTGGACGCAAGCACCACTTCTGTCCCCCATAGCAATATCTTTATCAATAGAATCAGTAGATATGATAACGTCGGAGCTTAAATAGAGGAGACATTTAATCACGAGAGGGATCTTCTGAAAGTGATGTTCGTCGTATCGCATAATAGGCAGAAGATCCCTACCCAAGCAATATTACCCAGCATGCAAATCCCTCTATGGGCTTTTTTAACGCCAAATAGGAACGGCGGTCAGACGTTCATATATAATAAAGTGATTTACCGATGGAACTTTTACTTTATATGAATGATAATCACACTGATAGTGACCTTATTCCCAACCGATTCAACGTAATCTATATATGGCTGACGCAATTTGCTGGTGATACAGAACTATATAAAAACGTGAACCGTTTTTTAGCTGGATTATTCTATGTATTGCCCGAATTTCTGCCGTCCATATTGATATTTCTAAGTTCATGCAACATGGTACCGAAATAAAACCAATGCTTGAGAACAATTAAAGGAACATATTTCAACAAATACCCATGGTGTTAAAACATTGTCTCATCATATAATTTCATTCAGGGAATTAAGGCGGAGCTTGCCATGCAATACATACATCTTCGTCGTCCTGGTTATTGAAAGTGACGTACATCTAACTGCTGGAAGCTCAGATGTGTGGCTGATGGATTATTTCTAACATGACTCGCCCCGACATCCATTAGAAAGTGAAATGTGTCCAAGTGCCGGTGATAAGTAGAAAACAACCGGCAAGGGATGTTAAGGACACGTACTGAGAAGCCAAGTTATAGCCGAGGCTCCTAATTAATATGCATGCCAGTCGGTTGTGGGTTAGTCTGGTGCTTGTCCAACCAATTAATCATTAATCAGCAGTAGCGTTCAAATTGAATCACGGTAATTGTCACCATCATGTATCACTGGTAAGTTAACACTTTGTGACGATAACAATGGGCAGGAATAATTTTTTTAAGAATATACCACACAAATTTGCATTTTATAACCAAACGTGACGGGCGCCAGCGATGTCATCGGCTAGTCATGGCAGAATCAACTTATCCAAGTAAATCACGTGAGCGCTTCTCACGAAGAATAAGGCTATATATGAAATAGGTATGTAGACTAAAGGTTCCATATCCTTGTAATGATTGCGTCCTGATTCTTGCAAAAACACAACTGGAACAACAACAATTTTCCATGAAACACACAGTCGCGGAATCACTATGTACATGTGGAGGATATATGTTTAATCGGGTTTCCCATGTTCTAAACACACACGGAAGTAATACCAAATAAACCAATAATAAGGGACGTATGGTAACCACAGCAAAATCTATGTTGCACATATCTATGGCAGGAGATAATATGCTATTGACCTGGTAATAAGATCAATTAGTGGGGTTTCATGAGCTCCTGTCTATTATACATATGACACAGGTCATCGCATCGACAGGTAGATAATGTTGTCCATGCAATGATCTCAGCTTTTTCACAAGGTCATCACAGCAAAGACATAATATGAATACATGATAAATATTTATAACTTAATTTAATCGATGGTAATTTGATGTGCATTGATTGGCTAACTCCCAAAAGAGTCCCTATATATATCATAGACAATAATCAAAACTATAGAGCTGCGGAATGGTCTTAACACAATGCAAAAGGTCCACTACTCGTTAGATGGAAAAATCGCATTTTGTGCCAAAATATCTTCAAATTAAACTAGACCATCTGAAATTCATACACAATAAGCAAGACATCATGTCGATATTTATTGCTAAAATATTGGAGAAAAGTAACAATCAAGCAGAATTCTTACCTAATTGGTTCATTTTAACCATTAATATATCAAAGCTTTTTGTGTTTGTGGTGGTTACTTCGCATTATTCTCCGATATGACGTACCGAGACGTGTTCCGTTACCAATAGCAAACAGGTCATTAAAAACGGGTGTGCGAAACCTGAATGCATTGTAATTATCGGTATCAATCGTTATACCATTGAATAATTGATATTATTCACGGACATCAGAAATACATTGAGTAAATATAATCACCCCAGTGAATGGTTTATATAATGAACGATTCGAATTTGCTCATTACCGAAAAACATGCGAAGTACATTATTGTGAAAGTTATTATGTTGGACCGTGAATGCGATGTGTACCTGGTATGAGTCCTCTGATGGCCACATTCGCGCGTGTTTGGTATATTTGGCATGGTATGTTGTACCTGATTAGCCTGACTATGTCTGTTGAGAATATTAACGGTCGGCATTAAAACGGGCAATGGTGATTACAAGAACTGAGTGAACCCGCATCTGTGTCTGGTAGTCAGGAAACAGACTGATAATTCTCAAATGAGACTGTTACCAGGTTATTCATGTTGTCAGGATATTTATTTAGAAATACCACTAAAGCCGATAGGCTTCGCAAAAAATGTTTGGGTAAGATACAAAACTATACGCTGCTTTATAAAATACATTATCCTAATGTACACAAATAGACACCCGACCGAGCGCGATACGATAGTTGACCAGTCATTTATTCTATAGAAATGACTCTGTATCATGTGAGCGGTTTAGTGTGCAGATACATATGTTTGTTATGGGATGGTAGCCATTATGTTATTCTAGGCGAGAGCGCTTACACCATACCATGAATTGCTGCACAATGAAGCCGATGTTAACGCTACCGTTTGTGATTCCAAGTGGAGCAATTAAATGAACTCTACTTGACATACTCAATCAGACTATTAGAGGTAGAGCTTTTAGATTTATGTCGTTTCGCTTATTTGGTGAAAATACGAGAAAGCAACTGCAATAAATTACTGTTCCGAAATTGCTATTCGTTAGCCATTTGGGTGGTTTATTACGTCAGGTCCTTTTCAATAAGTTACAATTAGCAAGGCGGTAATGTAATCTTCAGCAGCATTTTGGACTATATTGGCAGTGATTTATCGGTGAGGTGAGGACAATTCACAACACCCGTCATGCTACTTACGTTTGCATATATCGCATACGTAAGACACACATCCATCAGCGATTTATGGGGCGTGTGTTAAATTGCTTAAATATATACTGCAGATATGATCCTCAACATTGCGATGTTTTAAATCATCATCGCGATAGATGTAACTCACTCATAGATTTAGGGAGGCTTGTGACTTATACATGTGGCGCTATGGACTTGTTAAGATATAACGTACATTGTTGTTACCGTCACAGTGACTATGATCTGCATCTTTAACCACACATTCGCAAACTGCTATTACCAATTGCCAATTTTTATTAGTCAGAGATCCGCAATTACACGAACTGTGATTGCCAATAGCTTCAATTGTCCAATGGGGACAAGGGCCGTCTGATAAAGTACAATAACGCAAGATTGCATATTTATCTCATACCTGGGATTAACAGGGAGATAAATATCTTAACGCTTTAACTTTGGCAATGACTCGACCATTATGATATTTTTCTTAATTGGCAGGTTCGGATGATGCATCGTGTACAACTCGCATAATATAAATTGCAAATATAACGTATCGCACAATGTGAGTGGAAATTGTGTTAACAAACTGACAATTACGTGGATGAAAACTCTACAGAACGATGGAACTTCCAAAGTAAATATATGTTGTATTGGAGGTAAATAGCACTTTGCTTAATCAACATTTGCAATAACATCTTTCTATGAAATCTCCTACAATAATTTAGATAAACATAACATTGAGCAGAGGTGTTGTTGCTACTTTTAGCTGCATTATAATGCTAACACAAAATATCAAATGCGTACATGAATCGTACAAAACTTTAACAAAAGACCAATGTATCCCTAGAATTTACACACAAAGGCAACTTTAGATACTTGTCCTAACATCTGATTAATAAGGCTGTTCGATACGTGCCATGTATTATTTCTGACAAATTGTTTGATGCTTAAGTATATTTGCTCTCATGAAAAGCCTAAAAGGCTTAATTTAACATCGACTGAATATTAATTTATTTAACATAAGTCATTAAAAACCGAAGCGTGTCGTTACATCAGCTTGCTCCGAATTGAATATCATGTCACAAATTATGTTCGGCTGAATGCAAAAGAAACGTAGCAATAATTGTGCCAAGCATGGAGGGTAATTCCGAGATAAGCGCCGTTAACAACATCAATATCCATTCCAAGTTACGGCCAACAAGTCTACATGCTAGGCATATCAGTCGAAGTGACGAGTTAATCTGTGTATACAGAGCGGAACACAAAGAGGAGTATTCCGGCTATGGCTAGGGCTAGCGCGGTGACTGAATTAATATACTTGTCTAGGATATGATTTGTATGTAAAACATACAAGATGGTAATTTAAACATTGCTATTAATGACTCATGACGTACACCTTTTTTCTATCTAATAATCGTAGTTTATTATGTCCCTAGGGTTATCATTGTAACGCAATGGGCCAAAACATTACCTAAAACCTACTTCGGCAAATATTGCTGTTGGTATTGTGCCTATTTACAGTGTGCAGAGTAAGTAGTGAGCAGGTTTCTGTAGTGAAGTGGTAAACTACCACGCCTTTCGATTCAAGGGTGTGAAATCTGACTGGAACCCCGTACCAAGGATGGTCCCATATCTGAAATAGGATGCACCCGACCCGGTAGCTTTGTAATATTAAGGTGAACCTTTGCCGCAGCAGCGTGGGTTTCGCAGTCTGATCGGGACAGTTGGTTCGTACCAAGTGGCGCTGGCACTTGAGAGGAGCTGCCCCAGCATCGCGTATCATCCACTTACATCACCGTCGCGATATCACTCAAAGTTGAAAGTCACGTAAAACCACAATTTTACCATTGACGATGACAGACATGGTACACATAATGTAAGATATGTCATCGTCAGTTATGGATAATAGCGAATGATTTAATCAGTGACACAAATATATAAGCATGTATTATTACATTATTGGCGAATCTTACGATAAAATACTGAGATATAAATCGATTTTGCAACGATTTAATCGATTAGTGCGACAAATCACGGCTATGAGGCGTTTGTTGAAGAGGTTATGGTCATGTGTCAAATCAAAGCACTTAGACATTGACATCAGAGAATCGGGCATTATTTTATATTAAAGGTTAAAACAATAAACGTATGACATGAGTGCAAAAAATAGATATTATGATTGTTAAAAGGAACGTCGTGAGTCGCAGTTATACCTGTTGTAGATATATATATATATATATATATATATATATATATATATATATATATATATATATATGTATATATATATATATAGGATATACTATGTACTATATATATATATATATATATATATATATATATATATATATGCATACATATACATATACACACATGTATATATACATATATAAATATATTTATATACATACATATATATTTATATATATATTATATATATATATATATATATATATATATATATATATATATATATATATATATATATATATATATATATATATATATATATATATATCTATATATATATATATATATATATATATATATATATATATATATGTATATATACATATATATAAAGTAAATTCTACTCTTATGGAAACCTATGACCATTTGGGGTCCACGCTAAAATGGCACATATGACGAAGAATAATGTGTCTCATCGGCCAAAGATTATGACCACCCAGTAATGATATGCGACGGATTATGGCCACAATGTGTCCAAATTTGTTACCAAACAAATCCATCCCGGTCTTTTTAAATATTGCTAAATTGTTTTTGATATGCCAGACGAAAAAAACAGCACAGCTGCGGTTAGCATAAAATGGCCACACTCTTATATGTGTTTCTTTAACAATTTCATTACAGGGTCCAACCCAAATGCCTGATTTAGGGCAGGTAACACAAGAACTACAATATCGTGGAGTGTATGCGACTGCCCAAAACATTTTGAGCCATTGTTGTTGGTTATTTATCCAATATGCATACAAGGAGTCTGTCAAAAAGAGTATGCGCAAGTGGTTTGGATATAGTTCATGCAGTGACGCTAGGCCGTTAGTCTGAGGCTAGACGCTGTATCGGCAATGGTTATAAGCTGTCATACATGAGAGCTGAATGTGGCTTTTCTATTACCATTTATCTCCGCTCATGCATCACTGACAGCGTTACTGCTACAAAAAGATCCATTTTAAACGCGTCAATTGCGGTGCATACTGCATGATTTATTTTGCTAAGTAAACAGTCAACCCAACAACCAGGTTTTTACGACTCACAGTTGTTACTAATGATAACTAGCAAAGTTATGCAATGGCTCATGCTAACTGCATCCAATCACGTTCCTTAGAGGATAGGTACATGTATTGGAAATGCTCTGACCGCTTTTGATTCTGTTTAAAGATAGATAACACAGGGTGGGGTAAATTGTAACATAGGGAGCATTCTAAAGGATGAGTAAATATTATTTCTGAAATGTGTTTCAGCACAGTGTCCACTTAAAGTTGCAAACTTCTTCCGCAGTTATCACTATGCATATATGATTAATGATGCAAACAATTTGTTCAAACCGTACTTGACAATAGTCTCGTGGGTATTTGCTAACTAATTACAATAATTAATGAATGAGCTATACTTTATTTCGGTATTCAACATGAACGGCTGCAACATACGAGGGATTAACATTGAGGAGGCCATTGCATCCCAGCTGTCTAGAGATTATTCTCCGCTGGTGCTCGGAGGATAAGTAAAGGTTGATTGTCATATAGGTTTAATCAACCACGTTACATGGCAATAATGCACATGATGTTATTCTACATTTTGGAATGGCTAACATAAGCTTTAAACTTCAACCTAAAAAGTCAGAAGTGTGTGTTGTGTGCATTTTGTTTTGAAGTATTCCTTTACTGGCCGTGGAGGTATACGGTGACTCCCTGTCTTTGGGACTAGATATGTCTGCATTGCAACAACGTCAAATGCTGTATCATGAAACATTTAATGATCATCGGTTACTGCAGCTATAGACGAGAGAGTGCAAGGAGTGCGTGGCGGTTGCGTGATATCTTAACATTGTCCATGTTATAGCACAAGAGAACCAACATAGCTGATATTTAGAAAAGGGAATATTAAAAAAGGATCACTGTCGGCGTTGGAAGACATACCTTAAGGTTTCAATTAATAGTGTAGACAAAATTGAACACACATTATTCAATCCTCTTATATTGTTACGCTACTCAGAAAATGTAAGTATTATAGCCCACACGACGACTGTTTGCCTGGCGTGTTATGATGGTTTTTTGACTCACTCATTGTTTATATGCAAGGCGTTTTTCCACATTGTGTGTATTGCAGAAAATAAGAGAGGTCTCCGGAAAGCATTGGTAAGCGTGTCGATTGTTAGTGCTTAAACAAATATCGAATCATCGTCAGATGGAGTATTGTCATGCTCACAAAGAACTGCTCCTTAGCGTGAATGCTAGTGATTTTGAAGTCCATAATGCTGCAGTCTGAGTGATCTAAGTGCTTGTTGCGTGATAATGTTAGCAAATGAAAGAAATTATGATCCGTATGATTTGCAATTAAGCCACTTCTGGATAATAGTTGATGAATGTTTCATATATTGTCGTAAAATTAAATGTTACACGTTTTGAGCAGATCTATGTCCGTTGTGGTAATTTTCCAGTCCACATTTTCTGTGTTTTCTGAATTCTCGAATAGCTTCTAAGTAATGGGTTTATCCAAGTACGGCCTGGGAAATGATGTAATATACCAACTAGCAGTAGTGCTCGTTCATTAAATATTGAAATTGGTTTGCACACGCCAGTGACACCATGCAATTAATGCACTTAAGATCCGGTGATTACTCTCAATGGACGATAATGCCAAACAACACCCTGACGTCATTGCGCTTATAATTTAGCAACGAGTCACGTTTCCAATCATGCGCTTATCCGGTACGGTACATATATCGAATTCGTAGAAATTTGACTTTGCACAACTCTGCCTCAAAATGCAACACAAATGGCAAATTTAGGTCATTTTGATTTCCGTATGTTGATGAAGGGCAATTATCATTGGGAATTTAGATTGTGCCGGAGTGGCTGTTATTTCTACATGTCAGTCGCGACAATTATGTCAATTCTAAGTATTACTGCAGCCAAGCAATAACACAAGCCGAAGCCAAATATCAAGGCTGATAGAATTGACAACGTAGCTAGTTTTGCAGAAATTGGCAGCAGGTATCCCCGATATGATTGTTATTTAATTTGTCAACCATTCTTACCTACCACGCATTATCGTATAATAGGAATCGGTCAATCGTATTGAAGATTCAATAAAGCATCAATTAAAACGAAATGTAGCTGTACATAAACATATTCTGGCAATAGTTGTAATCCTGTTTTAGAGTTCAACAAATTACTTAAACTCATTTCGCGGGAATTCAATAATGCGTGCCTTGAAGATGGTAGCCTTTATTCTGTTGATGCCTAATCGCTGATAAAATATATCTCAATGCGAGTCCTTCAGAGACTGTTTAAGACATTGCCCAATTATGTCCACTCTCGGAGTATATGGTGTCTAGGTGCATGTCCTTGACTAAGCCATCAGAATTATGCATAAATGCGCGACAGTAGAATTATGAGCAATGGATGATTTTCAAACACTCACCTCCTAAACGACTATCGTTTGTAGTGACCCTGGACTACAAAAGACAGCTGTAGACGCATCCGCAGCCTAAAACCCATGATAATAGAGCAATTGTGCATGCTAGTAGTTACTTATATAGATGAAGCCTTCAAATGCTCTAGTATTAGCATTTAAAATGACACAAATGTCAAATTATAGCGAGGAAAATAATAGTCCTTTGCGTTCCGACAGAGGATTGGTACTCAACATATATTAATAGACACTGCTTATAGATACATAGTGTGGTCTTCAATACAAGCAAGTGCCCGACTTGCATGAATAGTCTGAATGACAAAAGTAACACTCGCCGAAAGAGCACGATATTGTATTGCCTTGCTTTGTATCATCATATACAAAACCACTTCCTTTTGGGGTTATCAGTGGTGTGCTGTGAGTGCTCCGTCAACGGGCTCCATATCCGTTGTAGCGATAGGTTAGAAAATGTCAAGGGTTCCGCACTTCATTGCGAGCCTCATGCAATATCAAGGGTTGTTGGTTATAATCATGTACGCAAATATTGCTTAAGGAGTTTTCCGAACACCGAAATCGATATGAGAGAAATCTATCAAAATTTAATCTGTAAAATGCATATGTTTGTGTTGTTTTATAGTGGACTTAAAACCATTTGGTTTGCACGATTATTATGTGCTTCAAAATGTGATATACAATGCCCAAGGCCTCCGGGCGTTAGTCTGTACGCATTCATGATGCATCCTTTTGTAATATCAATGGATACCAAGCAACGGTATTTACAACAGCCTGCTATTTACAATAAGCCCAGTTCCACTGGCTTAACAACTATATGCCCTGAGCAGCTCACTGTAGTTACCGGCGGCTTTTTTGATGTGGGGGGGGATTCTACAATGTTTTACGAATCGGTTGCTTAGACGAAACGTCAGCCATTTGATAACCTGCTAATAATTAAAAAACTGCGTACAGGCAAACACATTTATTATTGATATTTACCGGGTTCAGATTAATTGCTTTGAGCCACCATGTTTGAGGTGATACGAAATATGGATCATATCAGCGTAATGGTAATACATATCATGATAAACTAGTCAGATCGACTATTAATCGAATTTATCAAGGTTACTTTACACACTGGTGGCAAACAGCCTGACTTCGGACCTTTCGGGGTACCTTCATGATATTCAACAAATCAAGCATTTAGACTCCGTTCGGCCTACTGCCGTGTTGCCTTGTTGAGTTATCGCTAAGCAACGTCTTCTGCAACTTCAAGCACAACACACCGGCCAGCTGGATCATGAAAGGCTCGACGCAAATTGATATGATCCAAACGGCCAATTTTACAAGACTAGAGTATCCTTTGGTTGAGTTAGGTAAATTGTCCATAAATATAAGCACATTGTCAAATACAACAGTAATCGACTTGCGTACTTACTGCTCATATCAAAAGAGCCAGTTGATTCATTTCGAGAGTGTTTTCTAGAGAATACACAAATATACCATGCCATTTGCCAATGACCGGTGTTCCCATTTTGATATATGACGGTTTCCAGCTTTCGAGTGGACGCAAGCACCACTTCTGTCCCCCATAGCAATATCTTTATCAATAGAATCAGTAGATGTGATAACGCCGGGGCTTGAATAGAGGAGACATTTAATCACGAGAGGGATCCTCTGAAAGTGATGTTCGTCGTATCGCATAATAGGCAGAAGATCCCTACCCAAGCAATATTACCCAGCATGCAAATCCCTCTATGGGCTTTTTTAACGCCAAATAGGAACCAAAAATAACCCTGCAGTAGTTGTTGCTTGGATGCCCCGTTGAATAACACTGCAATGGTTTGAAAGTGTGTTCTTTATATCGGCGGTCAGACGTTCATATATAATAAAGTGATTTACCGATGGAATTTTTACTTTATATGAATGATAATCACACTGATAGTGACCTTATTCCCAACCGATTTAACGTAATCTATATATGGCAATTTGCTGGTGATACAGAACTATACAAAAACGTTAACCGTTTTTTAGTTGGATTATTCTATGTATTGCCTGAATTTCTGCCGTCCATATTGATATTTCTAAATTCATGCAACATGGTACCGAAATAAAATCAATGCTTGAGAACAATTAAAGGAACATATTTCAACAAATATCCATAATGTTAAAACATTGTCTCATCATATAATTTCATTCAGGGAATTAAGGCGGAGCATGCCATGCAATACATACATCGTCGTGGTTCTGGTTATTGAAAGTGACGTACATCTAACTGTTGGAAGCTCAGATGTGTGGCTGATGGATTATTTCTAACATGACTCGCCCTGACATCCATTAGAAAGTGAAATGTGTCCAAGTGCCTGTAATAAGTAGAAAACAACCGGCAAGGGATGTTAACGGAACGTACTGAGAAGCTAAGTTAGAGACGAGGTTCCTCATTAACATGCATGCCATTTGGTTGTGGGTTGTCTGGTGCTTGTCCAACCAATTAATCATTAATCAGCAGTAGCGTTCAAATTGAATCACGGTAATTGTCACCATCATGTATCACTGGTAAGTGACCACTTTGTGACGATAACAATGGGCAGGAATAAACTTTTAAGAATATACCACACAAGTTTGCAAAGTTTTAACCAAACGTGATGGGCGCCAGCGATGTCATCGGCTAGTCATGGCAGAATCAACTTATCCAAGTAAATCACGTGAGCCCTTCTCACGAAGAATAAGGCTATATATGACATCGGTTTGTAGACTAAAGGTTCCATATACTTGTCATGATTGCGTCCTGATTCTTGCAAAAACACAACTGGAACAACAACAATTTGCCTAGAAACACACTGTCGCGGAATTACTATGTACATGTGAAGGATATATGTTTAATCGGGTTTCCCATGTTCTACACAAACGGAAGTAATACCAAATAAACCAATGATATGGGACGTATGGTAACCACAGCAAAACCTATGTTGCACATATCGATGGCAGGAGATAATATGCTATTGATCTGGTAATAAGATCAATTAGTGGGGTTTCATGAGCTCCTGTACATTATACATATGACACAGGTCAAAGCTAAGTCATCGCATCGAAAGGTAGATAATATTATCCATGCAATGATCTCAGCATTTTCACAAGGTCAACACAGCAAAGACGTTGTATGAATACATGATAAATATTTATAACTTAATTTAATCGATGGCAATTTGATATGCATTGATTGGATAAATCCCAAAATAGTCCCTATAAATATCGTAGACAATATTCAAAATTAAAGAGCTGCGGAGTGGTCTTAACACAATGCAAAAGGTCCACTACTCGTTAGATGGAAAAATCGCATTTTGTGCCAAAATATCTTCAAATTAAACTAGACCATCTGAAATTCATACACAATAAGCAAGACATCATGTCGATATTTATTGCTAAAATATTGGAGAAAAGTTACAATCAAGCAGAATTCCAAAATACTTAATGAATCGTTAAGTTCGGATTACCCCGTCGTCTGCAGTCATTAGTGCGACAACAGAATAATTAGCAAGCTACGTGCATTAAATGTTGTCTCCTCGTATTTATGTAGCCGCTAGCTCGAATAAATTTAAAGAACAATTGTAGATATCTTCCCTGTACTAGCGTCATTGCAGCACTAGGCGTTGCATTAAGTGAGCATGTGAAAACTGAGGCGCATATAGTTTCTGCTCTGGAACTGCTAGATCGACATATATATCACCTTAGGTATGAATACCAATCAATAGCAGTTACATAATTTCTATCTTACAACTAATAAATGCCCCGAGGTACATCATTTACCTGATGCTTCGAATCTCCCTTTTGAGAATATTGACCATTTGCAGTGCAGGTATTGTTGTATGCTTACTGTAAAATATCTTGATCACGCTGGTAATGTGACAATACCATTAAATTGTTCGTAGATATTTAATCATATTAATTTATTAAGCTTTCCTTCCTTCTTTCATTCACTCGTTTGTATCATTTGCTGATAGTATTTGCAACCACTATATCGATGCTGAGCTCCTCGATCCGATTTGATCATTGCTTTAATAATCAGATGTCTAACAATATCTAACCAGATATATCGGATACGTTGTGTTTTAATTCTATATACGGCATCCACCTCGAATGTCAAATGTATCCTTCAATATAGCAACTTATGTTACACATGCAGTCAGACATTTGTTGCCATCCATTCTATTGACTATATCTGTTACGTGAATAGCACAAATACACAAGGCATAGATATTTTGATTCTTAGCATTCATTTGCAATGCATTTGCACGGCAATAAAGCAGATAGTGTGAATTATTTTATGCTGTTATATCAAACTTTGCTGACCGTACAGTAATGGTAATCAATGACCTAGCATACATATTAATTTCACAACCCGACGTTAAGTTAATGGAACTAATCAGCGGACGCTTAACCATATATCGATTTCCGACTATAACTTGCAAATTTCATTGCGGATGACTGACTTATGAAGACGAATTGTACTTTGCTTGTTATTTTTGGTGCATGACCATGGTCCATTTTCGGGCCAGGGAATGTAAAATTGCCTGTAGCCACTCATGTAAATACAAGAGATCCACGAGCCAGCCAGTCACTTTTGGATATTATGCGCTAAGAGCAAATGATAACTGGTTATTTGTGTCTTGAGGAGTAGATATGCCTATAATGTTAAGGATAAACAAGCTAATATGCAATGCTGTTGAAAGTATATATTTCTGCTCGATATACGCACAAAAGCCCTATTGCGATAGCTATTAATATCATAAGACGTATCCGACACATGCAAGCCATTGCTATTATTTGTTACTCTTCACTTATTTAATGAATACGTGCATCCATCAGCGATTTATGGGGTACAAATTGTATATATATAGCAGAGGTGTTAAATTGCTTAAATATATACTGCAGATATGATCCTCAACATTGCGATGTTTTAAATCATCATTGTGATGGATGTAACTCACTCATAGTTTTATGGAGGCTCATGACTTATTTATGTGGCACTATGGACATGGTAAGATATAACGTACATTGTTGTTACCGTCACAGTGACTATGATCTGCATCTTTAACCACACATTCGCCAACTGCTATTACCAATTGCCAATTTTTATTAGTCAGAGATCCGAAATTACACGAACTGTGATTGCCAATAGCTTCCATTGTCCAATGGGACAAGGGCCGACTGATAAAGTGCAATAACGCAAGATTGCATATTTATCTCATACCTGGGATTAACAGGGAGATAAATATCTTAACGCTTTAACTTTGGCAATGACTCGACCATTATGATATTTTTCTTAATTGGCAGGTTCGGATGATGCATCGTGTACAACTCATAACATAAATTGCAAATATAACGTATCGCCAAATGTGAGTGGAAATTGACAATTACGTGGATGAAAACTCCACAGAACGATGCAATTTACAAAGTAAATATATGTTGTATAGGGGTAAATAGCAATTTGCTTAATCAATTTTCGCAATAACATCTTTCTATGAAATCTCCTACAATAATGTAGATAAACATAATATTGAGCAGAGGTGTTGTTGCTACTTTTAGCTGCATTACAATGCTAACAAAAATATCAAATGCGTACATGAATCGTAAACAACTTTAACAAAAGGCAAATTTATCCCTAGAATTTACACACAAAGGCAACTTTAGATAATTGTCCTAATATCTGATTAATAAAGGCTGTTCGATACATGCCATGAATTATTTCTGACAAGTTGTTTGATGCTTAAGTATATTTGTATTCATGCAAAGCCTGAGAGGCTTAATCTAACATCGACTGAATATTAATTTAAGCGTGTCGTTACTTCAGCTTGCTCCGAATTGAATATCATGTCATAAATTATGTTCGGCTGAATGCAAAAGAATCGCAGCAATATTTGTGCCAAGCATGGAGGGAAATCCCGAGATAAGCGCCGTTAACAACACCAATATCCATTCCAAGTTACGGCCAACACTTCTACATGCTAGGCATATCAGTCGAAGTGGCGAGTTAATCTGGTGCATACTAGGTCCAACCCAAATGCCTGATTTAGGGCAGGTAATACAAAATCTACATTATCGTGGAGTGTATGCGGCTGTCCAAAATATTTTGAGCTATATTTGTTGGTTATTTATCCAATATGCATACAAGGAGTCTGTCAAAAGGAGTATGCGCAAGTGGTTTGGATATAGTTCATGCAGTGTTGCTAGGCCGTTAGTCTGAGGCTAGACGCTGCATCGGTAATGGTTATAAGCTGTCATACATGAGAGCTGAATGTGGCTTTTCTATTACCATTTAACTCCGCTCATGCATCACGATGTTTGATATTGACGCTGACTGACAGCGTTAGTGCTACAAAAAGATCCATTTAAAACGCGTCAGTTGCGGTGCATACTGCATGATTTATTTTGATTAGTAAACAATCAACCCAACAACCAGGTAATTTTCGACTCACAGTTGTTACTAATGATAACTAGAAAAGTTATGCAATGGTTCCTTAGAGGATAGGTACATGTATTGGAAATGCTCTGACCGCTTTTGATTCTATTAAATGATAGATAACACAGGGTGGGGTAAATTGTAACATAGGGAGCATTCTAAAGGATGAGTAAATACTGTTTCTGAGATGTGTTTCAGCACAGTGTCCACTTAAAGTTGCAAACTTCTTTTGCTGTTACCACTATGCATATATGATTAATGATGCAAACAATTTGTTTGAACCGTACTTGACAATAGTCTCGTGGGTATTTGCTAACTAATTACAATAATTAATGAAAGGCTATACTTTTTTTCGGTATTCAACATGAACGACTGCAACATACGAGGGATTAACATTGAGGAGGCCATTGCATCCCAGCTGTCCAGAGATTCAGTTCATACTGCGAAGGCGATGATAGAAACTAATTGTCACGTTCACTTACGTCTAGGTATCGGCTCATTGTTCTTGCAGGCTGTTGACAGTGCTTTATTGCGTCACACATAAAAACACCAGACAGCCTCTATGAAGGTTGGTCAGTTTTAACTGGCAATACCAAGGCAATCTGACGGTGGGACAGATGCGTCCGCTATTGTACTGAATCTGGTATTTACAGTTCCTGAGCAAAATTAGAGACTTCTTTGTTGAACTATCCTTATGCTCCGCTGGTGCTCGGAGGATAAGTAAAGGTTAATTGTCATATAGGTTTAATCAACCACGTTACGTGGCAATAGTGCACATGATGTTATTCTACATTTTGGAATGGCTAAAATATACTTTAAACTTCAGCCTAAAAAACCAGAAGTGTGTGTTGTGTGCATTTTGTTTTGAAGTATTCATTTACTGGCCGTGCAGGTATACGGGGACTCCCTGTCTTTGGGACTAGAGATGTCTGCATTGCAACAACGTCAAATGCTGTATCATCAAACATTTAATGATTATCGGTTACTGCAGCTATAGACGAGAGAGTGTAAGGAGTGCGTTGCGGTTGCGTGATATCTTAACATTGTTCATGTTATAGCAAAAGAGAAGGGAATATTAAAAAAGGATCACTGTCGGCGTTGGAAGACTTACCTTAAGGTTTCAAATAATAGTGTAGACAAAATTGAACACACATTATTCAATCCTTTTATATTGTTACGCTACTCAGAAAATGTAAGTATTATAGCCCACACGAAGACTGTTTGCCTGGTGTGTTATAAGGTTTTTTTGACTCACTCATTGTTAATATGCATGGCGTTTTTCCACATTGTGTGTATTGCAGAAAATAAGAGTGGTCTCGGCAATGCATTAGTAAGCGTGTCGATTGTTAATGCTTAAACGAAAAAATCTAGATGGAGAATTGTCATGCTCATAACGAACCGCTCCTTAATGTGAATGCTAGTGGTTAGGAAGTCTATAATGCAGTAGTCTGAATGGTCTAAGTGCTTGTTGAAAGACATTATGATCCATATGATTTGCAATTAAGCCACTTCTGGACAATAGTTGATAAATGTTTCATATCTTGTCGTAAAATTAAATGTTACACGTTTTGAGCAGATCTATCGACCAGAGCCTCGTTGTGGTATTTTTCCAGTCCACATTTTCTGTGTTTTCTGAATTCTCGAATAGATGCTATGTAATGGGTTTCTCCAAGTACGGCCTGGGAAATGATGTAATATACTAACTTGCAGTAGAGCTCGTTCAATAATTATTGAAATTGGTTTACACAAGCCAGTGACACCATGTAATTTAAGCACTTAGGATCCGGTGATTACTATCAATGGACGATAATGCCAAACCACATCCTGACGTCATTGCGCTTATAATTTAGCAACAAGTCACGTTTCCATTCATGCGTTTATCTGGTACGGTACGTACATCAAATTCGTAGAAATTTGACAACTTTTCCGGTTTTTATTCCGTGTAACGACAATTGGGTTTCATTAATAACTATCAAGATTGTTGAATCTGTGAGACAAAATAAACATCTTGATGGACCGATGGCCAAATGTACAAAATCTATCATCTAAGCTACGTTGTGTCTTTTGCACACCGCAACAAACCGTATTTTAGTGTGCAACCTCGTTTGGCATAGCGAGAGAAGGGGACAGTATTCGATGAAACTGCGATAGAATACATCAAAGAAACAGAATTAAGTAAATTGGGGATTATATCGATTTGTGGTGTTTTTGCAAGGGAACATTATCGTTTGGCTTCTGTGCTTTAAGGTTGGTCAAGCAAGCATTAAATTACTATGTACATAGTAGTTGTAACAGAACATCAGTGTGACCTTCAGCTAAAGAAATTTTATTTGAACAAGGAAGCGAACCTCGATTGGCTTAACTGTGTGATTTTGCTTTAATGTAGAATTTCAAATCAACGACCCTGTCCATTTGGATTGGTTGATGACGTTGGTGGATGGGTGCGGAGGTGGGGTTGGGGGGGGGGATGGTGCTTCTCTTGTGTCCTTTGTCCTTACCCCAGAGTATCAATTGTCACACGGAAATCGGGATTAATTATGATACATGTTTCCTTTCAATTTACCACGGATAAATCGAATATGCCACGCAAATATAAAATCAATTCCACTGCGTTAAATACTGTGTGTAACAGTATGTGTTGCACTTCTTAGCACACCCATGCATACGCAAGGCTGATTATTTGCTCTTAATTGATTCTTATTCTAACTATTGAAATCGTAGGCAGATACCCGTACAATGCTCTTTATTGGCCTCTAACTGTGTGCAAATAGGTGGCTGATACATCGCATCGTATAATTGACTATACCGCAATCATCCAGCAATTAAAGGTATCACCGAGTTGTCCTACCGATTTCTCTTTTTTGTTTACAAGTGATTGAAGAAATAGTCTTTAAATTCCAAAATATCAGAATACCATATCTTAAGTAGCATCGTGTAAAGCGAAATGCAGTTGCATAAAATATTATTTGGCTTTTGATGTGCTACTGTTGAAATACAAATCTTAAACGCATTTCATGTGAATCCGGCGATAGTTAACACGGTACAAAACAAAGCTTACAGGAACCAATGTATTCTACTATTGACTAATTGTTGACATGATTTGTGTCAATACAAGCCACTTAGTGGCCATGGAGGCTTACAAAAGATCGGGATTGTTCCTGTTCGGCTATTCTGGTTGCTTCAGTTTGACACCTGGGTGTAGGGACTGTGCTTTCAAAACCTTTGACATACACTAATCCACCAAATGAAGTATCGTAAACAATGCAGGATCGGACACCATTTGCAATTAGTCAAATGATATCTGATTTTCTTATTCCATTGACATTAAATATCATTGAGTCTAAAGGCTAGAATCAAATGAATCCCGACTTCAGTAGCTTCTGAAGTTCGAGACAGGTTTTTGTCATATTTATAGTGCAATTGACTGTTGTAAGGTAGCCAAACAATCTATTTATCTTGCGATTCAATACCATTTCCTTTTAGCCTGAATCGGTTGCCTTTCCAATACATATCGAGGTGTCGCCAATGAGAGTGCTTTACCGAAAGTAATGCACACCATTCGAAACAGCAACTGCGGTTTCTACTGAAGATGAAATTGCTCATCTTTGGCTATTTCATGCGTAATATAACAACCCTAAGTGGTGGCTCAACCAAGTGTCGCTGGCTGCCATTGGATATCGTATAAGCACCCGATGGTGGCGGGGAAACCCTATAGTCTACGCTCTCAGTCTTGCCCCATGGCTCATGTCATATACAAAACAATAACATCTGCAGCTATGTTTTTAATGCGTTCATGTCGCCCTTTTGCACGTAGCTTACCATATGCGTGCTTATAATAATATACTTATGAAATGCGTATGTAAGCCTAAAGAATAATCTGAACCATCAACTTCTCAATCACGCTGTAGTCACCAGATCAATTACCAGGCAACGGTCAAATCCGACGATATCAGCAAGTATTTATCTGTTGATCGGTACAATCAACACGGCCATTGACTCCTTAAACAACAGACACTCCCCGAATAACAAAAAACAGCCCCAAAAATATGGATAACTATCATCTCAAACCTTACTTTGCAGGGGTTCTCGACGCCATTAAAGATATTTCCTAATACATATGCAGAACGGCAAAAGCACTCGTAAAACACGGTTATGTTCAAATGTTTATCGGGCTACAGCCAAGTTATTTGTATATTTCCAGATTATAAACGATGCGGTATATAGTGTCTGTTTGTAGCTTTTTTTATAATCTTCTTAATATAGCAATACTTCATTGCGCTTTATTTGAAATAAATATTTGAATATAAATCAGGTAAATTTTCATCATGCACCTACGTTGGATTAACAAGATGTTGGCTTGTTTTTGCACCAATTAGTAAGAGTGATTGCAGATATGTACGCAGCAGCAGTAACGAAAATTCTCAACTCGGTGATGTGATATCGTAATTGTGGTTTCAGCTCCCTAAAACAGTTATAGGTAGCACTACATTGCTCTAGGACACATGGCGCAGATCCAGCATCGTCAATAAGTGCGGTAAGCATTTGCTGCGTAAATATTAAGAGTGATATTGAGACAGGTAAGATAAATTGAATGATGCATAATATACAGTTGTTGGTAGACTAACGAGTAGCGAATAGCAATTGGTTCGGCTCATTATTTTGATTAAGTGATATGTCATCCGTTGCAACTGATTAACAACTTAAGACGGCAAATCACAGCATAACTACAAACACTTGTATTTGCACCGGGTAAAAGGTTACTCTCGCGATAAAAGATAAGGTACTCACCACACCAATTCAGACATTCTAGAAGACAGGTTACTATTCACACATCGGCATACCACTATCTTTGTAAAGATCTAGCTATGTATGCGCTGAAGGTAGCCGAGAAATCATTTAATCTATTTGTTAACAGTGAAGCAGGTGTGCCAGTTTCAATTCCGTGTGACATATTGAGATGGATTATTTTCCTCATTTGACTTCAATCCATTGGAGGCAATCTAACTCCTGTAGATTTCCGAATTATTCGACTTCCAATCTTGCGTCAATCTAACGGAATTTAACGGTTGTCGTTCGGTATTTTCAGTTTAAGTTTTTGTATTGCTAATGCAGACAATTTGTAAGCTATGAAGCTTCAAAACTGTCATTCATATGTCCTAGGAGATCATTTGGTGATCATACAAAGAAAGGTCATTTGCAAGCGAGTCAGAATAGGGCACTCAATAAAATGGCGCAATTGTTACAACTACTAATCAGAATATGAGAATAACACACTTGGAGCAGAATTTCAATTTAAATCAACTGCATTACATACGTCATGAGATTCTTAGCTCAAATCAAGATTTGATTAGCAATACAGTTTGTCAAAATACGTTTTTGCATCTTCGCAAACAGCTACCGCACCTCGAAGGTCGTTTAAGAGTCTGCTGGCCGAAACGTTTGTTCCTGATGTGCATCTCATGCAAAGTACGTAAAGCATGCATAGCAGATATTCGTTTACCCTATGTATCAATGCACCAAAATATCATAACGATGGCAATGACCAATAGCAATATCAATTTGTTTCAATGGTGTCTGTTTCAGAGAGTGCGCAGGCTTATTCATTAATCGCAGATATTTACCAATATCATCAATAACTTGTTTTTAGGTATGCATGTATGTATATATGTATGTATGTGTATGTATATGTATGTATGTATGTATGGAAAATAATAAACGCTGTCAGTGCTTGGGACAGCTTTGGCCTTGACAAATCCAAAATCCATTACCGTAACATTAATGCAGATTATGTATCGGATCAAGGATAGAAATGCTGATCACGTCAGCTAAAAATATGTTATGGGAATTATGATTAAATGAAATGTGTTTCTTCCAAAAGCGTCTCAGTGTCTGGTGCTGCTTGATGTTCTTCAACCTTGGTACAGCTGAGTCTATCACATTGCAGTGTTGAGGGAAATCACAATGACATAAAATAGCGATTGCCCCACATCTTTAACGTTCATGAAATCCGATTGTACCCTAGTGGTAAATACAACTAACGGTTGCATCACACTGACTTGCCCCACATTGATTGTTGAGCACATCGGATATTGACTTTGGTATCAATTGTCAGTGTCTTGATTTTGAATTTTACACAGGTGACGAGCGTATTAATCTGAACATTTTGTATGCATGATGCGCTCATCGAAAAAAAAGAGGAGCTCGACTCGAGCTGTCACATGTACGAGACAGTGACTTTCAGCAGGCTCAAATACATCTAACAACATAACGAGATGTACCTCAGTTGCGATTAGCCTTTGATGATGGCTTAGCGTACACACCAGATAACAATGCGTCAGGATTGAACCCAATATATTATCTTTTTAAGACTATAAAGTGATGTATTGCCTCATTTATACATAGTGGGTCATTGTAGCCATGTTATCCACCATGTCGTAATTGGGGGACATATCAAGACGTCCACTATAAATCGCCTTTTCTTTTGCATACTTTATAGATCTTGATTTCAAATTTAGTATGTTAACAACAACTTACAACAGGCAATGTAACACTCGGTAGCGCATTCATGTTGACAGCGTGTAGTGTGCATATTGGCTATAAGTACTGGCTGTCCCTTTTAGCGTTTATCATACCTCATTTAATCCATACCCTTGATGGGGGAAACAATCCCAACGACGAATTAAATTGCTATTTATGGAAAATAGATGACAGCATAACAAAACAACCAGTACAATCTTGTCTTTACTTCAAAGTCGCTTTGGAAATGTTAATTCCTGATTTTTATAGACAAATGAAATGCTTTTAGGGATTCAACTACCAATTGTCAATGCATATGGTAAATTTAGAGGACAGATTTTGTAGACAATGTATTGGCGTAGCTGCTTGCAATACTTGAGAATCTGACAACGGTTAGCTTGGATATATAAACAGCCTCAAGAACAACGCATAACCTGCATACTTACCCTTATAATGTGTACAAAGTGAGGCAAACACATGCGCCGACGGTAAAATTTCTTGTCAAAGAGCGAAACAGTGTTGCATTATTTACTATTAGTTTCCGTCTTAATCAGAGCGATTAAGGCACTCCTAGAACAATAACAAGAAATGACGTCGGCCTATACAAGTCAATACAAATGCATTGCTTCCAAAGAGCGTTGCGTCACTTCTATCGAAAGTGGAAGACGGATAAAGATCGACTATTATGATGCCACTGTGCGCCAAAAGACATTACCGAATAAATGATGGATTTCCAGGTGGACAGTGTCGTATTCTTTGTTGATGTTTGACAGCATGTTGCTTAGGAACATCTTAAAGTAGTCACTCTAATATCTGATAACATACGTGGGCAATACTTTGTTAAGTGCACCCTTTCACTCAGTACTTTGACTTAGTAAGTGCACATTCACACTGCCAATCCAATATCCGGACCGTGTAGCAAACAGCAACAATTTGAGCACGCATAAATTGACCTGTATCGACATGTTATTCTTGTTAACAATATGGAGTGTAAGTATATATTATCAGCCAATACACTAACAGAGTGCCGTCGATGTCTAATATATTTCAATATCTTTAGCAACCGATAGCCTGTACAGTGTGTGCCTAATATTGTGGCAACTATTCCCGTATGGAATGTATTGTTTTTAGTTGAACCAAAAACTAAAAGGCAATATGTCTATATCTGCATCATCCTCAAATGGACCCATTGGCCCGGCAGAGTGATAATGAAGGCTTTCTGCCTTGGATGCACAGTGTGCGAAGGAAACTACAAAATGCTGCACGTAGAAAACACCCACTCTATACATTGTAAGTGGTGATATATAACAATGAACACTGCTAACTTTGTCCAATGGATTTGACAAAGCTTGATTAGTATGGCATTGAAACCACGAAACGTTAACTTCGTACAATAGGCATTCATTTGATTTAAGAAGTATCCAATGCACTTGGGTTGTATACCAAGTGTACAGACTGATATGTGGATAACATTCATTACCTTTTAGAGATAGTATGGTACTGCAACGGATATTACCGAGAACGAAATAATATCTATAGGTAACTATTTAATATGCTTAATGCACGCAAATCATAACGGCGTATGTTACGGTGAGCGAAATAAATTGAACCATAAGTTATTACCAATTACGAACCGGCGAATGCTACAAGTCTCTAAAATTACCACGAGGTACAGTGCAGTTGGAATTAATTGTGTAATATATGAGCGGTGAACAAATTACCACGCGCTAATTGTCATACTGTGGCCTCACGTTTCGCTGTCGTGAGTAGCTATATCATGGTCTTAAACGACAATACATCCTGATGTGATCACAGGGATACACGTCTTCGTATAATGACAGTGATCGCTTAGTTGTCTGGCGTGCTGTTCCATTACAAAGAGTTTTCAGGTGTTGAATTATTTATATGCTAATGGTAGTTTCTCGGAGATGAAGAAAGGAAATGAGTGCATCATCAACACTTAATGTTTCTCGTGTGTATTGGCTTGATGTTGGCTTGTTTCCGGGAAATACATGTCCAGCAAGTCAACATAGGCATGCTGAAGCTATTGAAACCGATTAAGGGCTACATTACAATTATTATTTGCGATTTTACTTCTAAGGGTTTTGGGGGGGGGGGGGGGGGGGTGTCTCTTACCTAGTTAAGATAACCACAAATATTTCCAACTATTTCACCAAGGATGACGTAGTTAAAAAGTTTCCCGATTCATTAATTACTAGGTAATGCAAAGCCATTGAACATAAGCAACGTTTCTGTAAGCTGTTCTCGTGAATTTACAAAGGCAAAATATGCATTTTGTTGTATGTATCAGGGGATTAAGAATACATCAGGCACCACTAACAGTATGCATGGGCTTGATAACTGAGGCGATAAAGACGAGTCCTGAAGGGTAAAAAACCCCTCCCCTCGGTTCTGTTTTGAGGATGATTTGTGTTGTCTATATCTACTGGTGCATAAAGCTGTGAATATGGACTGCTTGTCGGACAGGGTTAGATGTAAGGGTATGTATTTCATAATAGGCTCTTCACGTGTCTATCTTGCAGCAGATTGAACTTAAATAGACAAACTCCTTAACCCGAAAACCATCATCCTTGGTTAACAAACAACCCATACCACTGGCTGTAGGGGAAATTATACATTGTGTTCAGGCCATTTAAAGTAAAGAAACCATTTGTTCTCTAATCAGCTAGCTCATCAATATCACAACGTATTGGACTCAACGAGTTGAACTTGCAGATTTGCATTCAACGACCAGTGTGTACGTAAGGTAGCTGACCACTATTGATTTCTGGTGCAACGGCCTTCAGGTGAGATTAGGCATATAATACGATCAATTGCGAACAAGAAACTTATGTCAATATATATTACAATATAGGCTGGTAGTTAATTTAGTGGATAGCGTTGTGACACAGAAAAGATTATATGGTACAACGTAAATAGTAACAGCCGTCGTTCAGTCAGTAAGCCTTAACAATCGTATTAGTTTCGGACCCCGGCAAAGATTTGATTAAATTGCTTGCCTAATGTTCTCTGCACAAGAAGATGGCAATATATCTGATCATGATTTCAAGCATATCGAAGGTTAACGTTGTGTATCATGATAAATTTACGGCTGAAACTAGGTAAAAAAACCATCGGTATTAATGGCAATTATTAAATTGTCGAAATTTTGTTATCAGTTTGATAAGCATGCATTCTATACCGAAAGTCTAACCTGAATTGATGAGACTCATCTTAAACATAATTGAGGTAAGCGGATGGTCTGTCTTTTAGCTAATGCAATTTTCTAACCACGGTATTGTTTGCTTGACTAGAGCAAATAAGCCGCGACATAAACCCATATACAAGTTGTATTGGATAATGGGTGAAATGCTTGAAATGCCGTTTGCACTTTATCTAATTAACTATACATATTACAGACGGACTAGATAAGCCACGCTTTTTACAACTGCAATTAATGATCATAACTATGCAGATGCATCCTCACACACGCGGCATCATTAAACAATACGGGTCCTGCTATATATACTTTGGGCATGCGATCGTTGTGTTGATCTGAGTGGTAATTGTAGACATGCAATCAGGATATATGAGTTCTCAGCTCTTTATATCCATCATCGATGTCAGGTAATAACACAACTGGAGATACAAACACGGCAAGGACAAACTTTGGGTTATTGATTAAGATAAGGCGTGTGCAGAGAACGTGTCGACGATTCGATGCTGCTTCACATCATCAATCGTACTTAAAACAATTCGTCACACAGTATTTACACAGAATGTGAATCACAGGCCAATGCCATTCCTGTCAAATAATGCGGTCAAATAAAGTTGATAGGAGTGACAGAGTCATTTCATGGATTGTTGGTAACTGCTTCACCAAAATGACATTAACAGTGATATAAATGCGCTGTTACAATCGCGCGTAAATAAATAACGCATTTTACTTCCATACATATTTTTCATTGAGGCATGGTGATTGATTTGCCGATTGTGATTTTACCTAAGATAACCGAGTACTTATTATTTAGTCCTGCTCACACGATTATGAAGATTGTTTATATACCAATGTGTACAAGACTAGGCGCTGTAACACAGACAAAACAGCGCCATTGAAGTGGAACATGTCGCTCAATGCTTATGCTTTTGTCCTCAACATAAACACATGCTAATTCTGGCAATGAAGCTTTTTGTACTGGGCTCCAAGTTGTGGTCAATTATGTAAATGCTAAAATAGCGTGAAAATGGTACCAGGCGTATATTCTGGCGTAGCGCTTAACTATGCAACATGTAATGCAGCATCCCAACTCAGATGCAACAGTATCACCTAAGACCAAGAAAATTGATAAATCTGCTAGGCTATATCATCAGTCAACATATACACCTTATTTGTTCACTGTTGACATATTAACGCAGATTTGATAATGTTTGTTCACGGGCTTACATTCCCCGACAACATATATATAGGAATAATTGCATCTTGATCCTGACTTCAAGCCTACCGTGTTTACAACATCCAGCACTATGCAATTAAGCATCGAAGCACGTCAGCTGGTTGGCAGCGTGTGTTTTGCAAACTGTCCAATCAATCTGAACGTGACATCGACATTATGACTCTGTCGTATTGAGACAAACCTGCCTTTTAAAAATGCACAAAATACTAAGGTGTGAACACTAGCATCATAGTCTTCATAGGCTTCAATTCAAGCTAGTAAGATTTATTTGGCTCAAGGTCATTGCTTGGGATTTTAACAATGATGATAAATGACAGAATAAATTTGATATTTTGTTACAGGGCATGTTATTGATAACACCATTGCCATTCACTGTAGGATACATCATGATCCTGGAAGCGTACTCTTGTATAACTGTATTCTAAACGTATGGAAAAACAATAGCTTGTCTGATCCACGACGTACTGCAACTGCAATATTATGTAACACAGCTCAGGCGTTACGGGAGCAGGGGAAGGCTTTATTGCATCCCAGAGAAATATCCTTGAAGAGTGTGAATACCAGTCACAATGAATCACGAACACAGATTTGACCATGTAATGAATTATGATGTCACCAAGCACATGTTTAGCAGCGATAATACCGCATTGGCTGCCATTGAACCCTCAGTCGCAAGAACAGTTGTCTGGTGAGTTATGTATGCTGTCAGCGCTCGGGATTGCTTTGCCCGCGACCAATCTCAGATCCATTAGAGCATCAATTGCGTGCATGTATACCTTTGCATAGATGCGCTTTTATACCCTGGCAGCGACAAGCTTGCTTAAGCTTATTGGTAGATAAATAAGATTGAATTACACATACATACATACATACATACATACATACATACATACATACATACATACATACATACATACATACATACATACATACATACATACATACATACATACATACATACATACATACATACATACATACACATACATACATACATACATACATACATACATACATACATACATACATACATACATACATACATACATACATACATACATACATACATACATACATACATACATACATACATACATACATACATACATACATACATACATACATACATACATACATACATACATACATACATACATACATACATGCAGACATACATGCATACATGCATACATTCATACATATATACATAAATAAATACATACATACATAAATACATACACACATAAATACATACATACTTACATACATACATACATAAATACATACATACTTACATATATTTATCCATGCATGCGTACATACATGCATACATTAAAATTAAAAATGTCTAGTATTTGAGTGTATGCATGATTGTACGTATGTGTGAATGTGTGTTTGTATGTATGCATGTACGCATGTATGTATGTATGTATTTATGTATGTATGTTTATATGTACGCATGCATGTATGCTTAGATGTACTGATGTGTATTTATGTAAATATGTGATCTCAGTTATACACAATTAAAGTATCTTGAATTTTGTGACTGGTGTCTGGGGACTGGCGTAAAAATTAATATGCCGTTATCTTAACTGTGCCTTTCATACTCCTCAAATATACATAAGTATCATTATTAATTACCATTGTACAATCTTGGTCATATGGCTTTGTGGGAATAGGCGTTTATGTGAGCCCGTATTACTTTTGTTTGCATGGATGTGAATATTTCTGTCATATAGATATATGACATTGCTCTGTACAGGTTCAATACTAATGACATATATTGCCTTCATATGACGTCGGCGCTGTATTATTAGAACTGAAATCCATTGACGGACTGTCAGGCAATAGGAGTTCCTATCGCAAGATACATTAGATGCACAAGTCGTGCAATTGGTGGCCAATGCACTCCTTTTTTGCTATGTAAAGCAGTGGCTTGGGTCAGTTCCATACAAGTATAAATACAATTAACCACTTTATGGTAGAAAACATTTCGTAGTATTATTCTGGCAGTAAACTGAAATGAAAAGGTCCCATCTGGATTTTCCAACTTGATGCATAATGCAATACAATGGGGGGCCATAAATTTCTCAAACTAATTTAGCTGCCATATAGTTTAAAGTGGGTAAAAATGCTTTATGGACCAAATGGAAATTTGATCAAGCTTCCTCCTCTGCTGCTGTAGTTTGCGTTATTGTTAAATATCTAAGCAACACTGCTTATACAAGTGTTGTTCTATTTTCCAAATCGTAGACATATCCGTCACTCTCAAATTACATAATATGCAAAGAGCACTTGCTGTAGTTCCTGAATCAGATAAATAACTTTAGGGCCATATCTTATTAAAAGGATTATTCCATCGACAGACGATTGCAAATTTCATTGAAGACTTTGAAGCACTATCGTAATGATATGGAAATAACTGAACCCATGATATTTATACACTTGTTTTGGTGTTCGCTCTCATTTGGCATATCGAAGCACATTAACGACACAATTTCTTTAAACGTGATATCAACCCACACAATCGCAGTCGACTGATACTACAGCCGTTCAGGAGTAAATGGGTTATCGATGTCCAACCTGTATTGCTGATCAATATAATATGGTTCATTAGATGCACGATGGATGGTCAGCGAAGCAATTATCCTGATAACTTTGGGTAATCATACCTGAACCGGATGTATTAAGAAAAAGGCAGATGCAAATGAGAGAAGCTAGATAAGGTTAATTTTGCTTCTGCAATGTAATATCTTTTAGGGTTTAGCAATGATGTAATCCTTTAAGACCTATTCATAATGAGTTTGCGAAGCTAAGTGTCACGAGTTAAGTTATCAACAAATTATCTAGTCCTTGTTCAGCAATGCCTCAGGGCTTGTATTGTGGATTAGAAATCTTTTGAATAATAATCTTGATTACGATGTCGCTACGTGTTAACTTTACCAACTATCCAGGGACGGTAAAACAAAACACATAATTTATAATATTTGTCATGCAGACCAGATTTACTTGATTGAGAAAAAAAATGACAAATTATTATGTTCCAGTTAGCTGTCCATTGATGTTGACTTTGCAACACAACATTTTCGAAAACCACGCGTCGGGATTGAACCCAACTTAACGCAAACTTTATAGTATGGTGAGATGCATTCCCTTTTTCTATACGTTCGCAGAATCCATGTTACGAACCACGGCATAATTGTACGATATTTTAAGGAGCCTATAATAAGTCGCCTTTTTATTTGCATGTTCTTTATATCTGCGACACGCTAGACAAATAATGGCCAAATTTATCTGTCACATCATATTAATTGATATTTGCCCTCTGGTTTAATGTTCTTGCCATTGCATGTTAAGGATCCGAACCTATTATGACAACAACAACCCCTTGCAGAAAATTCAGAGCGGAAGCACGCCATCAGGTTAGCGTTTTTACTGCATATTAGCATCCCATCTAACCCTCATGTCGTGTGCTTATCATGCAACTTGCGATGCCCGCCCTGAACGGGTAAACAACCATATGATGATATCAATTGCAATGTTTCGAAAATACGACTAGCATAAGAATCATATCAATTGTCTAAAGACCCATGCGAATTGATTTATCGACGAAGTAGCCTCGCAACTGATCTTTCTTGATTGCAAAAAAGTGTCAAGTGCGCACATTCATGTTCTGGCTAACTTAAAAGGGTATAGATTTTCCATCACTATGTATTAGCAAAACTTGTCACTGTTATTATACATCAGGGAGTAGAAATAATGCGTAACGGTAGGCTGTATTTGTCGGGAAAATTATGACCTATCCTTTAATGTCATGTGCTTTTGCGCCGGCTGGGTATGTATGACCCAGACATTTGCAAAAGTAGAGCGGATGATGCGCGTTAACCTATATTTATGTCAACTTTCCCATCGTCCATGTAAGCTGTCAACGCCCATTTGTTTGTAAAATGTTTGTCCTGATAATTCCGCAAAATATTAGTTAAGTAAGAAAAGTTGTCAGACAGACAAAATTATCAATTACAGTGGTCCTTGTGGTGTATCAAGGAGCACAACTATTTTTGGTACAATAGTTAGCCTGAAATAGCGGCTAACACCATAGATTTTAAAAATATTGAATCGATCATACTGACGTTGCCAATATATTGACCATTATTTACGGATTTATGAACATGGAGTATGTATTGCGTGGCATATCTTTGAGATTTCCAATAAACACCAATATAGCTATATTGTTTGACCCATCGAATATCACAGCAAAAGAAAGAGAGTCGCACTAACAAAGCGTATAGAAATGTACAATCAATGCACGGTAATGCAATGTATTACACTAGCGAGGAGAGGTTGACACAGGGATTGTTAGATTTATCTATTGTGAAACTACGAGACAAAACTCGACGATGTTCGTTGGTAATTGCTTTGGGGCATGACCACTAAGGATGAGTTCATACTCACGGGTAGATTGATTGATGCTGTGATAGAAGACAAGTATTTTACCATGACTATAAAAACGTTTACTAGTGTCCACTTATTCCACTTATATCGACAAAGATACCGAAATATACAATAATAGTAGAATAAAATGAATGCAACGTCGTTTTGCTACAACAATACACGAGCGATTTCACATTATCTGATTTCTTTACCTAAAACACTTTTTCTTCTTTGTAATGCTTCATCCACAATAGAGCCGCTTACAGACAATGTCTGGTCCCCCGTCCGGTCGGGCTATATAAGGCCAACTAGGTTATATATAGTGAGGTTATTTACGTGATCGACTCGTGGTGGACATATATTGGATTGTGTCCGTTGTAGATATGCGGCAATTAGTTCACTAGCTCGAGTCTCATGATATCCCAACATGGATTTTAGTGCATAGATTGATGGCCAAGCAAACGTCCACTCTTATTGTAATGTTTTTTGTCGTGCCATCTTGATTTTGTCATGTTGTTACTATTTCTAAACGTTCTAAGTACGTAGTGCATCCGTCTATGTTCATGTATACCAGCCAATGAATTTGACAGCAACCACTGCTAAACACAAAAGCATATTCTTGCGAGTTCTTTCGATCCATACATATTAAAATTTACGACTTGCTTTTGTTAGCATTGCTTTTTGAGACAACCGTTTATAGCTGATGAACACCTATTTCAGCGCCTTCTTCCTAAGCTGTTGTGCTTGGTGAACCAATTACCACCGCTGGATGTTAAAAACAAACGATATAATGATGATATACTCTCATATATTGAATGAAAAAAGTACGCTAGACTTGATTAAAAGCTTTTTCCATTCAAGTCACGTACATTATAAGTAAGCAGGTAAATTGTCGACCAATTAAGTCTGAAGAGTAGTTTTTTGGCAGAACTTACCATATTGAATGTATATTGTAAACAAGATCATACGTGTATGATTTCGCATTCGGAGGAGTATCTAGCACTCCTAGTTATGTGTTGCATGCGAATTACCTTAATATATGTGTTACAAATAAATAAACCCAAACGACGTAAGGATTCACGTCAGTTGGCGTTAATGGTGGTGATTCCAATTCCGGTCTAAACCGCATTTTAGAGAAATACTCAAATATCAAGTTCCAAAACCAATAAGGAGGGGAGGCAGTGCACAAAAGTTAAAGCGTGAATTGCGGTTTAAATCAGATCAACTGATGCTATCCTCTTACGTGTGTCATCAAAGGAAACCTAAAATCCAATATATATGGATAATAGAATTCCAAATGAGGCAATAGAGAATTTAATATAGCATGCTACTACCGTTTCACATTTATCATACGCAGCACTGCCATTACTTTAATGCACCGAAGAGAGCTATAACAAGACTTGACGTCCTGAATACGGTTTGATCACTTTATCCATATACCTAATGGGTTTGTTTACAGAGCGTTTCTAGACTAGCTAGATACAAACGAATTTATATCTTCAATATATATTAGCAACTGGGCTTAGAGAATAATGCAAAATCAAGGGTTCTTCTGCCGGTAAAATGTGTTATACCTCTTGCTTTCAATTTCGTCACCTTTCGAAAAATGAACAAATTTTATTATCACATTGTGTATTTTTCGTAGCCATCTGAACCATGTTGACCGCACTCTGTCATGCAGTAGTTGAATTAAGTTATGGATTGGCATTAGGTGCTTAATACTAATATATTACATCAACTACAACCCTTTTCTTAACGATAATCAACTTAACCATACAAGTTGCCTAAATTACTATAGGTTAGACAATTATGTTAATGTATATTGTTTTACAAAGTTGCGGTTGTAAAATTGTGTTACTGTGCATATTGTATTTCTATGAGGAAGAATATTGTGACTTTTTTAAAAATCCAGTCTTTTGCTGCCCAAACTGCTTTCGATCTAATCAGCTGATATGATTGTTGTTAATCATAAAATGAGCGATGAGCTTTGGTGTAAGAGCCATTTGTAGGAGTTGAAGGTGCCCGCGATTCAGAACTTTGTTGATTGCCCCGTCATGCAATTTTCAACTCGCCTTGTTGTGAAACTGAATTACGACGGAGTATATATCTACATAGTTCATTGACTGTTGAATTGGATTTTGTAATGCACTAGCGGTAGTAATGTACGGAGCAGACGGCAAGATAATGATTGTCCCTAAAAGATTTATGCCTTATTCAGAACACTTTAATACTCATACATTTGGATTTAATTAAAACTAACTTTGGATGTTTAAATCATATATGCAATCTCTGAGTGTGTGATGAGATTTATAATCGCGATAATGATTAACAAATGATTAAGTAGGAATACATCTGTCTCACAAAGCGAAACCGCATAACATAGGAGCACAATCAGCACACCCGTTCGAGGAAACGTATGTTTCCGCAAGCTAGATACTTTGATAAATGCCCGCAATTTTGCAAATCAGCATGTGTGGAGGAATAGAATCAGCTATGGATTACATTTGCTTATAATGTATTGACCCACACCAAAACTGTACATCGCTGAGTCACATTAAGTATTCGGTAAAACCTACTATTTATATTAATATAATAAAATTAATAGTAATAATAATACTAACATTAACAGTTATTACAATAATAATAATGGTAACAATAACAATGATAGTAATGACTTATTGACATCAGTGATTACATTAAGTTCATATTCATATACATAATCAATCAACAGAAACGCTGCACTGAAGATAATGAGGAATGACATCCAAAGATGTATTCATTCTCGTGTCATTTTCACTGTGTTGAAATACGGTTGCAACTATATGTTGAAAAGAAATATATATATCGGTGCATTAAAGTGCACGGATAGTCATTGCCTATCTTTTTGCTGCCCCCTTTGCATAATTTATTGGACCGATTTGTTGACTAGCTCCAACGACAGCCTGTTCTTATTGTCATTGGCACAACACATGCAGTGGTTAACGAGGAATACATCAAATCATAACTGGCATTTGTTGATGTGATATAGCTCAAATCAATACGTCAAATGTGTCATAAATATAATATTTTCGTGAGATATTGAATTTATTCGTCAATGATTTATGCAATTTGAATTATACGATACCCGAAGCTGTAAGTGATCGAGAAAATATTCGTAGTTCTGTCTTGGCCTACTGAGGTTATCTTCTAGCAGGCTCATAACAAAAATATTGCTGCTTTATTCAAATTATCGAAAGAATAGTGTGAACGATATAATTCGATATTGCCTCCCAATAATAATGAAAATATGGCAAGATAACACTTAGCTTGGATTGAAACCTTGTCGCCGAATCGATGTTTACTTTGAGCCTGACTAATATATAATGCATTGATTTTATATGTTGATATTGCAAATTCCTTATGATATGTCAGCCCGATTAATATGCTTCGCATGGGAATAATTAAAAATAGACATTTGTACATTCTTTGAAATTACGCTGAAAGTATTGTAGTGAAAATATAATCAAAAAATGATAATAAATGTCAATCATTTTATTCCGCAATATATACACCTCTAGCAGAAATGAAACTTACGGGCCTTTCTGAAACGTGTACGCATATTAGCTGTTATCTTGACGTGCAAACATAGTTTTAAGTTCTGTTTTCATTCATTAAACTGCAAGCAATAAAATCAAGCAGGACGTTGCTTTGATCAGCGACTAACACGAGCACTTGTTTTACTAAGAAACATTTCTCATTCCGCCTTATCCTCCAATTATGACGCATGGCAGACGGTTTTTGTTTCTTTTATTGTGCACATATCCATCCTGCCATGAGCCGACATCCATGCGTACATGCGATGAAACACCGAGCGGGTCTAATAATCATCCCTCATCAAGTTTCCATGCCAGTGATTCTTTCTTTTTTATCGCTTTATACGTATGTTGATAGCGTTATAAGCAGGCCGCAAATAAGAATAATGAAGCACTGCAGTGACGTAACAGCCATCCAGATCATCAACATTACTTAAGAGTGGCTGGAACAAAAGCAGGATGGGCAGTTGGCGAAGATACCCAGGACACTGTCACTGCTATCTGTGCCATGAAGAACCTTCTTTTATAATCAGTTCTCGTCTACGATAGCAACAACAGATTTATAGACACACAGACTAACGAGGTTAATGTTCATACCTGTATATCTCTTTTGTGTATGCAAACGGACAACAGTCTGCAATTGAACTTTTATTCAACGAATTAGATGTCGTAGGTGCGTTACATTATATTATACTGTATCAAAATTCGAGCGCCGATCACATAAGATCCAATTCCCGACTTGCTTTAGGAATGCATTGAAACGCCATAAAGGCTATCCGCCTAAATCTGAAGGTACTCTCTCGCTTAGCTATTATTCCAGGGGGGTCAATTAACGTCAGCCATTATACAAACAGAGCATAGCAATTGAGTTATGCACGGATAAATATCAACGAGGTCATGGTAAAAACCATGGTTGCATCGATAAGAGAAAGCATCGATGTCTACAGAAAGAGTGGCGCAGTGTTCGCCTTTGCATTTACTGTGGTATATAACGTGTCAGAGACAGTTTTTCCCTGATAATGGTCGCACACATGTAGCAATATCAACCCCTGACATGTATATATAGCATTGTAATGAACAGTGAGATACAATTACTAAAGCATGATCATAAATACGAACACCTGCTTCAGGTGTGCTTGATTAGTGCAATTCAGAGCCATGACCGCGTTAGCGATAAGCGTGACCAATTAAGTCTAGTTTTTTCGGCAGAACTTACCTAAACAAGTTACGTGTATGATTTGCATCGGAGGAGTATCTAGCACGCCTAGTTATGTGTTTACCTTAATATATGTGTTACAAATAAATAAACCCAAACGACGTAAGGATTCACGTCAGTTGGCGTTAATGGTGGTGATTTCAATTCCGGTCTAAACCGCATTTTAGAGAAATACTCAAATATCAAGTTTCAAAACCAATAAGGAGGGGAGGCAGTGCACAAAAGTTAAAGCGTGAATTACGGTTTAAATCAGATCAACTGATGCTATCCTCTTACGTGTGTCATCAAAGGAAACCTAAAATCCAATATATATGGATAATAGAATTCCAAATGAGGCAATAGAGAATTTAATATAGCATGCTACTACCGTTTCACATTTATCATACGCAGCGCTGCCATTACTTTAATGCACCGAAGAGAGCTATAACAAGACTTGACGTCCTGAATACGGTTTGATCACTTTATCCATATACCTAATTTTTATTTCATAGCGTTTCTAGACTAGCTAGATACAACTGGGCTTAGAGAATAATGCAAAATCAAGGGTTCTTCTGCCGGTAAAATGTGTTATCCCTCTTGCTTTCAATTTCGTCACCTTTCGAAAAATGAACAAATTTTCTTATCACATTGTGTATTTTTCGTAGCCATCTGAACCATGTTGACCGCACTCTGTCATGCAGTAGTTGAATTAAGTTATGGAATGGCATTAGGTGCTTAATACTAATATATTAGATCAACTACAACCCTTTTCTTAACGATAATCAACTTAACCATACAAGTTGCCTAAATTACTATAGGTTAGACAATTATGTTAATGTATATTGTTTTACAAAGTTGCGGTTGTAAAATTGTGTTACTGTGCATATTGTATTTCTATGAGGAAGAATATTGTGACTTTTTTAAAAATCCAGTCTTTTGCTGCCCAAACTGCTTTCGATCTAATCAGCTGATATGATTGTTGTTAATCATAAAATGTGCGATGAGCTTTGGTGTAAGAGCCATTTGTAGGAGTTGAAGGTGTCCGCGATTCAGAACTTTGTTGATTGCCCCGTCATGCAATTTTCAACTCGCCTTGTTGTGAAACTGAATTACGACGGAGTATATATCTACATAGTTCATTGACTGTTGAATTGGATTTTGTAATGCACTAGCGGTAGTAATGTACGGAGCAGACGGCAAGATAATGATTGTCCCTAAAAGATTTATGCCTTATTCAGAACACTTTAATACTCATACATTTGGATTTAATTAAAACTAACTTTGGATGTTCTAATCATATATGCAATCTCTGAGTGTGTGATGAGATTTATAATCGCGATAATGATTAACAAATGATTAAGTAGGAATACATCTGTCTCACAAAGCGAAACCGCATAACATAGGAGCACAATCAGCACACCCGTTCGAGGAAACGTATGTTTCCGCAAGCTAGATACTTTGATAAATGCCCGCAATTTTGCAAAACAGCATGTGTGGAGGAATAGAATCAGCTATGGATTACATTTGCTTATAATGTATTGACCCACACCAAAACTGTACATCGCTGAGTCACATTAAGTATTCGGTAAAACCTACTATTTATATTAATATAATAAAATTAATAGTAATAATAATACTAACATTAACAGTTATTACAATAATAATAATGGTAACAATAACAATGCTAGTAATGACTTATTGTCATCAGTGATTACATTAAGTGCATATTCATATACATAATCAATCAACAGAAACGCTGCACTGAAGATAATGAGGAATGATATCCAAAGATGTATTCATTCTCGTGTCATTTTCACTGTGTTGAAATACAGTTGCAACCAAATGTTGAAAAGAAATATGTATATCGGTGCATTAAAGTGCATAGATAGTCATTGCCTATCTTTTTGCTGCCCCCGTTGCATAATTTATTGGTCAGATTTGTTGACTAGCTCTAACGACAGCCTGTTCTTATTGTCATTGGCACAACACATGCAGTGGTTAACGAGGAATACATTAAATCATAACCGGCATTTGTTGATGTGATATAGCTCAACTCAATACGTCAAATGTGTCATAAATATAATATTTTCATGAGATATTGAATTTATTCGTCAATGATTTATACAATTTGAATTATACGATACAGAAGGCCACGCATTGTTTCGGAGACCTGTGGTAATAGTTTGACAATGACACAGAGTGTATCATACTTGAGTAAGCATGTTATCCGTTTGTTTGTATAGTATTATAACACCTTCCTGCCTCAAGCCATTGCAACTTCACCCGAAGTTGTAAGTGATCGAGAAAAGATTGTTGTAGTTCTGTCTTGGCATACTGAGGTTATCTTCCAGCAGGATCATAAAAAATATTGCTGCTTTATTCAAATTATCGAAAGAATAGTGTGAACGATATAATTCGATATTGCCTCCCAATAATTATGAAAATATGGCAAGATAACACTTAGCTTGGATTGAAACCTTGCCGCCGAATCGATGTTTACTTTGAGCCTGACTAATATATGATGCATTGATTTTATATGTTGATATTCCAAATTCCTTATGATATGTCAGCCCGATTAATATGCTTTTCATGGGAAAAATTAAAAATAGACATTTGTACATTCTTTGAAATTACGCTGAAAATATTGTAGTGAAAATATAATCAAACAATGATGATAAATGTCAATCATTTTATTCCGCAATATTTACACCTCTAGCAGAAATGAAACTGACGGGCCTTTCTGAAACGTGTACGCATATTAGCTGTTATCTTGACGTGCAAACATAGTTTTAAGTTCTGTTTTCATTCATTAAACTGCAAGCAATAAAATCAAGCAGGACGTTGCTTTGATCAGCGACTAACACGAGCACTTGTTTTACCTAAAACACTTTTCTCATTCCGCCTTATCCTCCAATTATGACGCATTGCAGACGTTTTTTGTTTCTTTTATTGTGCACATATCCATCCTGCCATGAGCCGACATCCATGCGTACATGCGATGAAAACACCGAACGGATCTAATAATCATTCCTCATCAAGTTTCCATGCCAGTGATTGATGCGGATTCTTTATTTTATATCGCTTTATACGTATGTTGATAGCGTTATAAGCAGGCCGCAAATAAGAATAATGAAGCACTGCAGTGACGTAACAGCCATCCAGATCATCAACATTACTTAAGAATGGCTGGAACAAAAGCAGGATGGGCAATTGGCGAAGATACCCAAGACACTGACACTGCTATCTGTGCCATGAGTACCTTCTTTTATAACCAGTTCTCGTCTACGATAGCAACAACAGATGTATAGACACATAGACTAACGAGGTTAATGTTCATGCCTGTATATCTCTTTTGTGTATGCAAAAAGACAACCGTCTGCAATTGAACTTTTATTCAACGAATTAGTTGTCGTAGGTGCGTTACATTATATTATAATGTATCAAAATTCGAGCGCCGATCACATAAGCTCCCATTCCCGGCTTGCTTTATGAATGCATTGGAACGCCATTTAGGCTATCCGCCTAAATCTGATGGTACTCTCTCGCTTAGCTATTATTCCAAGGGGGTCGATTAACGTCAGCCATAATACAAACAGAGCATAGCAATTGAGGAATGCACGGATAAATATCAACGAGGTCATGGTAAAAACCATAGTTGTAGCGATAAGAGAAAGCATCGATGTCTACAGAAAGAGTGCAGCAGTGTTCGCCTTTGCATTTACTGTGGTATATAACGTGTCAGAGACAGTTTTCCCTGGTAATGGTCGCACATATGAAGCAATATCAACCCCTGCATACATTGTATATATAGCATTGTAATGAACAATGAGATACAGCTATTACTAAAGCATGAACTCTTTACATAAATCCTAAATATGTCCTTGATTAGTGCAATTCAGAGCCATGACCGCGTTAGCTATAAGCGTGATATTGATTTGTTCAGGTAATCTTTAACGACAAAGACGGCAATGATGCCGCTGGTTTATGTACAGGCTCTATAACATAAATGCGCATTTGCTCAACCGACATTGATATGAGACTTTATTCGAAATGGCCTGCAAGCCGATTTATGTCATGTTACGTTATTCTGCTTTACAAGACAAATACCCTTAAATACACGTTTCCATGGCCTACAACAGAAGTGACAGCATGTATCTCCGGCATAACAAGCGACTCGAAACAGGTTAAGCGAGCCAGAAAACAGACTTCGATAAATACCACGAGCGCTTCCGTTATTCTAAAAGACGACTGATGCTCAACAGCGAAAGGATGCGTACAATGTGCCAATTATGTATGCCATTATTGTAAACATACATTTCTAAGACTATATGGTTAACCAGATACATATTCAGGTTTCGACAAAACGGTGAATATGACCATCTGGTAAATATTACTGATTCTGGGCCGCAGGGACGGATTAAATATTGAAAAGGTTATCACATTGCAGATAATATATCGGACAGCAATGGCTTTTGTTGAGAAGATAAGCACAACACTAAGACACATTGAGGGTAATGATTCATACGTCTTTGCAAAAATATTGACTCCTTGTGCGGACGATACACCCGATAAATAAGAGGCAGCGACGACAGGCATATCGTGTTTATGTGCATTATAATAGGTGGCCAATTGTGTTAAAGTTATAACCAGTCTACTTTCAGGAGAGAAAATTCACAAGTTTATATGCACTAGCGACGGCTAACACACAGTATTAATGTCCATGCTAGTCTCTTTTGTTGCTGAACACAGAATACTTACAACATTTGAACAGTAAGCAATTACTTCTATAAATAATGTAATGTATATTCACAACGCATGCGCCGAGAGCATAACGTCCCCCCAAGGAGACATGTTGCACTGATGGACATCATTAACATTATGAGGACCGTAACCGTTTACAGAAATGTGCATATATACAAATTATGATACAATCTATGTACAAATAGTAAAATGTATCTTCATGCATATATGTAATGTAAAGCAGATTTATATAGACATATATATGCATGTATAGATATATGTTTTTTACACACATATATCTTCACATATATATCTTCATATATATATATATATATATATATATATATATATATATATATATACCCGTAATACAGAAATATACAAATAGTAAAATGTATATGCATATATGTATGTAAAGCAGATTTATATAGACATATATATGCATGTATAGATAGAGGTTTTTTTACACATATATATATGATATATATATATATATATATAAATATATATATATATAAATATAAATATATCAATATATATATATTTACATATATATATGTACATATATATATATATATATATATATATATATATATATTTATATATATATATATATATATATATATATATATATATATATATATATATATATATATATATATATATAATTTAACATATACACTATTCAAATGCAGCAAACAGACACGAGCTGAAATGAGCAACAGATCAATGTGACACATCAGTATAATAGGTTTTACTAGGGCCCAAGACCATTACCCAGTGTGTGGCTCCCTTGTGTGTCGGGGATCTGATCGATTAAGCAGGACACATAAATAAGCTTAGAAGAACATGAACAAACTCGCCGGGAACCGTTGGGAATTCATGATGTAGAACACATATAAAGTTCCATCGTAAAAACAAGTGAACATTGAGCCATTCGAGCGCTCCGTTAGATCCTTTCATATACTGTTGTGAGAGCATAAAAATATTTCGTTCGTTTACATGTAGATCTATATAATATTATACGAAATAAATGGACATATATTTGAATAAATTATTAACCGAATCAGTACCGGTAGCCCAGATTATTTACGGTTCAACACATTAAAATAAAAATAGCAGTGCTGCACAGTGTATTCCCTCTAAAACATAGGTCGAATTTTGCAAAGTCATTTATATTGAATGAGGTCGACCATAAAACAGGTCCAGGATATATTTTATCATCGTCACACGCAAAACTTTAGAACGCTTTACCGGCAGAGTAAATACGCACCTTCTATAATGTTCAGATGAGAGCGCGAAAAACAGTTGCGAAAGATGCAACGACAATAAGTACAGTAAGCGGAACTTATAGACGTTATCAGAAACTGACATATAAGAGTGATATTCTGTTTACATGTCGGATAATGTGTTATAGGTCATCCTTTACCATAATTGGAAGTGAATAATAATTAAAACTTTGCTGACACTTTATTGTCGATGTTTTCACTTATTGATGCTTCCACGCATACTGAGACTTAATGCCTGCATGCAAAATCGTACCCGTCAAAACCAGCTGGTAATGATCGAAGTTATTACAGCAGAAATGTTTACAAGCCATCAATGCAGCGTCCGATCTATTATCATGGTGATAAAACTTAACTGAGTCGTCAATTTGACGCAATCAAGGCGCCGTTTGCACATGTTAATGTCCGGTAGCCTGCGTTATTGATTGCTACGTGTTACCCAACAACCACTAAACGTGTGCTAGATGCCAATATTTAGCGATCAAGTTGCAGCAAAATGCTTCGCTGATTTATGGCAGCGCACCCAGGGGAACATCAGTGTGCATATCCTCATTGATTCGATCCCACACGAAATGCATTTTACATAAAGAGCTGTATAACCTTCTCGTCTATTATTATGGCTGAAATTCATACAGATTGTAACGTGCTAAAACATTTGTTCGGGATTGAGTCCTCAAAGCGTAGTAAAAAACCTTCGGTTCTGTCCATGGTGATATCACGCCATTCGACAAGTATATAGTTTGCCGTCCTTCCAAGTAAATGGTCACCACTATCCCTTTCTAGATATTGCCTCTCAATCTGGTACGCGGCGCTCTTTTTGCGATATGCCGCTCATACTTTTCAACGCCATGTAACGTGACTAAGACAAAAGCTTATACAGATGGGATAGAAACAAAAGCAACAACAGTGTTATCATTCCTATCTTTCCTCTTATTTCCTCTTATTCATCATGCATGCAGTAAATCATGGACGAGCGTGACGTACACTTGTGAACGATGCCATTAAGCTGTCAGCAAATCGTCAATCGTCGCGGTCCATGAGATTGCTGTTGATTGCTTTGTTCCGCAATGTGTGCTGTCTCTTTTAATATGTATAACATATGAAAGCCCCGTGTTGTGAACAATGGCGTGCATCCTTGGCATTTGCAAAGGCCCATTTATATTCATTCAATGCCATGTTGTATGGCCAGATGCTTAATGAAAGATGGCAAGGTGGTTTTGCTAGACACAGTCTGCTTATATTTGTTTGACATTACAACCCAAAATACGGTAGCGAAGAGTGTATGATATGATAAGTCTTGTGTTTAGTTTACAGGCAGACGATGCTTCCTGTGTATCCGATCCATTCTACTGCGTGTCACCGTAGGTTAAAGTCCTATGGCATCTTTAGCCAATAGCCATTCAAGTAAATTATTTGACATCGGTATTGAATACACTTTTAGCTTAACACAACAGGTCAATTCAGCGTCATGAAGTACGAAGTATTCAAATGAAGACATCTTTCCACGCACGGCCAAACATATGCCGAAACAAAACATTCATATGCAATATCTGTGTTAGCTAATACGTCATTGTGTCTAGTGAGCATAATGCCATTGGTGCGCCTTAATGAATTGTATCGTGTACTATATGTGGAGACACAAACTTATAAAGACTCTGAATGGCGTGTAGAGATAGGGTCACTTGGTATAACAGCAGTTTGATGTCTCTCGCTTATTACAGTAGGATGTGATAGATATATTAGCTACTGTGGCGTCTACCCATCAAATTTTCTCACTTGGCCAGTCATTCGTTGATTACATCGGGTAGCAAACTTACTTACTGATTCCGGTATGGTATCATAAAGTCAGTAATAATCTCATATGTAACTTTTGCAAAGCTTACTCCATGGTATATTATTTGTGGTGATAGTCGATATGATAGCAAGGTCATTCGAACGCACTGATAGTTTTTAGCTTCCGTGTTTTGGACCATATCCCAGAACGCCTACGCACCTCATGCTTCCTTGTTTTGTCGAAGCGACCCTTGAATGCGATTCCACTACCAATTGCACTCACGGGAATATTTCTTCCCTACCTACATATACATGTAATGTCGGTATCAGACGTACACAATATATGCTAGTATTATCATAGCTGGTGTTAATGTACATTCAGTTCAGCACAAATAGTAATCGATAGGCTGAATCATTGTTGCTAAAATATAGGTAACCCTATGGATGAAGATTAATTTTATGCCACTTAAGTAAAACAAAGAGTGGACAGCTTTGCTTAGAGAGGCTCACTTTGACAAGCTATGCAGCGGGTATGCGAATGTGTGAAACATGCGCCCGGCGTTTGGTGGCGCTGTCATAAAATGAACGGAAGGCACATGGAACTGTTGATCTAACCTCTCGGTGATCTGCCCTTTGTGTCTTCTGTCTGGTCATGACGAGCTCGCCCATGCTTAGCTGCTACCAGTTTGCGTGTATACTGATTTTGTGGTGAAGCGGGCGCCTTCTTAGTATATATAAGCTAGTTGAATATACTACCAATGCTATCACAACTTGACGTGAGTCCTTAATAAAGCATGACCTCACTCACCAATGGGTTAATTGGATTCGGCTGGGTTAGGTATTGTATGACAGTGTCTTTACAAAACCAGACATATCAACATAGTTCGTTGCATTTAGCATTAATGACCATATTGAAACGTATAATTATATTTCAATACACGTACATACGTATTGATTAATAGAAATATATAATGACTTATATATATATATATCACAATAACATATAAAAAAATATATACGAAATTTATGTATTCATATATGTTTATAGCTGGGAAATATTTCATTTATAGAAACATCTTTTCGCAATATATAAATATATATATTTATATATATATAGAATATATATATATATATATATATATATATATATATATATATGCACGTATTCATGAATGTATTTATCTATTTAAAGAGAAATTCATGCAAAATAAGATACTTTTGTCAATGGTACACCAAACTATGATACAACTGACAGAGTAACATATCAAAACGTCGATGTTCCTGATCTTTGATTTGCGTTGTTGCTGGTTCACTGCGTTTAGCTCGAGTCCGTCAGATAAAAGTTCCATGAAAATTTACGGTTATCCTCAACTTAATTTTACTGAAGCCAAACTGTTTTATCGCATATACCATTAATAGGAAACGCTAATGACTTCCCATATCGTGGCCATGTTTTTCACAATTATCATAAAAACTGGCAGCCAGGATCACGAGAATGTGTGATAATGCATAAATTGTTAATAGCTGGGAAGTCACGATACATTTTATAGACTGGTGCGCAATAAGTGTAAAATAATCCAACGTTTTCATCAAGAAAAGAATAATGAACATAAATATCGTATGGTAGTTGCACGTTTAATACTCTCTTTTAACGTCGAAGTAAACATTAACCAAAAAATAAAGATACTTTAATGGCATGACATGGTACACCAGTGTATACATGATCAACCTCGTAAAAAGCAATGTACATCATTTATCGTAGCGTTCACAAGAAAATTTTCTGACTGTATCATAATATAATGCCCGATCATCCGATCAAGCGGCATCATAGTGGATGCATAGTGTATGTTACGTGAAAAGCACTTTTTACGTTAAACAATTTGTTTCAACGCGTGAATATGTAAACAACAGCAGCTGCTCGGAGCTAGTCAGGGTACAGATCAAGTACACAGCGCAGTTCCTTTCTGTAGGCATTCATGTTGTTCAAACGTACTGCCTAAGCAAGTGCGTTGCATACTAATACGGAAACCTGCAAACCTTTCTTCACGTCGCCTCACGGTGTTAATCACACAACTGACCAAACTGAATTGTTGAGGGTATCAAACTATATGACAATGTCCTTATGATCACAAACGCTATTGACTAGGCAATAAATAAATAAAAACTATCGTGATCTATAGTTGATGCGAATGATACGGGTGTATTTGAGGTCGCACTTGTGCTTCGCGGATGTCACAATTGTCAACTGCAACCCACCGAGTCTCATTTATCCCGCTCACGTTGCATGCCAAGAGTTAGAGTAGAAGGACGGGATTGCACCTGCTCTTTGGCAATACACTCGAATACCCGTTCGCCCGCTACACATGATGCAAGCATTGACTGGGGTGTGACGTTAATAGCTGTTTATAGCGTTTAGAGCTTTTAACGATAGAAATAACAACTGAAACACCCAAAAGAACAATACGCTCATTTGAAACAAGGGATGCAAAAAAGTGTTAAAAAATGTTAGATATTCAATATCAAGTATTACTAATGCAAAAGCACCGAGTAAGTATCATAAGTCATATTTTAATCTTCTTACCCTCGTTGAATAGTGACATATGACCAGGTTCATGTAATGCATGCGCAAGTGTGACTTGCTAGCTGTAAATTGGTAATGTCGTTATACACTTGAGTAGATCGTCAACTTAATTTGCAAATTGGACAGTAATTTTATTAAGGAAGTGAGCAACAACAAGAGATGCGGGTATAGGCAGAATGTTTTAATGAAGCCAATTTTACATTCGTTGCGGTGTATGTTTTATTCCACAATATGCATTTATAGAACCTAGAAATAGGTATAATGGTCATTGGAAAGAAGCCCTTTCGAACATAAAAACAATTCGTTTGTTAAAAACCGACAATCTGTTACACGATGAAGATCTGTTTATTGACCAAGTTTGAGAGTTCATGTCAAGTAAAGGATGCTGTGCAGAAATATGTGATGATATTGAGTGTAACGTGAGACAAACAAAGGTCAACTCACACATTAATGATTTGTGCGTGAACAGCCGTTATTTCATATGGAAAAAATAAAAATACAATCATGTTTGAAAATCGGGATATTGCATATTGCGTTATTGTTTACTTGAATACCCTCAAGGTTTGTATTAAAGCTAACAGTAACTCAAACATGACATTCAACAACAGCAAATGATGCGTTGTTTCAGTTTTGGTATAGGATGGAACGAGGAAAAGTTGAACGCCACTATCGGTTATATAAGAAAATATGTTCAATATCCATAATACTATTTGAAGGTTATTTAACCGCTTGTTTCAGTATCGGTCTGTTATGGATGAACGATGCATGAGCTGTCCCATCTGAGTCTGACATTAGTTGGAATATGTGCGCATATGGCAAAGCTGTCAGGCGTATGTCCCTTGCAGCTTTGGGTTTTAATGTTTACGCTGTTAATTGGTGCTATTTTGAAACTTGCAATTAGCGCTTCCCTGCTCAGCCGCGCAATTTATGCTGTCATTATAGCAAATAAAAGTTAAGATTGCTTTTGGCACAATGCAAATTAACGCTGAGATCATGGAATAATATCGTTGCTAATTGTAAAGCTTTTTGATTGTTAAACAAGCATTATTTTTATTATTACGAATGATGATGGTTGAGCGTGGGTCCAGCGTGTTGATATGCGCCGAAATAAACCTAAATGCATGTAATGTGCCAAAGGGCTTCGCCAATGTATGCTCTTCTATAGATTAACGTAGTGGGTTAATGCAGAATGCAGTGCCGCGAAACCTATTGTTAATGTTTATACAACCTATTCGGCGAGTATAGCAACCTATTTATTATATTGTCATCTGATACATTTGTCACGTTAGTTAGGCGTTTTTTCAAACACGAACTGAATGTGAAACGTCCCATGGTGATATAGGAAAACAATTCTGTGTTTTGAAGCACATGCATGAATAGCGTCTTTTTTAACTCTCAAAAATATCCACAACAACCTAATACTAGAAATGTGAGCTTACTCCCAAATTGATCCATCGTTGCTTCAGCGAATCCCGAGTAGAGACAGAATATGTCAGTAGAAAACATACCATTTTTGGCTTGCGTGTGACATATTGAGCTTGCAAACTTTTTATATATATATAAATGAAGGTCACTTTGATTGGGTGGCAAACAAAGTCACTATTTATAAAAGAAAAACTGGGAGTGGTTGTAAGTCTCTACAGACAATCATGTGGAGTTTGCAAACTGTGATAACGAAACCCCTTCGGGCTAATATTGTGACATATCTTACCGCGTCAAACAAGGGTTTCCAAAATGCACTAGCACTATCTTGTGGATAATCATTGTTTTCGTCTTTATGTAAACACGATGGAGTGCATTCTGTGGAAGCATTCCCAAAGAAATTAATTGTGATGTCAGATCAAACGTCTGTGAAGCAACAATAGGCCCGAATGTCTAGGAATAATAAGATGCAAGATGGTGGACTATATAGGTCGAGAGCCACTGTGTGCAGTGACCTGCATCACAAAAAAGTAAAAGAGCCAACAGCAAAAACTGAAGAAAAACTAAATATTAGGCGTAGACCTAAGCAGCGCTTAGTAAGCATTATGTTTATGTGCATGGTAAGTGCAAATAGAGCAATACTCGTTCTGTTTTCTGTTACAGAGGCGATTAATCTTGCAGTGAGTATGAACTCATCCTGAGTTTGGTCATACACAACGCAATTTCCGAGGAACAGCTGGAGTCAAGTTTTGTATGGCAGTTACATAGTAGATAAATCTAACAATCCTTGTTTTAACCTCTCCTCGCTAATGGAATAAATTGCATTACCGTGTATAGAGTGTAAATGACTATACTGGTCAGTCATTTACACATGCATTTAACAAGAACGACCTTGACTGGTTTAGCGCGACTCTCTCTTTCACTTTGATATTGTATGGATCATACAATGTAATTAAAACAGGGTATCACAAAGATATGCCACACAATACATACTCCATGTTCTTCAATCCGTGAATAATGGTCGATATATAAGCAAAGTCATTGGGATCAATCAAATGTTCGTATAATCTAAGGTGCTGTGCGTTTTTTCAGGCTCAATATTGTTAAGAGAATTGTTGTGCCGCTAGATAAGCCACGAGGCCCTTTGCTATTGATAGTTTTATCCGTCGGTCACTTTTACATGCTTTTGTTCCATTTGGCATATTATAGTTTTATCAGACAAATATTGTACAAAAAAATAGGTATTGACTGCTTGCATTTACCATGGGATAATTGATACTTTACCAACATAAATATAGGTACAAACGCATTATAAGCCATATGCCATAACATAGATGGTGACCTATTGCGAATGTTGACGACATGTAGCTAGGACGCTTAATGCCGTTGCCACTGCTGGCTGTTTTGGGTCGTCTTTTTGTTTCTTATTTTGAGGTTCTTTTTACAAACACTTTTCAAATTGATATATTTGATCCTTTTTTTCAAACATGAAATGACACATTTGACTCAATATTGCAAAGACAAATTGCGATGCTCCTTCGTCGATAAATCAATCAGCCTGGGTCAATCGACAATTGACATGATTGGTATGTTATGTCGCTTTTTTCAGCGCATTGCAATTGATATCCTCATATAGTTGTCATTAGCCATTTGGGGTGGGCATTGCACGATGTATTGCCAAAATGCATCATAAACGTTGACCTGATGGTATGCTTCCGTTTGGGGCTTAATGGCGGGGTGTTGTTGATAAGTTAAGCTCCGTAACGTACAAGTCGAGAACAATAAACATGGTGCAACTATCATATCTATGATTTGATTGTTCAATTGCGCCCCATGAATCATTTGAATTATCTTTTGTATTGTGAAGCTACAATAAAGAATATTCAAATGAAAGGGCAACGTGTAATAGGCTCGTTGAAATATCGTACAAATAAGACTTTGTTTCGAAAAATGGCTACTACCAACTGACACGTATATAATAAGGCAAAGCGCCACCCTTTACTCTCAATGTTGCGTTAAATGGAGTCAATATTGACATATTTAATACATTCTGTCAATGTATTCTTATGATATATGATGATCTAGATGAAAGGGTTCAAACATAAATGATATAAAGGATAATTCACTCCATGCCAAATAATGTCTTGTACCTCGATACGTTTGTGGATGATATTATCAATTATAGATAATAAGAGCATAACCAGTAAGCAATCCGTGCAAATACCAGTAGAGAAGACATGTGCAGAACACTTGGTAAAAAATCTAGTCATACAGAACCACAACGCAACACTAGCATTGTACAGGTATCATAAATAAAAACCGCAGATTGCTTCAATGAGTTATGTGAGGTTGGATGCAGGTACTGTTAAATAAGAATTGATTTTAAAGAACAGAAATCATATCCAGTTATCCGGCCATGATACACCGTTCTGCACTACCTGTAGCGCACTGTGTTGCTTCTTATGTTTAATTCCATCCAAACAATTGGCTATGAATATGCCTCTAGATGAAATACTAAATACCTAAATTCCCCACAAAGTATGCACTTTTTGTGTTTGTCAACAAGCGATGAGTGTCAGGATTATTGGTATTAGCTAGAGAAAGACGCACTTTCATAAAGCTGAAGTTTAATAATGACTATTTACGAATCTGCATCAATTCAAGGTGAATATCCACTAATTTGCAAATAAAGAGGAGTAAAAAAAACCAACAATGTTGGTTATCTGATACAAAAGTGGCTTCAAAAGGTTATTATAATATTGGGGTTTAACGTCACTTTCAACAACGAGATGATATCGTGACTGTGATGGATGAGGATGATTGTGAAGCTTGGACAGCTCCCTTAAGAGTCATCGCCTACTTGGTTCAAACTCGTTTCCCAGACCGGGTTGCGAAATCCATGACACTGGGACTAAGGCCCCGCACGGTACTATTGAGCTACCCACCATTCCCAACATTAAGGAAACGTTTTTCATAACATATGTTCTCATGTTCCTTTTAAGCCTAACATTAATCACAAAATCACATCTCTTATGTATCTACACAAGAACTAATTATGTGTAGATCGTATACTTCATGGCATTTCGGCACAAAATACAGTCAGCGAATAATCACGCATTCAAGAATAGCGTAACAAGTTGACGAAAGATGAACTGTCGTGCATGAACGTCATATGCTACAAGATTATCATTTATTAACTATCATGAAACTGCAGTGTTTACATGAAGCGACATCGTAATCAAGATTATGATTCTATACCATTAAATGCGTTGATGTATCGGGATAAATACTGACAATCAAATTTGCACGCCATCGGCTTTGACGCTATATATGTCGTCAACTGACGCCAAAAACAATAATGTCGTACCGTTTTCCCAGGACTGACAATCGGCAACTTTTGAAACATTTCAAATATTCCCATTCTGCTGAGAGTTTTTTTAAACCACAATACCAGCTTGCTTTGCCGGAGACGGAGTGGATAATTTGTTGGCAGCTGAACTCATGACACTAAGCTTCGTGAACTCAATAAAGGTCCTATAGGGTTATATTATTGTGTAACACTCAAACACATTACAGTGCAGAAGCAAAAATCAAACCTAATCTAGATTCGCTCATTTTTACCTGTCTTTGCTTAATTAACCGGATGCAGGAGTGATTGGGTTAAAGATAATTGCTTCGTTGGCGGATACCCATCGTACAATAAACAAACCATGGGCTAAAAGCAATTTATTGGCAACCTAATATTATGCTTGTAGTTCATTGATCATCCATACATGTTAGAAACGATAACCTCAGAACATTTGAACGGCGATATAAATTTACATGTATTAAACATCGACAGCACTCTGTAAGAGTATTGTCTTATTATATACCTACATCTCGATATACACAAATTGTGTGAAATATTCTGAAAATCTGCCAGCAGTTATTAACCCATTGTACAAACATTTCATACGACGGGGTAGCTAAACTTGTATGGATTTGAGAACATGGTAATTTAGCTGCGTCCAACACATAGGCAAAGTTCTCAGCAATCATCGTTGCTGATATCACCTCACATAACACGCAGAACGAGCTTTTTCTACTCGTGGTCCATCGGGGTTGCCTTTGCACACGGCTATTAAAAGGTTAATTACACGCTAATATATATTCTGTTTGAGGAAACGCAATATATTTACAAATTACCATTTTTTAAAAGACAACCCAGAGCGTATGGTTCACTGCATGTTGCATGAATTTACGCGGACCTTCAAGGTTCAATATGTTTATCGTCAATCATTGCACGGATTGTGCTCCCAATCATTAAAACATCTTCAAGAGCTTGCGCCTTTCTCCAGTCAATCTAATTTTGCAGTAGCTGTCGCATAATTCTGCCAATGGTTTTGACAGTGTACCATGACGAAAGGGACCAATATGGTGCAACCGATATGCTTTTCGTCGAAAGATGTCGCCTATTGGAGTTGTAGAGGGTATCTACATAATCCGAGAATATTGTCGTAATATGACATTTGCCGCTCACGCGATCCGAGCCCTGTAGGCAGCAAAAACCGACAGGAGCGATTCAGCAACGGGAATGCGGTCGGTTAAGGCTACATTTAATTCTGATTTGAGACAAAATAGAAGCGATATGCAGCGCGGTTAGCACGCAATACAATCAGGCAGTCACTGTTGTGCAATAAAGCACGAACTCTACGTTCTAGCAAAAATAGTAAGTCCCTGTTATTCCATTTGTACCTGACAACGTCACAGCATGCAGTCTAGTCAATCCCTTTGAGTTGTAACGAGCATCATAAAACATACATAGGAAGTGAACGAAATGGATTATGTGACATTTCCATTTTAGTACGTTGAAGCGTAGTAAATTACTGTAACCACGACATCCGAAGCATCCGCCAGTCTCGATACAGCTCCATGACTTGATAGAAGAATATTTGAAATCGTCAAATTACACAATATGATTAAGAGACGGCGAACAAGATCGCAATTTAAAATCGCTATTTTTGTTTCGGTCTCAATATTGTCCCTTATCTGATGTTTAAAAGAATCCCGTCCCTTTGGGTCTTCTTGTAACGCCATTCGCAGTCAGAGCTGGTTTTGTATGAACATCCTCACGCCGATATTCAACGTTATTCATGTAGCGTATTATGAATAATAAATCAGCCAATGCTTTCTCAATAGGAGGTTTACTGAAAAGCCTACATTGCGTACGCGTATATGTTTGACAAGACGTTTTTAGCTGTCTTGCTGCATGGGATGTGTCGTTAACAAGGTAAGAATTATGCATCACTGTCAATTTTGCCAGCAGATCTTATAAGCTGACATAAATAACCAGCGACAGTGTCGACTTGCCTCATTACAATAGTTCGCTAGCATTTGGTGCCAGACAATTGCGATTCACTTAAGAATATAATGTTGCAGTTTTCTAGACTAGAGTTTATTTTATAAGGCTTTTTGGCTTTATTAACAAGCGTCGCATTCGGCTTGACATTGCCTATAAAACCATGATGTTTATTCGAGATCTGTCCCAATTAAACCTATATTGAATTCCTTGTCAGATCTAAATACGGGATATTACTCGTGCGGTACGACAGCTTGATCCTCATATATATTGGCAAACAAATATTACCAGTAAAACAGTGTATACTTTAAAAGGCACGTTTCAATAACAATGCTCATAACAACGTTGCGGCAACTCGGTCACCATCCATTATCATCATAATTCATAGTTCGTTAGCCTTTCAAATGCATCATACTTGGTTGCATAATTTGAAATATTTGTGGCTATTTCATCACCCTAGGAACCATACTGCACTGTTTTTTTTCAAACTCACAGTACTAGAGTTACATAGTTTAAGTAAACTCTACGTCATACTATTGGTTACACGTAGTGTATGTAAAGCATTTATCACTCGGCACTAGGTGTAAAATTAAGTGCACTGCACCTTTACAAGAATAACATCTCAAGATTTGGAAAAATCCCATCGGAAAAAGGTTGTCATTGGTTCTGGCATGGTCATTGCAAATTTAGTGATTTGTTTGTTGAATGTACCTCGCCAGATCGGGTGATGCATATGAAGAAATAAAACGTTTGGGTCCGCAGACACTTAAACGACTTCCGGTGTGCAGTAGCTGTTGATCAAATCTTGATTGGAGCTCACAACCTAATGTTGCCCATAATACACCATATTTAAATAGTGGTTGTACTGCAAGTGTGTTATTTGCGAATTCGGATAATTCAATCAAACCTAATTTAGCGTTTTGATATGTGCTGGTTAGTATGCAATACCACTTTCTACTGTTCTCGTCGTCTCATACAGGATTATTTAGTATTCCTGCCTCTTTGCCTCAATAAAATTGCTATGTGCTATGTCACCTTAACTCGTACATTTTGTTATAACTACATCAATCATAGTCTGGAGAGGAATGCCAGTGGCTTATTTGACAGCCTATCTGCATCGGCCGTAATTGTTTAAAGGATTGTATACCAAATATATGTTTGCCACCATGCAGACCGATTGCTAATGGTGACCAATGATCATATGTACTTGTGCAAATCTTGAGAATGCTTCACATCTGCCATGGGACACAATAGCTACGCCATCATCAACCAAGCCGCCGAGCTCTGTTAACAAATTGGCAGCTTAATAAAGCACTGCTGCTCCATTATATTCTCCTCCACATAAGTGGCATCAAAGCACCACCACGAAAGCAACATCCCCACACTCCGCGAATTCGGTGTGAAATGTAAAAAAAGGCAACAAGATATGAAGTCATGATTGTCACATAGCGTACCTGATACTAGATGATCAGTTAGTTCCATGCAGTATAGAAGATGAATATCAAAGATGAACTATGAAAAACCTTGGTCAGATATTAGATGGAAATGACCAACTGGTTTAAGTGATGATGATAGGTCATATCTGGTGACGAAAAACCGATGGAATGTCCTGGGCAACACTTGAATGTGAACAAGATGAATGGATATCATCAACCTTGGCTCACTTCATCCTAGGCAGAATGAACGACCACTAAGCTTGTAAAAGTTGTTACATCGTGTTCAAATGTATGTAATACACTAATATATAAACAATACTTTTGTGTAACATTAAACCAAAACGGCGAATGCGACGATGTTCTATGTTTAATAAGTAAATAGTTATTGGATGAAGTTGTATCAATCACTGCACTGCTTATATCAGACAATTCAACGGTCTTGGCAATTTCGTGCTTTACATTATGGCTAGAAGACTGGAAACATTATGCAGAAATCAATGCTCTTTTAAGGCGACTAATTAGATAGTAGGTCCGATGATGACTTAAACTTTTGTCAGAAATGTACGAATACAGCGTGAGCAAAATCTCTCGATACAGTAATTGCCTCACGCGCAGAATGCAAAGTGTATAGATTCACGACAAGAGCATTAAAACAGCACGAATATGCCCGTTAAACATTACCTCGAATTGGGACGTTTTAACATAATATTCAGTAATAAAACAAATATATCCCGTATTTGCACCAAAGACGTAGAATGCAATAAATGCAGAATATGCAATTGTACTCCGATCGCCTATTGACTGCTCGCTAGAATGTTCACCAACCTTCCGCGAACATACAGACTAGTCGATACGAAAACGGCTGTCATTTTGCCATAATTGCACTTATCGTGGCAGGTGATTTCGACTGTTATATAGTGGTACTAGTTATGATTGCAGCTATCGTCGGGCAGTTGCAATAATTCGTGCTGGTAAGGTCGTGATAAGTAAATTAGTAGCAATCAGGGATTATCAGAGTACACCAAGAGATAATTTTGTCATAACAACAATTCGTGTATTACATAACGAGCATAACTCCGTCAATGATTGCTTTTAAGTTATATTGTGTCGCGACGGAAATTAAACAAAAAGGTCAAGAATATTGGCAATGTGATCAAACATCTAGACTAAGTATGTAGTAATTCTGCGAATGTTTCTAGGTAAAAGCATTTCCCGATTGTTATTTTACAAGAATAACGACGCAAGCATGGAAATGTTTTGGCACCTCCAGTCTTCAAAACAAGGCCATATATATGGCTCGTCAGGCTCCGTAAGAATCATCATATCGGATAATCATTTTATCGGATAATTTGATCTTGCGATGATGAGCAAATCACATCGCTGGCGCCCATCCCGTTTGATTAAAGAGTGCAAATTTGTGTCCCGTCCCATCTACACCGAAAAGGATTCCTATCAAATTCTTTCTTTAAACCGTGTATTTGTACTAGGGATCCAGGATGCGGACTGCACCGTCATGGATTTTAAATGCGTTTATTCTTTATGAATCCATAGGTCGGTCCAGCACCGAACAAACCAACAAAAAGCAGGCATGCATATCAATGACGGAACCTCATCCCTTCCGGCGCCGTTAACATCCCTTATCGGTTATTGGCTACGTGAATCAGACACGTGGACATATAACATGTCTATATGAATCCCATCATGTGAAAAATATTGCTTTAGCTGATCAAACAACAGGGAGAGGTTAGGTTTCGAGTAGTATGCAGTCAATGTGATGCAATACTCGGGTTTTGCGTCATTTGTTGACGATAGTTTAAATGCATGGCACGCTTTCCTTCAGTTCCCACTAAGCCCAACACCACTAGGTTAAAAAACTCGCACAGTACCTCTGAGCTAACGGTTTGGGCACATCAACCCTTTGGGGATGGAATTACCGTTAAGTGAGTCAAGAGTAATCAGGCGGTAGAATCGAACCCATAACCCGTTGATTAAAAGGCGACGTTGCTATAGGAACCTGTTTGCTGTGGATGAATGTTCGTAGAAATCTGAACATGCTGTTTTATGTCAGAAGTTTAACATCACCTTCAACGCAGCAGTCGATAAGTCAGATGTTATGGTCGCAATAAAATCGGTCAGGCTCCACAGTAGAGCGCGGCATTTTTACAGTGTATAACGTTTATGGTAAACATGTAGGGTAATGACGTACGTATGCCAGTTTTCACACCAATTGGGCAGGCGAATACCACCGCATGCAATCAACCAATGACTATAATGATGATCATAATGTTAATAGAAATGTAAATGATGATGATGATGATGATGATGATGATGATGATGATGATGATGATGATGGTGATGTCATGGGTAGACATAGCTTTACCTCAATATGATATGGCATAGTTTATATATTAACCAGACTTTCTGTCCAACCTTGCATGGATATTCATGAGGTTCCATGTAATTACTTAAAAAAACATTGGTTTCTTACACTTAAAGAGAACCCGTACAAGGCAGATATATCATGGCACCTGTGGAATAGTCAATGGTATTTCAAGTCTTTAAGGTTGCCGCATTCATCAAACATATTTTATTAGGCCTTTATGCAGTGTTTTTTTAAAGCCAAACGGAGATTATGAATGTCGACAAAAAAATTCGATGCTTTAGAGTCTAATATTGTTTTATGTCCACATAGAGCGGGGTTGTCATTATGTATTTGCGTACGTATACTTTTGACGCACTGTGGATTGCAAATTGTCGCACTAATTAGTAGACTTAGTTGCCTGTTTCGGCTACATTAGCTATTGACATTGAATGTCTTCTGAGCTATTCATTGCAATGGAATACTTACCAAACAAAGCTTACTTACATTATACATGCGTTATATTGTGAAGACAACCCAGCAAACTAACCATTATTTTCTTAGATCCTGCTTGTGCGGATATTTAAGAATCTGTGTTTGAAGAATAGCCTTGCAGCGTCCGTCGGGGATGAACAAAGATTACAATGGGAATAAAACAGATTGCAGCCTAGTTAACTAAACAATAGAACAGAATGGTGGTCACTGTGCTTCTAGACACGCAGGGTTGGATTTATAAAGTGCGGATTATGCTGCAAAGTTGAATTGATCTATAAATTCTAAATCTACAATCGAAAGAGGATATACCCCTGAAGGTATGTGCAAGCATCTACTTATCTACAATACATATATATAAATGAATAAAAATATACTGCTCCTTTTCTATGCACTATTTCGCAAACATGGCTGACTGTTATCACCTCCCATGGCTGATAAGCATAGCGTGGGCGTAGTATTAGTTTCAGGCAGATAGCCGAGTTGGTGTTCCAATTATGAACACACCTGTTACCTCGTGGAAAAATATTATGACGAGAGCGTTATGTGAAAGGCGCACGCATCTATTTGACTGACGTTTATGACGACTAAATACCAGACAGGTTTCAGTTGGCGTAATGGCTGGTGTTAACCAACGCTTCTGCATTCAAACCTGAAGGTTTTGTAAAATGTACATCCTGCAATTGTTTCAAGCTGCCTTAAAGTGTGGTGGATTTTCTGGATGACATCTACATTACTGCAACGCTTCACTCGACCAACTGACGGCCTGCTTACAGCGCCATTACAATGCCCCTTCTTTTATCGATGTATCTCAGCAAACCGTCACATCATCTACTGTCTGTTCTACTTATGCGTTTTTAACTTCGTGCGCCAAATGCGTCTACTCAATTACACCTTGTACCTCCGTTTTGACTACATGTTGATACGATGTAATATATTACGGCTACTTATTCATGTAGTTTGCCGACATTGCTGCTGGCTCAAACAATGGTAGGAATAGTGTAGAACCCGAAATAAACAAAGGCAAGGTATGACTGAGCACTATCTAGGTCGACCTGATGTATCGAATTCTTAATAAAATCAGAGCATGGTAAATGTTCATATCATGTGGCTTTATTTGCATAGGATCACACCTCCTTTGCTCACCTCCTTTGCTCTCGGCAATTACACCAAAATATTATGCAAAGATCATCATTTATCAAGTCGTGCCCAATGAGCGCGATGAGTCTATCGTCGCTGCCTATCATTCACATGGTGCATTGCGCACATCCAAAATCAAGATTGATGCAAAGACGCTTTCATCATTTATCAAGTCGTGCCCTAGTGGTATGTATATCACATCAATCAAAGTTATTGCTGTCAGATATATGATATCCCCAATTTTTCGCTCTTCAGCGAATATGGGAAAAGCATATTGAAAAACACTATATCGGGATAGCCTAACCAATTGTTGATTTAATCTGTGCTTTCATGGCAAATTAACACTGACCTAACTTGCAAAAGATGCTTTGTATCAATCCTATTTGATCGTACAACGCTAATAAATAATTTGGTGTTTAATAATGTTTTGCAGGAAATATCCAATACTACAGACTATGTGGAGAAAGTTACAGAGGAACGCATAACACCAGAAACCAAGCCATTTTGAACATCACATAAGTTGTATATCTGCAAAAGGCTAGTAGCAGATGATTTTAACAAAATCACATTGTGAAGTACCTCGTACCTTAAGTGCAGACAAACTGGAAAGCCTCTTGTAGAACCTAATGTTATTAAAGAAATTCTAATTAATCAATAAGTGATGCTACATAGCATTCACAGGTATTCATTATTATGTAGCAAAGAGTAAACAGACGAATAGTGACTGTCAGGATATTATTTCTTAATAGCTGCGCATGCAAGCAAATCATATAAATGATTGACCTAACTGTATTCATTTTTGCCGTTATGTTTATTTCCGATGACAGTTGGTTTGTAAGATTATTGCTGTTATACATTATCGAGGCACGTTTTCCTGGCTATGATGGTTTTGTTATTTGTTCTCCTCTTACAGCCACACAAGATAAACTGCCGTTGTCTCACGTTTGAGGTGTTTTACACTCTGTGCGGCTTGATAGGTAATCAACTATGAGAAATGGTCCAGTACAGTAGCTACATAACGCAGCCGCAGAACCACACATCTGGGCCGTTTGGGAAACAGCGTATCCCAATTTTCGTAGCGAGTTGCTTGTGGTGACTTTAGCAGCCCAGTTATCTAGTCGAAACCAGCTTGCTGCTTATTGACAATCCCTGGATCGGCCTTTTCAACTATGTTTTGACTGGGCTGGCGCAAGATATGCTATCTTAATGAAATCGCTGATTGTAAAAGAACTGCTGTAACTGTTTAAAATGAGGCAGACGTGTTCTGTTGTTACGCAGCAGTTTATATTACCATATACATTTTATGATTAATAATATGAGACGCATTTAGTTTAGCTTACTTATATTAACTGGATTCATATTGCAATCTAATCAGACGTGATTGTTAAATGGTTTGTGCATTGTGGCCGAGACTAATTGACACAATCATACCCACGTAAATGATGTGTGCGTCAGGGTGTTTAATCCGCTGTTGGATTAATCGAAAGAAATTGTCGCCAGCTGGTGATGGTTGCTCTTCATATGGAAGCAATATATCCGTCCCATTCAGCTCAATAACTCATTTGCATAAACACCCCATATCAAGGTCATAAATTCCTTATGCCGCTTATATAATAAAATAACAAATGTTCACATGAAGCTTTGTATGGTATGTGCGAAATTTTAATTACAATGAATGCTGTTTGCGAAAGGGGCGAATGCAGAAAAATTACCACAAACACAGCAGCAAAATCAGCCTTGGTCAGTGCATCCAGACTGACTTTGACATTGTTAGGTCGACGCCGCTTAAAGTGAATTTACAATTGCGCGATGCTGTAAGTTGTTTTAATGCTATACACACATATGTATATTGAGATAAAGATGTAACAAGGCGATTTGTATGCACCGTCCTGCGATGTATCGTGCGCTATTGTAATGTTGCAGTAATCTACTTCTGAAAGCAAGGCTTTTGTATGTTTTGCCATCTGATAGAAACACTGTAATGAGATACAACCCAATAAGGAATATAAAGATAATGACAATCTAGTTCATCGTTGACCTAAAGGAAATCATGCAAACGGTATGAATGTGCATCCAAGGCACAAGCCTTGTGGTCAAAACATAACCACTCCTCATACGCAGCATTAAGGCTTTCTCAACGAACATAATAACCCCTTTGCTTGGGTTAATTAAACTACTGAATCTTAGGCATAGTATTTATATCTTGACAACATTACTAGTATTGTCCGTGAATGCTTAACGGTACCGATATTGCCTGACATGAACCCAAATACCATGAGAGGTGTCATATAGCACTTCTCTAATAAGTCCGACCAGAACGCAATTTCAATCGATTATGTCATGTTTCTACATATCGCGTGTAATGTGGTAGGTGGCAGACTATGTGGTGTTATACAATGCAAATGACCAATATGCGTTATCTACCTCGGGTACATTGTGTTGAAAAAATTAGAAACATGAAAAACTCTCATGCATCTGTAGAATTGTGCCAGCAATGGTATGTGAAGGTGTTTACAACATATCATTTGGTTAATCATATTTTGAAAGATAAACTTTTAAAACTTTATCAAAGCGCAGTAAGTTGTTGTATTGTGTGCCTAGCCGGCACTGAAAATGTTGGCATCGTCTATAGGCCAATCGATATTATTACTGGTCAACATGAATTGGAAAGTTAATATATTTCCCTTTGAAGTGCTGGAATTGCTGATTAGCTCAAGAAAGACACATACGAGCTTGGTTTAATTATAAAACCTCTAAATAGTTAGCTTTGCCATTTAAACTGAAGATACGAACTGTTCTCTTAATGTATCACTTAATGTATCTTTATTTTCCTCTTGTGCCACTGGCGTTCTTTCACAAATGTACACTTATATCATTAGACAAATACTAAATGATGTGCATGCAACACAATAAGTAAATCTAAGGTATTATACCCCTCATGATAGAATTAATCTGTGATATGTAGGACCCGGAACCAAATACTTTTGAAACAAATATAATATATATATATATATATATATATATATATATATATATATATATATATATATATCTATATATATATATATATATATATATATATATATATATATATATATATATATATATATATATATATATATATATATATATATATATATATATATATATATATATATATATATATATATATATATATATATATATATATATATATATATATATATATATATATATATATATATATATATATATATATATATATATATATATATATATATATATATATCTGGATCCAGATATACTATTTTGATCAGTTGTATCTGACAGAGAAACCAAGCTAATCTAGGTCATACAAAACTCATTTTTGCTTTCTCCCGCTCAGCTAATAAAGGTGACTGTACTTTCTCCCGCTGAGCGTATGAAAAGTGAAATTCATGTGCTTTGGTTTACGTAACAGCCTATATTTGCCGAAGAGCACCGCACCTGTAATGTTTCGTGACCAGAAGTTTGGCGTTTTTAAGTGTTTTTTAGTTCTTTTCGAGTTAAAATTGGTGCCAAAGTGTGCAGAATAATTAAGAATATTTATGATGTGCATGCCTATTAGTAAGATAAGTTTGAATAGTTGCCTAAAGGATATTATCCAAGTCAAAACATAGTTGCCCATTTACAAGTCTAGTATTTTTGCCGTCTCAAAACGGCTTGATTGTGTCATTGAGTCACTCTCCCACAAAAACATGACTGCTGGAACCAAGTATCCAAATAGGCTGAGCAAAGTGCCGAGAAGACCAACAAAACCCTTTCAATTAACATCATGCAACATCCTACTTCAGGCAATAAACTTGAGTCATCGCATTAATCACCTACAGATAGTGGCTAAATGAGTCATAGGGGAAAGGCACTCAGCGGTGTCGCAATTTATAACATCCATTACGTCCTGACAATTCTTCGTCAGGTGCAAGAGAAAATTATGCCGAAAGCGCCGTCACGATAGCAATTTTGAGGTCGCATGCGTCATCCTCTTCTAGAGTATGCAACAATGTCGTAAACACCATTTCATGTAGGTCTAATACGAAACGTTCTGATGTATTTATGGAAAAAAACAAACGGTTTATTGGAGCAGTAACTACCATAGGCTCACATTCAACAAGAACGCCGTGATTAGGAAGTCTATGGGTGCGCACTGCATATATATGTTTCCAGAAGACAACAGGACATAAATGCTTACTTATTCACTATATTAGGGGGCGTTCATTTCAGGTGATAGTGATTAACACGGTGGCTGTCTTAATCGAGTCAGTGTGGGGAACGGCTTATGTATTAAGGATGAGACAAACAGACATAATCATTCCCATGTAACTGGTCGCATATCGTTAATATATATTTATAATGAAATGTATGGAACGTGTCATCGTCATCACCTTACATTACATTACAATAGTCGCCCAAAAACGAGCAAAACATATAGGTCCGACGCTTGAAAAACACCCTATATGAGACGCCGAGTTGTTGCGTCTTGCACGCATAATATAACGATGCTAAACCATTGATACAAATGGACAAACATAATTTAGCATACAGTTTAAGTAATGATAAGTTGTAATAACAACCTTCATATTGTGTTGTTTCCCAGCATTGTGTTGCTTTCCATCGACGAAAGAGAATGGCATCTGTTAGTAAGGAACAAATTACTATAATATGGTCGAAATACCGTTGAATGAGATGAGCGTTGGTATGACAGCAATATATTACCTTGGATGGAGCTGACAAATTTACTCTCGAAAGTACATATTATTTAAATTTATGTTAAAATACAAAGAACATTGAAATATAATGTATGGTGTGTAGAGCAAAAGTCCGTTGTGTTTACAGCATTCTGGTGTCTCTCGTAGTATGATTATGGCTGACTGTAATAGATATCCCTGCCGCGGTAAAGCAGACATCGTAAATTTTATCAGCTTGAAATCGCTCTTATTTCACTTGCCCGTGAACAGAACTCATGCATTCACGCCTCGTTTCTGTAGCAAATACGTCTTTGTTGCTGGTGAGTCCATTGGTCGTTCACTTGTCGATTATATCGGATATCAATCGGACCTGCTTCTTCTAGTTTAATGTCATCAAGTCAGTAATAATCTCACATGCATTATATGCAAAGCCTACTCAATGATTTTTATCGGCTCACTAGCGGGCAGAGCTGGAATGGAGTTTAGTCTATTCTGTTGAATTTTATCTTTGCTTGGCGTTATTTGATGCTCATATGTTTGAACAGAAAGCTGTGCACGGCGCTGATGAGGTGGTTCTATCTAATACCTGTGCTCATGTTTCAACAAGTTTTTGCCTTCACATCGTATTTCAAAAACATATCAGGACGCTTAAGCCATACACTAGGTATCGAAGTCATTAGGGTGTTACCTCGGCGGCCAACAGGGAGAAGTCACATCCGCCTTAGAGTGCAGATACGAAGGAGGTAATGTTGGGAACATTATGGCGATTAGAGTAGGGTCTCAGCTAGAATTGGGATTGGTCACGACGGGAATTAAGGGATACCGCAATACGGAAACCGTGTACTATATGCACTCAACAACCGCATATGTATTTTTATAGCAATTTGGTCGGCCTTTAAATCGATAAGCCTGATTGTAATCAATATAGGTTGACAAACAGGGATGGTTGGCAGGTTCTCTGCTTGGTGTGATTGGGTATACCACGAGGTACCCCGTTCCCTCTTGTAGATCTCATAGAAGAAGAGGTTTCCAGCAGCTGGCAGTGACATTTAAAAGTCATTGGTAAATGAAAGACATATGCATAGCTCGATCAATAAGGCAATCTGATTGTACTGAGCACTTATCTCCACACGCACACACACACGCACACAGAGCAGCACATTTATATTAATATATATATATATATATATATATATATATATATATATATATATATATATATATAATTCATATATATACATATATATAATATATATATATATATATATATATATATATTTATATAGATATATATATAGATATACATATATGTATATACATATATATATGTATATATATATACATACGTATATATATATATATATATTTATATTTATATATATATATATTTATATATCTATATATGTATATATAAAAAAGTTATCTCTCTATATATATATATCTATCTATATATATATATATATCTATATATATATCTCTATATATATCTATATATATCTCTATATATATATATATATATATATATATATATATATATCAGTATGGTTTGTCTGCTTAAACTGCTGCATTGGCAATCGTTGTTGGCTGTCATACAAGACAGCTGGGTGTGGCCATTCAAATGCCATTTATCTCCTCTCGTGCGTCACAACGTTCGATGATGACGCTGACTGATAGGATGCAAACAAATCCATTCATAACGCTTCATGCGATGCATAGCGCATTATGAATTTCGCCAAGTAAACTATCGACCCAACAACTAGGTAGTTTTCGCTTTATAGAAGCTACCACTTCGATGTTTGATTATGGCCCCATTTAACCCGTTAGTTGCAACTGATGATTACTGGGAGTATCATACAATGGTACATGCTAACTCTATCCGTTCACGTATCGTAAACATCTATTGAAAACTAAACACACTGCTACATACCAAGCGCGTTGACGTCAGGTTGATACAGAGTAAAATAGCCAAAAAAGAAGCAATCAATGGAGGGTTTGTATCATATTTAAACGCTCTAATCACTTCAAACGTATGGATCGAGTGTTTTTGATTAGCAGTAACGCATTATAAATGATGACTAAACATTCACTCTGAATTCTTTTTAAGCACTGTGTTCATATACGATTGCACACTAGGCTATCAATTTCTACGAATATAATAATTGTGAGCCGTTGCGCACGATAAATAAACCTCACCATTTGTGTGAACCGAACTGTCAACCGATGATGGAGCTTTTCTGCTTTTTGGCATTTAGCAAGGACTGCTTAATACAAGGGTTTCGCGGAGGTCGTTGCATGCTAACTGTCTAGAGAACATTTCAAGTTGCGAAAACAATGATAGTAATTTATAACAGTAAGCATTTCCACTTGCTAAATACAGGTCAATCTCTAAAACGATCAGTCATTTTCAAACAGCAGGCAAAGCAAAAGCGAACAGATGGCGGAATGTCCGTAATTGAAATAAAAGACAGTCCTCCTAATTGTTCTATCATGATGTTCAACTAGTGCAGGGCGATAATTGAGGGTTAGTTGTCATATAGGTTGAATCAAACATATTTATTAGCAATAATGTAGACAATGCTATTCTAAAATAATCTTCGAACAGCATTCAATAAGTCAGTAAGGTTTGTTGTATGCGGTTTGTTTTGCGATATTCATGCCAGGAAAGATTGAAAAAAGTACTGACAGATGATAGTAGTTGTCATTGGTAGTCATTTATACGTGGCAAAATTTTAAATCAATAGTGCATACAAAGGAGAGACCAATCATTATGTTGCTGCCCACTATCTTCAAACTGTTCAATTCTCCAATATTCTTTGCAATTGCAATAATACGCTACTCAGACAATATAAATAATATATTCCGCAGAAAACGCATTTGTCTGATGTGTTATATTGTTTTAGACTCACACATAGAAAATATATAATATGATTTCCCCCACATTTAAGCGAGGTGCCTGGAAATGGCCATACGAGCGATTAGATATTGCTACGAAATCATTGTTAAGAGTGTACATTAGCCACTATGCAATCATCTCCAGATGAAGCATTTTCACGTTGAAAAATGATCGCTTAAGAAGCTGATAATGCTGTAGCCTGAATATTTTAGGTGCTTGTCTCATGAGAATTTTTGTAAATGAAAAGAGTACATAATCTGTATAATTCACAATGGGGCCATTGGAAAATGCTCAATTGCCTTTTCATGTATTGCCATACAAACTAATTGCCATTAGCTCTGGACAGGTAATAGTTTTCTAAGTCCCAAAGCCTCTTAGCTTTAATTGTTCTACAATTTATATAATACACCAACTAGCAGTAGAGCTCGTTCATTAATTAATGTAATTGTTTTGCACAGGCAAGTGACACGAATGAAGAAATAAATATCCGTTGATTACTCTCAATGGACGATTAATCCACGTAACGTCAATATGCTTAGAATTGAGCACGTTTCCAACCACGTGCTTATCAGCTACGTTACATAAGTTGATTCAATTGCATCACTCTGCCGGTAATCATTCCTTGTAAAAACTGTGTTAAATGGATTCCATGAGAAAAATGCATAGTGGCTAACTCCGTGAGGTAAAATAAACTACAATCAATCACCCACGCTGGTTTTTTTACATTTAGGCCCTTTGAAGCAGGTATCATGCAATGGAACATTTATATCAAGCAATACACCTGTTCTAAAAAATACAACATGCATGACAGTTTTGTTTCAGTCCTTCGTACACCACAACATACCTTCATTCAAAGATCAACCCCGTGTGCGATATTGTATTGAACTGCGAAATAATTTAAAGCCGAACCAACACTAAGTAAACTGGAGATGCTTTGAATTCGTGTTTATATTCAAGTGAACATAATCATTTGCCTTCTATGCAATTAAGCTGTTCAAGCAACCATTACATTACTATGTATGTAGTAGGAGCAGCGGCATGTCAACACAATAATAAGCTAAAGAATAATTGTCCGATTAATAAGCCACATGTGCACTTACATCATCAGCCGATTAACGATCTGCCTGAGTAATTGCGTTATTGTTGGACATGAAATCGATCACCAATTGACTATTTTTGTTTTTTATTAGCTTACGTTGCGTGGAGGTTGGGGTTGGGGGTGGGGGGCGATGTGTGGGGCTACACCAAGTCTGTGCGATTTGTTATTTTCACGGAGTAACTACTTTAACACGTCGATACTGATATGATATGATTCCGTCCAATTTACCTCGGATAAATTGTATATGCCGAGAATATAACTAGTTAATTCCAATGCGCTGAATAATATACAGATGATAAGGTGTTGCACTAGTTTATAATGCAGCGGATTAATTGCTTTGTATGAGCAAATAACATCTGATTTAATTGATACTTACTTTTACTTTTGCTGCAACCAGGAGTCATTCAAGTTAGAGTAAATTATCGAGGCTCATATAAATTAGGTTGATAGAAATCGTCAGCAGATATCACGAATATGTTTTTGACTGGCCTCTACTCTTTGCAACAGGTGACTGGTCATTATCAACAAGCATTATTATCCATCAAAGAGCCTCGTATAGTTAGTTGACTACGCCGTAATAATCAAACAATTAAATATCTCACCGTGTTGTCGTATCGTTTTCACTTTCATGCCAATAAGCGTTTGATGAAGTAGTGATAAATCCATCCAAACACGCCTTGGAATCACAAAAAAATGAAAATTTAAAGGTCATCGTTTAGAGCGAAATGTACCGACATAAAACTTTAATATTACTGTCGTGCTACTGTTGCAGCGTTTAAATAATTCATAAACGCATTTCGTGTGAATTTGATATCGTGTTGTCTGACGGTAGTGAACGCGGCACAAAGCAAAGAATTATATTCGACTACTGACTAATTGTGTCATGTTTTGTATCAATGCAAAGCTACTAAGAGGACGTGTATACTGAAAAGATCGTGATTGTTCCAGCTCGACTGCTCAGGGGGATCTGTGTTGGCCGAATATTTGGCATAGAAAAAATCCACAAATGTATGCATTATTGTGCTACAGCAGAATGAGTAGCCATTGAGGCAATTCAAACACTTATCGCTCATAAAAATCGTTTGTATTGCAACTCGGCCATTGTAGAGGGCAGTAGTGTCGTGAGCCCGCGTTTATACCGAGGAGTTTAAAGTATCGTAAACAATGTATGATCGGACCACAATTGTGCAAGAGAGTACCGCGACACCATTTGCATTAGTCAAAACAGACCGTTCATTTGGTTTGCTTAAGCCATCGACGTAAATATACTTGAGGCTGATGGCTAAAACAAAATACAACCGACGTCACTTGCGGCCGAAGCTCGTGGCGATGCACATGATTCAAAGCGTACCTTTGCTTTCGCTACAGAACATGTATACAGCATGTTCACTGCTTAACCATCGTCCAAGTCATATCATTCTAAAGATCATCCAATTAGACCGAGCCTGATCCAGTGTCGGATGTCGTAAAAGCTCTCAATAATAAGGCATTCTGTAATAGGATATTGTCTGCAAAGTGCACCTCTTATAACTCGAGATGCGTCTGTTTCTTGGAAAAGATTTACATGGTCAGACGAGTAATATTTGGTTACTATAATTGGTTACAATGCGGATCATCGACTGGTTTATAGTGCAACCTATTTTATAGTAGCCATTATAATGCATAATCATTATCCGTGTAAAATCAAACAGCAGGTATTATATAAAAATGCCCAGAAAGCTTTGCGCCACGGCTACATCCGAATGTAATTGCCCATCCACAGACCGTTCAAGGTTTGTGCACTCGAGCATTTTGAAGGAGTCGATTTGATTGGTATCAACGTTCCCTTAGCAAAACCAGTTTTGTGTTACGTAATGCAAGCCATAGTAAAGAATGTTCTTGTGTTATCGGTGCAAACCGATAGAATACCAGATGCACATAAATAGTAGAAATACATATTTATTTTCCTGGTCACGAACATATAAGTGCTCTTATTCGTGAACTACAGCAGTGGTAAGTTTAAGAAATGTTTTGTACGTTTTAGAGAAGCCTACGCACAAAGGTTTGTGCACTCAATAGCATGAGGTTGTAACATTCACAAAACCAGTTGTTAGCAAACATATTATTGAGAAGATGCTTTGGATAATTATTCAAATGATCTTGAATATTATAGATAGCACGAGGAACACTATATAATTTGATGATACTACCTCAAAAACGCCATCATACTTATGACTGTCTCTAATAAGCAATCTGTTTGCTGTTATAGAATAAATACCTGATAGCGCCCCTCAAGAATCATTAGAAGAGGAATCATTAGCGACCTTAAGCGCCAGTCCAATTCTGATTATTCCAACTGGTGTATTTCGTCATAACTAAAATGTCAGAACCATGAGTCTCTTGTACACCTAATGCTTGATAATGCACTCGGAATGTTCACAACGCAGCAAACATCCGAGTAACGCTTTTAGTAGGATGTCTAAGGCCATAGCAAGTATACACGTAGGCGTAAGCTACTCTGATGCTGCGGCTAACTACAAATCAAGAAAAAAACTTGATTGTCGAAGTTTATTGCGGCCCCTACTGCTAGTAATAATTTGGATGTTCTGCAATAGTAAACGCTTGAGCGGAATGGTTCGATAAAACCATGAACATATGAAAAAGGTTGTGGTTCTGGTGGTTACATTTGTATTGTGCTCCATATGACGCACTGAGACAGATTTAGTGACCAATAGCAATCATTTTATTGAAAACGACTGTGCAAACCTGATAATGTATATATATATATATATATATATATATATATATATATATATATATATATATATATATATATATATATATATGTGTATGTGTGTGTGTGTGTGTCAGTGTGTGTGTGTGTGTGTGTGTGTGTGTGTGTGTGTGTGTGTGTGTGTGTGTGTGTGTGTGTGTGTGTGTGTGTGTGTGTGTGTGTGTGTGTGTGTGTGTGTGTGTGTGTGTGTGTGTGTGTGTGTGTGTGTGTGTGTGTGTGTGTGTGTGTGTTACTATTCAGTCAACAATCAAAATATATGTACCCCCTTGCATGGCTGGCCAAAGGGCCAAAGTACAAATGCTCTGTCGGATATTACTGTCAAGATATGGTTGGATTTTCATTCCAAATACATGAAAGTGAAGCGTGTCAATTAGTAAAGTTAGCTCTTTGAATTTTAATGTTTATTAACTGACCGAAAATATCATCTGAACAAGTTTTTGGCTTTCGAATATTTAATTAAAACCATCATCAATTGTAATGCCGGACTTTGAAAGCATGGAGTTGCTTTCCCATAGCGAGCGCTTGAGGAACGGTTTCGCGCTAATACGAAACATCGGCTGGCGAGATCACATCTAAATGCGTGGACAAATATCAAATCTTATATTTCTATCAAATGTTATGATATTATACTAACTCAAACACAGTGCAATGACTTTTCTGTGTCATGACTGACTGACCTTTTCGGGGTTACCGCTGCGCTGTGGGACTTCCATGGGACTATACATACCGCTACATTAACTTTGGAAGTAATTGAGAGCTCTATTCATGACATGAAGCCATCAAAAATGTAAATGACAGACCAAATTCCGGTTTCTACAATACACGAATCAAAATTATTGAAAGTGACCTTCAGCAACTAACTGCAAATTTGTTTAAAGTATTCTATCAAATGAGAAATTTCATCATATCTGACTGCTCTGCACTGAGTGGCAATATTCAAAACTTGAAGAGGAATCATATAACAGAGAAGCTGCCGTGAGTTTGTTGGTATTGAAAGTGAGTAAACCGCTTGCACACAGTTTGGAGACAACATACACACTCACCATATTGAAATTGAACCTTAACTGCATTTCAACTAGATTGGCGCAACACCACATGACTGATACACATTTCATGCATTCTTGCATCTGACCGTGCCTTAGTCAAATTACGAATGTCCTTCCAGTTAATGTGGTTTATGTATTTTATCTAGGATGAATGTGGAATAGCGAGTTCCGTTATATTGCACCACCATTGTTCCCCATCAGGTAAGATAGGAAAGCGGAATGTCACTGTCAGTGCAGGTACTTAGCATGATAAGCATTATTGATCTCGCCAGTTTAAAAGCCCAGCTCTATATGCATCCCACTTATCGGCATATCAAGCTGATTTACGGCACGGTTTCCATCAAATATGGAATGTACTTTGCAGGTTATGGTTTTGAAATCATAGAAACCACGTATGAAAATAAACGCCTCACTACTGCAAATATTACAGGGAACGTAACTAAATCTGTTATGAAATCATTAACAATAAATCAAATAGCATGGGCAAATATACATGCACTGAATGTGTCCTCACTTGTATAGAAATATACATGCATTGAGTGTGTCCTCACTTGTATATTAATACACGTGACTGCATAGACCATCGGTATTATCTATAATGCCTTTAATTAGGGATACTTAGTTAATAAGATTTAACGTAGCGTAAAAAGTCCAAAGGACAAACTGCCTGTATGTCTTCCCTCTCCTTCTCATTCTCCCTCTCACTATCTCCCACTCTTCTCTCTCTCGCTCTCGCTAGCTCTCTATCACCCTCTCTTGCTCTTGCTCACTCTCTAGCACTCTTTCTTACTCCCGATTACTCTCTATCCCTCTTCTCGTTCTCTCTCTCTCTCTCTGAATTCAGTCCAGAACATGTGAAAACGAGAACTAAAAAGCTCTGGGCTTTGTAAAACTTATATCTAGTAAGTGTTGATGTGTCTCGTTGCAAATTCAACCATTAACGTACAAGTATGTTTTTGATGTTTTAGTTGATTGTATTGCATTTTAGTTAACCATCCTCTAGTGAGAGCAGATTCCGATATGGTGTCCTTGTCTTGTCAACCAAGTTTTTAAAATCGGTACAAAGCTAAGCCAACTCTTACCTTAAACGTCTTACACACAACGATTCATCAAAGACCATCACTGAAGTTGCGCAGCAATTACCATGAAAGTTCACCAATCAGGTATTGGTTAATGCAAATTATTGTTATCATGGCCCTCCCCTATAAATCCCTCATTTGATCTCTAACAAAAGTCAATTAATGCCACTCTAGGATGACACATTGATGTATATCACATTTACCCTAAACGATGCACTACTAGTTATGGTAGTTAATCTATTACGGATATGTAAGTCTGTCATGAATATGCAAACATGCACAACGCTAGCCATTTCAAAGGGCGATGATTGCATTGATTGGAAAATCGAATTATAACAGTTAAAACGTCACCCTAATTTTCTTTGGTCCCGACTACTTTGGTTTATGACTCGGTCGTATAATGCCCATCAGGTATTTACTGGCATAATGACCAGACTTTGTTGAGATATTAGGGGCTTCAGAGGTTATATACTGCGAACTAACGATCTAAAGGTGATAACAAACATAAAATTAACAGAGGCTTTACTCTAATTTTGAAGAGAATGATCACAAAAGCGTCAGTTGTTGGCCACTGCACATCAAATCATAAACATTTGGTAGTTTTTGATACTTATGTTTGAAAATGGCCAACTTTGGATCATCATTTTTATGGAATCGCCACTAATTTCATTCGTAGATGCTCCGATAAGCAACGCATTTGAGAGCAATAAAATAACGTTAACACTTCAAATGGATAATTATTCTCTAAGCAATTACACATACGTTTCCGAGTATCAAATAAAAATTAAACAGACATTGGTTTCCGCAATAAGAGAAATTGCAATAATATGGAATATTACTTCAAATTAATGCCGTGGTTGGTTAATGGCTAACAATTGTTATCGAGATAGCGAATAGATTGGTTGTAGCTCTTACTCTTTGTGAACTATCTGTGAAATATTATTATGCTCCTTTTAACATGTTTGTAAATTTTTCATATATGTACGTACTCCGGCGCTTTTGTCGCTTGGTTCTCTTCCGTGCAGAGCTCGTCAAATAAACTCTCTGGAACTGTGGAAATCGGACCCTGCAAACAGAACACAACTGATTAGTATTATAATTACCTCGTAGCGCTATTAACGGACCGCTCGACATTACGTTAGTACGCTAATTCTTTAATATTCGCACAAGTTATCACGATCCCAACACGAGTCAAAGTGATTGCGGTAGGTAGGTGGGCACAATTTCCTTGGGATTATCAACCTGTAGATTCGAGAAATCACATCTCTACCATGATCCTGATATCTTCCATTAGATATCACAGAACACTCGTTCAAAATTGTAATTTTGTCTGTAGATTACTGAAATATAACCCAGAAGAACCTATTCTGTCTATGTATCAGTCGTCAAAGTATCGAGACGACGAGCTCATGAATAATTGATCGCCTCCGCGTGACGTCAGCTCCAGCATTGTTTTCGTTGCGAGGCGCTATCTGCGCAACGATTAGCGCAAAAGAGCTGCAGGTTATTTCGCTATTTTATCACTTCAGGAGAGCAAGTAAGAGACATGGGATGGAGCAGATCATTGGCAGACCAACGTTGCTTCGGCAGAGCATATTTCTAACCAGAAATGAGCGATTCAGACGTCTCCGATGAATAAAAAAAAACCCCGGCGATGTGACTGCTGCTTCTGGGACAACGGGGAACTCCCTGCATCTCTGAGAACGGGCCTACTTTACTGACGTCACATTTTGGGTCTGACCTAGATAATGGCTGCCGCAGCGTTTTGTCGGGCGCACTGGTTTGAACTGACACCTTATGAAATTTTGGCCTTAACTGATCAGATCCGACGGTTATTGGACTGGTTTGAGTTTATTGATCACATTATGAATTGATTTCAGCGAAGTACCTATAACCGGGTGATAGGCACTTTAACCTTCACTTCCCGTGTGTGACATGATGACAGCCCATTATGTCTGTATATACAGACTCTTAGTATGTACCAGGTGTTGTAGATCAAACCGCTGATGACGGCGCTGTACTCAGCTTCATCATGTGCGTGGGATACATCTGGTCCAGGCAAGAACGCAGAGTCATTGCTGGTTTTATACTGGACCTAATATCCGTAGTACTGAGTTAGGTTACGTGAGATATCGTCATCAGGCTCCCATGTCACTTCGATCTTTGTAATGTTGATGGCTGTGGCCGATAAATGCGACTGAGGATTAAATCCCACCTCGCCTACAACAACAATTTGACATATGATGTTAAGCCATCGACATCTTTTCGTTGTTTTAAGCAAACCCTAACAGAAGTCGCCCAAGAAACATATTGATTTAATGACGCTATATGGTGAGAGATTTAACATAGTTATCAAATATATATATATATATATATATATATATATATATATATATATATATATAGATATATATATATATATATATAGATATAGATATATATATATATATATATAAAGATATATACATGTATATATATATATACATACATATATATATATATATATATATATATATATATATATATATATATCTATCTATATATAGATATATATATATATATATATATATATATATATATATATATATATATATATATATATATATATATATATTTGACATATTTGTGGCTATTTCATCACCCAATGAATAAGTAAAACTCTGCATCATACAATTGGTTAAAAGTGGTGTATGTTATGCGCACATTGCTCGGCACTAAGTGTAAAAATTAAACGCACTGCACCTTAATATGAATAACATCTCGAGATTTGGTTAATATGTGAATCATACGTCCTATTTTACCAGCAAATTATGTCTGTTGACTGTAAGATTCATACGACGGGGCAGTTGAATTGCAACTATTAGAAGAATATAATTATTGAACTACTTTCAACCCATTCTACGAACTGCTGCCGGGTTGAAGGTTCCATTTAAGAAGCTTGACGCCTAGGGTATGCTTAAATTTTTAACTAGTTTCACGGCATACAATACATCCCGTTTGGGAATAATTGCCCCTTTAGGTCGGCACCCCGAAGGAGGTCTCTTCTGTAATAAATATTGACGCCATTAACACGAGGATGGCTTTAGTGGCATCTCAAGGTGATCGCCTACAATATGCGCACGTATTGCTTTGACACATGGCAGGGAAAATACGATCGCGCATTGATAAAGGGTACAAAAGCAACAGGATATTAATCCCTCTAATGGATGCATCAACATGATAGTGGCAGATTATATTCATGTTTATCGTTCATAGATTTCTATTGTTGGTTCTCTGTATTGGCCTGAGGCGTAGGCGACTTAATACGGTACTAACAACCGCTACAGCTGGCGTCACGTCACTTAGTTCCCACAAAGGCATACAGGTCTCAGTAATCCGAAACACAAATGGCGAGAACGAATATGCAATGCGTCATGGCTGTATTACCCGTATACGTCTATCTGACCCCCCATAGCCTGTTTGAGACTCTTTCATGCAAATACAATAAGCGGCGGTTTGTTCAGTGTTGATGTAGAATAACTGAATGCTAATAGGGGATGAACGTAATTTTTGATACGCTTAGACATACAATGGGACTATGTTAGGCGAGACCAGCATATAATCATAACAGCATAAGATCAACAAACCTCTTTTAGTTTAAATTGCTTTGAAACATTTAACACAGGTGAGGTCATTAGGCATTCGACCCCATTGCACTTATGGCCTCTGCTTATGCGTACAAGTGAATGACTAAAGCAACACCGTAACATACCTACCTACCTACCTACCTACCTACCTACCTACCTACCTACCTACCTACCTACCTACCTACCTACCTACCTACCTACCTACCTACCTACCTACCTACCTACTACCTACCTACCTACCTACCTACCTACCTACCTACCTACCTACCTACCTACCTACCTACCTACCTACCTACCTACCTACCTACTACTACCTACCTACCTACCTAACTACTTATACCTACCTACCTACTACTTATCTACCCACCTACCTACCTAACTACCTACCTACCTACCTACCTACCTACCTACCTACCTACCTACCTACTACCCTACCTACCTACCTACCTACCTACTACCTACCTACCTACCTACCTACCTACCTACCTACCTACCTACCTACCTACCTACCTACCTACCTACCTACCTACCTACCTACCTACCTACCTATACCTACCTACTACATACTACCTACCTACCTACATACTACATACAGACATACATACATACATACATACATACATATACATACTACTACATACATACATACATACATACATACATACATACATACATACATACATACATACATACATACATACATACATACATACATACATACATACATACATACATACATACATACACATACATATACATTACATACAACATACACATACATTCATATACATCTACATACATACATACATACATACATACATACATGGCTATATATATACATGCACATACATACATACATACATGCATTCAAACATGCATACATGAACATTACATACATACATACATACATACATACATACATGCACATACATACATTCAAACATACATACATACATACATACATACATACATACCTACATACATACATACATACATACATACATACATACATACATACATACATACATACATACAGACATACATACATACATACATACATACATACATACATACATACATACATACATACATACATACATACATACATACATACATACATACATACATACATACATACATACATACATACATACATACATACATACATACATACATACATACATACATACATGTACACATACGTACATACATACGTACATACAAATATACAAACGTACATGCTTACATACATACATTTATACATATGCATTAATACATATGCATACATATATATATATATATATATATATATATATATATATATATATATATATATATATATATATATATATATATATATATATATATATATATATATATATATATATATATATATGAAAAAATACTTACATACATACATCTATACATAAATATATGCTTACTTACAGATATTAATGCATACTTACCTTACACATATACATGCACACATGCACCCAGTAAAGATTGTAGCTACCAATAATGTTCGTAACTATCTGCGATAAATCGATTAGCTTTGCGCTCTTCATAAAAAAACCCATAGCAAAACGGTTTTCATTGCTTCTAGTATGATCACTGCCAATCTAGTCAATTTTTATGCGGAACGTACCTCGCCAGATCGGGTGGCAAGTTATCTGCTATGTATACGTTAAGTACTTAGCCGGAGGAATAAAACGTTCGGGCCTACAGACATTTAAACGACGTCCGGTGTGCAGTAGCTGGTGATCAAATCTTGATTGGAGCTTACAACCATAGTTGCCCATAATACCCTATATTTAAATAATGGTAGTTCTGCAACTGTGCTATTTTCAAATTCTGATAACGTAGCTAAAGTAACCTGTTTGCTGTGGATGAACGTTCATAGGAATCAGAGCATGTTGTTTTATGTCAGAAGTTTAACATCACCTTCAACGCAGCAGTCAATAAGTCAGATGTTATGGTCGCAATAAAGTCAGGCCCCATAGTAGAGCGCGGCATTTTTATAGGGTATAACGTTTAAGGTACACATGTAGGGTGATGACGTACATATGCCAGTTTTCACACCGATTACTGTTGTTTTGCTAACAAGCACATAATTCTCATTGATTCGAGAAACTCCGCATAATGTATTTCAAGTAGAGAGCAAAGTATTTGGGGCAGGCAAATACCACCGCATGCAATCAACCAATGACTATTATGATGATCATAATGTCAATCAAAATGTTGATGATGATGATGATGATGATGATGATGATGATGATGATGATGATGACGATGATGATGATGATGATGATGGTGATAGCTTTACCTCAATGTGATATGGCAAAGTTTATATCTTTACCAGACTTTCTGTCCAACCCAGCATGGATATTCATATAATTACTTAAAAAACATTGGTTTCTCACACTCAAATAAACCCGTACAAGGCAGATATATCATGGCACCGATGGAATAGTCAATGGTATTTCAAGTCGTTATGGTTGCCTGTAGCAAGGTGGTGTTCCGATAATGAACACACCTGTTGCCTCATGGAAACAAATTATGATGAGAGCGTTATGTGAAACGCGCACGCATCTATTTGACTGACGTTACTGACGGCTAAATACAAGTTCAAATGCAGACAGGTTTCAGTTGGCGTAATGGTTGGTGTTAGCCAACGCAACTGCATTCAAACCGGAAGTTTTTGTAAAATGTACATCATGCAATTGTTCTGAGCTGCCTTAAAGTGTGGTTGGGTTTCTGGATGACATCTACATTACCGCCATAGATGAATGACACTAAATATACATCACGGTAGCACATCGGCGATGTGACATTATACACAGTGCTTTCATGGCTAATTAACACCGACCAAACTTGCAAAAAATGCTTTGTATCAATTCTATTGGATCGTACAACGCTAATAAATAATTTGGTGTTTAATAATGTTTTGCAGGAAATATCCAATACTACAGATGACGTGGAGAAAGTTACAGAGGAACGCGTAACACCAGAAACCAAGCCATTTTAAATATCAAATAAATTGTATATCTACAAACGGCTAGTAGCAGATAATTTTAAAAAAATCACATGCTGATGTACCTCGTTTCTTAAGTGCAGACACACTGGAAAGCCTCTTGTAGTACCTTATGTTCTCAAAGAAATTCTAATTAATCATTAAGTGATGCTACATAGCTCTCATAGGTATTCATTACTATGTAGCAATGATTGAACAAACGTATTGTGACGGTCAGCAATAGTCATTTCCTAATAGCTGCGAATGCAAGCAAATCATATAAATGATTGTCCTAACTGTATTAATAATTGCCGTTATATTTGTTTTCAATGACAGTTGGTTTGTAAGATTATTGCTGTTATGTATTATCGATACACGTTTTCTCGGCTATGATGGTGTTGGTTCTCCTCTTACAGCCACACTAGATAAACTGCCGTTGGCTCACGTTTTGAGGTGTTTTACACTTTGTGCGGCTTGATAGGTAATCAATTATGAGAAATGACCAAGTACAGAAGCTACGTAAAATTGACGACATCATTACAGCCACGCAGCCGCAGAGCCACACATCTGGGCCTTTTGGACAACAGCGTATCCCAATTTCGTAGCAAGTTGCTTGTGGTGACTTAAGCAGCCCAGTCGAAACTAGATTATTGCTTATTGACAATCACTAGATCGTCCTTTTTAACTGTATTTTGACGGGGCTTGTACAAGATATGCTATCTTAATCAAATAGCTGATTATAAAAGAACTGCTGTAACTGCTTACATTGAGGTAGACATGTTCCGTTGTTACTTAGCAATTTATATAACCATAAAAATTTTATGATCAATAATATGAGACGCGTTTAGTTTAGCTTACTCTTATAAACTGGTCATCCACTTGTCAATTACATCTGATATCAATCGAACCTGCTGCTTCTAGTTTGATGTCATCAAGTCAGTAATAATCTCACATCTATTATATACAATGCCTACTCAATGTTTTTTATCGGCTTACTAACAGGCAGAGCTGGAATGGAGTTTAGTCTATTCTGTTGAACTGTAACTTTACTTGGCGTTATTTGATGCTCATATGTTTGAACAGTAAGCTGTGCACGGTGCGGATGAGGTGGTTCTATTTTATACCTGTGCTCATGTTTCTACCATTGTTTTTGCCTTTAAGACCACATCGTATTTCAAAAACATATCAGGACGGTATACATACCCATATCCATACACTAGGTATCGAAGTGATTAGCGTGTTACCTCGGCGGCTAACGAGAAGTCACGTCGACCTCAGAGTGCAGGCACGGATGAGTTAATGTTTGGAATATTGGGGTGATTAGAGTAGGGTCTCAGCTTGGTTTGGGATTGGTCACGACGGGAATTAAGGGATACAGCAATACGGAAACCGTGTACTAAATGCACTCAATAACCGCATATGTATTTTTATAGCTATTTTGTCGGCCTATAAACCGATAAGCCTGATTGTTATCAATATAGGTTGACAAACAGGGATGATTGACAGGTTCTCTGCTTGGTGTGATTGGGTACACCGCAAGGTACCCGGGTTTCCTCTTGTAGATCTCATAAAAGAAGAGGTTTCCAGCGTATGGCAGTGGCATTTAAGTCATTGGTAAATGAAAGAAATATGCATAGCTCGATCAATGATGCAATCTGAGTGTACTGAGCACTTATCTCAACACGCACACACACGCACACAGACACAGCTATATTATATATATATATATATATATATATATATATATATATAAATTTATTTATATACATATATATATAATATATATTTATAGACATAAATATATATATATATACATATATGTATATAAATATATATATATATATATATATATATATATATATATATATATATATATATATATATATATATATATATATATATATATATATACATATTGATATATACATACATATATGTAGTAATGTATTTATGTATGATCCGTGTGCACTTAATTAAACACAATTACCATGGAAAATTTGCTCCAAATGTTATTTGCTTATCTAGGTGGACAACAATTGTACACACTGCTGTATTCTTGTGCATGTCATTGATGATATCAACAGTCGGTTTGTTTGATTGATCAATACGGTTTGTCTGCTTAAACTGAACAGATAAGATAGCTCTTAGAGGATTGATGCTGTGTGCAATTCATGGACATTTTCTTCTTTGTAAACCATCACGAGTGGGAGCTTAAATTTAAACTCCATAAGCTGAACCGACGCGAGCCTTTGAATCGAAAACTTTTGCCTTGCCGTCTGTGGCACGAACGGTAATTCATCCTTGCAACTGGCTATATTAGATCAGAGAACAATAAATCAGTCATTTGTATATGTTGATAAACCGCATGGGAGCACGCCTCATACAGTAAGCAGCTAGATCTGTCCATGCGGCCCAGAAACAGCACTAACGTTTTTCATCCGGTGCACACCCACAAAATATATGGGATGGTACTATTTTCAATTACCGTACGCAAAATCAACATATGAAATGCATTATCAGACTGTTGGCCATCAATCTTCCACCTTACACATGCTGCAAAAACTGCTGCAGCAAAATAGTACGTTGTGGTAAATACAACAGCCATGGCTTTTGTCAACGCATTTCAAGTGTAGAAGGTGTTTGTGAGGAATATCGTAATATATGGTAGAACTTTCATTCCAACACAGCTAACGGATTACCGTGCATTACCGGTTCTAAGTTAAATGGTACATTGTATCGTTTGTCATATGTCAGGAAGAAATTTTATAGCTGCTTTATCATGACAACATGGTTATATGAGCGAAACCTTGCATATGTAGATATAACCAATCACGCATACTTGCCTTCTGCTGCAGCAAATGTTAAAAATGATGCCGAAATATTTCATTGTACCGTAGCAGCTTATGTTTTACATTTTCGGATAAACAGTATGAGACGCATTCATCTTAGCTTATTTGTATTAGCAGGAGAGATATTTTAATTGAATCAACAGTGCTTGGAGGATGACACACATATTGCGGGTGAATAACGTCGACGTAACAATTACATGATATGCATATTGCGGTATCAAATTAGAGGTCGGATTATTGGAAAGCGTCTTCACCAGATGGCTGTGACGCTGTCAATGCGGGAGCAATATGTACGTCCCACTAAAATCGCAAGTACCAATTATCAAAAACATAAACCCCATATTTAGGGCTATTCTTCGTTGAGCTCCGCGTGTGTCAAAATGCGCAGCTTTACACCACTTGCCTAATGTCAATTGCACTGCTGGCAAAATAATAGATAGTATTTCTATCTAAATGCGAATGATGGTGTTTTGCTAACTATGAGTGTCATTTGTTATCTAATAGAAACTAAGTTATGCCAATAAAAAACCCTAATTCTTCAATTGTAGTTATTGACTCACTAAACAAGATTGAAATTAATTGGCAAACAGTCGCATGAGTTTCCGATATAGAGTTATCGTACAGAGACAAGCGTTGGATTCTTATTATCAACTTCCGTAGAAAGAAATATACATCACTTGAATAAACCAAAGTGTATTTGAGGAGCCAGCGTCACACAAATGCTTTGCACACAATCGACTAATGGGTTGAAGACATGGCAGTAGCAATATTATACTGATTTTGCCAAGAAAGTAAAATCGATAGTTACCGACTGAACAAGCACTTAGCTACAATTTATCCGGAGCAGCAAAATAATGTGATGAAAATAATAGCAGTGGAGTATTGTTTATTTTAAGATATCTATTTGGGCGGTACCAAATCCCCGAATGTGTCTGAAAAAGAATGGACGCCACTATATATCAAACAGATAGAACATTGGGTAACAACAGGTATGGTTATAGCTATACTTTTCCGTTATATTTATTACCATAAGTTACAGTATTTGGGCTCAATTTTTATGCCAAGTACCGGGAAACGGCATGCATCACTTGTTTCGGCAAGCAAAAGTGATTTGGTACAATTATATAACTACGTTTAAAAGGGGCTCGTGCAAAATATGCTCTTTCTTAATCACATAGCAGGTTGTCAGCGAGCCATGCCACTGGGGATCACACCCGTTCTTGATTTGTTTTGCTGTAAATATTTAAAGTGAGATAGACGTGTTATGTAGTTACGAAGCAGACATGCGGGTTAAATGAGTTTAGTATTGTGAGCTTGAAGCTATGTGTCGAATGTACATTCAATACCGATTGCATAATGCAGAGGGGCAAATGCAGAAGACATGAGCATGCATCGGAACGTAAGCCTTGTGTCAATGATTAAACCTTTGCAGCAATACCCGGACATTTGTGCTACGTTTCGGCCAGGACAGTATTTACAAACAATTAGCGATAATATTTTTGGCTTAAGCAATATTTGCACCTTTAAATCAACAAAAGTACATGGGCTCTTCAATGACCACGGCAAGTATATTTCTATTATCAAATGGGAAATGAGTTCAACGCGGGTGGGCTCCCAGGGACAATTGTGTCGCTTGTGGCACTTTTGTCACATCCGCTAACACGCGTGGTTAGCTTGTAGCGTGGTGGATTGATGCCGATTTAATGCATCATGCACAAATCAACCTTGGCTGGACGCATCTACATGACCTACCACTCGCTGTGGGGATTTTATTTTCCAAAGACATCGGAAAGTGGTGAATACGAACATTGACAGAGCCTCATCAGGATATGTAGGACACTTGTCCAGGTATTCCAAGCATCAAATATCTTCCTTGTGTTAGTTGGACACATAGGAAGCCAATAGCTTTAATTTCATAATGACGAAACTATAGTCAGGCATATTAAATGAATACATGAAGTGACACTGGGGATTTGGCTACCTCAACAAGCCCATTTCGCAATATATAATGCACTTCACACGGCTTTCACTCGGAGAGGGGATGCCCGATGACCCCATATAAACTACATTTAATACTCCACACGGTGTAATACTAAACGTGATGAAGATATAAACTTTCCTCTGCCAGTCTGATCCAATACTCGTTACGCTAGAGGAGCAAAAAAATATACACTTTACAACAGCTGGGTATTATCTTCGGCAACGCAACGACTAGCAACGCGTGTATACAAAACAGTTCCACTTCAGATCACGCGATACATTATCTATCAGCTGCTGCCAATTAATGCTTTCAGTTAGCGTCCCGGTTCTAAGCATCTCTGTTTATCCATCGCAAGCCGTAAATTGGGGCGTCGTTTGATTTGTGGATGATTTTCAATACTCTTTACGCAATTACCGTTTATTGTCTGACTTGCCGTACTATTCTGGATAATTGTTTGTTTGCATAAACGAAAGAGAAATATAAACATGAACGCTGCCATTCCCTCTTCACCTGGAGTTTTACTCAATTAATGGCGCAAATTGAAGTGAAAGTGGCACGAATATCTTCGAAAATTGTCGATTATACTTCGTAGATAGTTGACTTTGTGTAAGGCTGTGACGTCACTCCAAACTTCACTCTGCACAAGAAGCGATGTTAAGGAACGAATATGCATAACTCGTTAAGATGGATAATTGATTATAGTTGTCCATAGACCTATGTGGTATGGTCGTCTCGGGTAGACAACGATATCAGCTGCTGAAATTGTAATTTTAGAATACAATTAGAGCAGTTACTATCTAGACCAGGTGCTCATGCTAGGCGCCACTAACACAAAGTCATGATTTCTTTTATTGCTGGTAAGGTGATAAATGAAAATTATATACGATATCAAGTTATGCATGTACAATAAATGACGATTTATGTCACACTATCAAGGCAAGAGTTAAGTTGAATGATTTTTGTGTGAATTACCTCTTAACACAAACAACTCAGCTGTTATTAATGTACAAGAGTCTATTTCAATCGGGCTTACTTAGCGTAAGCACATGGCTATATAAACGTAATTACGCTCTTCGTCATATTTTAGTCAGCCTCAAAAGACATTGGTAAGGACAACAGTCCTTCGGAATAATTCTAATGCCTGGCTCTCTATATCTAATCATTAATATTACAGAAGTCATTTTCGAGTAAATTCAATCAATATCCCTTGAGATTTGGGCCATGATATAATATTTGAGACCAATGTGAAGGTAGCGAGTTGACCTATAACACAACAACCAATCACGCACAAAAAAGAAATCTTAAATAGCAGATGAATGTTATGATGATATTGTAATACCTTGTTTATATAAATCTGCACATAAAGACCATTGAAAACCACCGCAGGCTTAATGTCTATCACAATATCGACATGTTGTCATGGGAGATAATCAGCAAATGTGTCGAGTACATTATGTAAATGGTGGCAGAAAAGGATTGGCCATGACCATGTGTCTACTTTATTGCATCGTAATATTTCGACATTTGTTTTGCCTCCGGCTTCTTACATTATGGGACTGAAACTGACTTCACATAAATCACAATATATGCCGCGATTACTGTATTTCACCAATTATGTCAATATCGCGGAACATTGTGCGGAAAGAGATCATTTTTCATGGCACTTTCTCAGTTGAGTAGATATATCGAGCTCATGACGAATTTGGATCAATAAATATGTGCAAACCAAGTGATGTACGTGGCATGTAAGTACACCTCCTTCGCACCTAGCCCTAATATCCATACCATAAACGCGATCTGCCTGCCGTCGTTGCTGATCATTCACCTTGCGTCTGGTACTTATATCACGCTAGTATTGATACGAAGAGGTATGCTTAGTGAGTCGCACTGTACCATAGTGATGTGCATGGCATTTCGACTAAAGTTATTTTTCTCGGATCTTAAGAATGTATGTGTACAATCACTGTATGAGAAATTGACAGGTGGAAAGCATTATCTGGCTTGTAAGCATCCATTGTTCGTAAGAACATATGTTCGCCTCATATTCTTTTTTATAGCAAATTATAGGTTTAAAATAGTTTTTCGGGCCTGAAATGCTTGTTGCCATATGGGTTACAGACAACGCAAAGTAACTTTGTCTTGTGAGTTGTAGTTGCTAAACATGACAGCATATTGGCACTTTCCACTAATTAATCATATTTAAGGTAATTCAGAAACCCTGCCTATTCACTTCAGGCTTCCAGAGTGGTATTAGCCAGAACTTGCCCGGAATTTTGATTACTACTTAGGCATGGCATTTGTCTTGTGTAGAGTCATGCAACAGGGCCAAGTAGGTATGACGGACGCTAGCTATGCGCGTTTAATGAGCCCCTTGTACATTCATAGAATTCTCATTACAAAGGAATTGCAATAAACATTTATCAATGCAGACATTGCGCACAATATACCCGAGGAATATGCAAAGAGAATTTGATGAGTTACTATGCCCGTTCTCGGAAAATACTGCCACAAAAACATTAATTTTGGCTTTTTTGATATGCGGCACAATATATTCATAATTGTTGATAACAGGTAGTACTGTATTTTGTTGTTTTATACAATGTATTCATTTACGCTGTGGCTAAAATAGATAAAAACTGATAATGTAAACCAACGTCTGCACGAAAGACTACTATCGGCATAATGCATAATACGTCGTACAGTCATCGTGTAACAGGTTTGTAGACACCAAGATTAAGCAATAACTCCTTTTGCTGACATGTCAACCTAGCGTGCGGAATTATGCACGTCACGTTTTGTCTGAGTATGTGCTCAGTGCATTAACAGCAATACATAATAAGGCTCCAAATTGAAATAAATGAATGCATTGCCTTATATGTTTCATCAAATTGTTGCTACTGCAACTGGCTGAAACGATGGCAGGAATATTGTATAAATACAAACGGGAAACTATATGTAAGAGGGGATAATGTGCACTTCTGATCGAGCCAGGCGTTCCAACGAAGACAGTCATAAAGAACGATCCAAAACATGAAAAAGACGGTTCAATTATCGTCCCAATCGACCAATATTATAATGACAGTAATGTCATTTAATAGAATGCATATTTATTAGTGGTTGTTTGGAATCTGATAAGTTAAAATGTCCCGTATAAGAATGTCAGTTCCGTATTGCTTGTCTGCGCATGAGAGTTTAATGCGAACATGAGCCGTGTATGATATCTGGCCGCAACGAAGCCTAGTCATCATCATATGCCAATGTTTTGCAGTTTCTGGATTTAAGAGATGCAAATCAATATATTGCCTTCGTTCATCTAATTGGATTGTTAAAACTAACAGTAGATGGTGATTGTTGATTCAGAATAAAACATCCCTCTAAGGCCAGTTTTTTTTTAACCTCAATGTTTCCAACGAATATTGTGCAGCCGCTCATCAAGCCACTATTGAATGGAATTCTGTAGTAAGCATGGACACATCGGAATGTTAAAGCGAACAGTGGCATTGGTGCGGTTTAGTGATAATATTTTAATTGAAGGGGTGGCAAGTTCGCTGCTGATACAGTAATTCGCGGATAAGGAGTAATAACATCAGATAGCAGGAAATATTGCCGCATTTGCCTCCGACCCGCTAATAGGGGTTGATTTAGCCGTTGCCATGTAACGGACCTAGCAATAATAGCAAGGAAATTGACAATTTTCGGTATGTCTGTCTGTGAGAAAACGGGCGATGAAAGCCAATTCTCAAGTTTAATCAGCCCTGGCCAGCTTGTCGCTGTTTTCGTGATTAACGATCACATCATTGTGCGCGAACAGCTCGGTGATGGATATGGTGTGGGTCAAGTGAACAAACTACTTGCTGCGCAGTCAGTGACCATTAATCACAGGATTTTGCTTAGGGTTCTATTTGGTGGGCCAACCAACAAGGGCGTTTGATCGAAGCCAATGTGCATGAGATGGGGTCATGTTTATCAAACGGTCACTCACACGGGCGGTCATTAATTATGGCTGGCTTGGTGGGAGCAATCATGTTACCAATTGGAACTTCAAACGTTCGTGCCATTCACCAATAACACCCGGGCTGTTATTCTATTGGAGATTTTAATCGCTCCTACAACCAGAAAACATTCCTAATAAAACATTGCTGGCACAAGGTTATCCCATTAGTCTACAGGTAAGCTTCCAAAGAGGACAGGATTATATCATCCCATCGAGCATAAATTTGCGACGTGGTTGCATCAGTTAAACTATAGAAAATATTACATTTAAACAAATTTTAAAAGTTTAACATTATGTCATTTCCCAACTGGCTTATTACTGCGAAAAAATATTTGCAAACATCACTATTGCCTTGATATTGACGCGATGTGTGACTTAGATTGTGCTAAACTAAACATAAAAGACAAATAACATGCCTGGTTATAGGGTCAGTTTGCGCAGTTTACACTTACATCCAATTATTAAGAGCATAGACTCAGTTGGACAGATAATAGCTGCCGTGTTTTATTTGTCTAAAACGAATAGGGAATGATAATTTCCGAAGCGATTTTGAATAACATAATTTGAATTGATTATTCAGTTATGCTATGTCTTAATTTCTACCAACAGCGGTCAGCCTGATGAAGCGATTCCGTGCTAAATTTATTGTTATAATTTGTTGTTAATCAAGATCCTTAACGATTATCAATAAAAGTGATGTGAACTGTTAGTTGTGGTCTCCGAGTCAGATGAATGTGTTTTGTTATGGCGCATCTTATGATAATTGGAACGAATACGCAAATGAAATGATGACTTATAATAGCCTTCAATAAATGTCCCCCAATAAGGACGTGGTTGATAAGACTACTAAAACAGCGAAGAACAAAATGTGGAAATGCATTATACTTTAACAATAGTGTTAAGTAGTATTCAATCTTCACACTCGACGCATTGTTATCTGAAAGATGCACAGCTCACTAATCATTAAATGCTTACTGAGTAGATCTAGTTAAGTATTGATTCTTGATCGAATTTTGCATGCTAAAAGTCTTTCTATTAATTAGGAACAAAATATCCTTCGGTGCATTTGCAAAACAATTCAGGACGTCTCTGGTTTAATCAACGTATATTTTACTCCCTCGAAAACAGGTTTCAGCTAGTCTTAAATCACGGCAAAATAATAGATATTACCATTTTTTAACTGTAATACTTGAATCTTAGATACATTACCTCTGTGAATTCAACAATAAATCTTACATAAATGACTTCATTAACACACCGTCATCACGGCTGCTTGTAATTCATGAACAGTTAGATATGCTAGATATCACCAAACGAATTGCGACTTACATGTATTACACGAGTAAAGCCCATGTTTGCCTAGTTCTGATGTAAGTTTCGTGAGTTTATTGTCTATTAAAAATGTTTGAGTTGATAATCTCGTCACCTGAGTAATATTCAGAGATAAGTCGCAGACAGCTGAGGCCTTGGTCGATTTCCGATAGGCTTGACAATACATATGGATGCACACCGTTGTTGCACCCACCACTAAGGTACAATTTGATTCCATAAACAGCTAGGACCGATGGTGTTCCGAAATAACTATTTTTATGTCGTTGTGATTCCGCTAACTGCTGCTGGTTGATATACTCAGCCCTATATAAGTCGAAGAACATCAAAGGAGCATCATGCTCGACATCCTCGCTACCTCTGTGATGCGCGATAAATCTATGCAAAACCAAATGCCTTACTACTCTATGATGGCGTTTGAAGGAAGCACGCACAACCTGTATCAAGGGGTTCTTTCATCATATCACTGGAGACAGTAGGTTTCTGCCACAAACATGTTTTTTTTGCATTCCTCAAGCCCATAGTTGTGGTGTGACTCAAATAATAGCCTATCATACTAAGGTATAATCCAGAGAGTAAACATATATAAGAATAATGTACGTTTGCTAAGCGACATACTAACATTACCAAATTGCTGAGACGATAACCAAAATATCGCACGGAATACCCATGTTATTGAGTTAGCGCCCGCACAGGTTAGCCGTGTAAGATGAATTAATCGATTTCAGCATTTGCACGATCGGTATGAGGAATAATGTCTTATATACGCCAAAATGTTGCGAGCATATCCGTTATTGGTTAGAGCTAGTTGCAATCCCGTATTCCACTGTGGTGCCAAACTGTACTATATTTATTTCGTGCACAATGATTGTTACCAGTTGGTATTAGTGCATATTCGGTATTGAACGTTGCCTTATCGTGCTGTTTATTATATGGGATGTATGTTATGGACACATCGTATATCGGATTGATTTAGCTGCCACTTTGTGATATTAGAAAATCTATCACCTTGCACAAGACTTGTCTTTAAGACATGTTAAGTAACTGGTCATCAAATTATAAGGTACTTTGTCGTGAGATTTTATTATGCTATATTAGTCCGAACATTCTCTGTTGCAGATGACTGGCTCTTATGCTATTACGTCACATATTGCATAGTAATATCACCAAACAGTGTTTCGAAAGATCACTTGCTTTGAACTGGAAGGCAGTATAAATGCAAATTGACACATATTAGGTTTGTGATATTCAATTTATGCTAATAAATGAGATGCTAATCGGAAATGATTCGTCGATGATATATCTGTGGAAACAACAGCTGGCTCAGATAGTTGCCTACAATTAATGATGTGATTCTGTACTGCACAAACCAGAATAAATAGCATGCCGCCATGGACAATGTCGGCGACAATGAAGGGTTCATGAAGATCGTAAGGAAGGTCACTACAATATCAAATAGCCTTCTTGGTCCATTGGGGGATTACGGAGTTCAAAACACACGCTCTAACTTTCATTAATTGACAACTTCGCAATGCATTACCTTTATGATCTATCACGAAGTTGACGCTGACTTATTCTAGATGTTCAAAGTCAATTTTCGATGTGTTGCGTTTGTAACCCTCAGTTATATCCGTGACATTATATTTGTTTTAAGTGCCTGTGTGTTAAAACTGAGTGTAGTATGAAGGACGACAATTCCATTAGCCATCTTTAATAATACAGCGACATTTGACTTGATGCATTGCTGGACCAGCACAACAAGATACATGAATATCACGAGAGTGTGTCGCTTGCAATTTGCGTTATTTCGACGTATACTTATAATGCAATGGCATTTTCCGTATGTTTAAACATAGCGATGTGATCTCCAAGCTGCATTGTCTGTGTAAACATTTATTTCTGACCATGAATGAAGCATTTTGCTACCCGTTAAACCGAAAGAAATTAGTGCTTATAACTTACAGCTAAGCTTGCGTAGCACAAGCGACTAAGATCCCCAAAATATTCAAGGTTATTGCTTATCGGTATATTTTGAACATCAAATGAATAAGTTTTGCTACCCATTGGCAGGGCATCCATGGACCATACAGTCTGTTTTCTCTTATTCAGTATTTGTAAGTCAATTTTTTCTTACTAATATTTCACCATCCTCTGAAGTACGATATAATTGGTGAAGTTGCAAGTTTAGAATAACTTTGATTTTGTATTCATAGCAAATTTAACATTTGATTATAGGATGCAACAGCGTCTTTTGCTGTTCCAAATCTAATATTCTATTTGTCGAGTGACATTGCTTTGTGATCTCATAACAACAGGTCGTATGTGAACACGTTTTGAAAAGGCTGATATATTATGTGCCAATATATTTGATCAGTGAGACTAGTTCCGTACAAAAGCTGCATTAAGCACGTTGCCTCTTACAGTCTAATACAGATTAAAAATAAAGCATTATAAATGACATAGTCTTCATTTACCATGAGTACACGATGTGAATTCTGCGTTTATGAAATACCTGTTGAAAGCTTATCTAGGCTTTTACATTGGTTGGGATGGTGAAAAGAAATTAGTTAAACAAATACGTGCGATGTTAACAAAATGATGATATATACATTCAGTGCGTGCCCTTTATGTAAAAATGATTGCGTCAGTTCAATTGGAATTATTATAGCAGACAAGACGACTAACGGATAACGATAAACACCAAAATAGTTCTAGTGTTGACTTCTATAATCAGTAAATTGCTATTTGAATCTGCGATAGCTATTGGGTAATACAACAAACGTATATGACTTGACAGCATTGGTATTAAGGAGACCCAGAGCAAATATCCAGTCTCTAATTCCTCATCTCTTGGAATTAATATTTTTAACAAATAAAGGTGCATATGTTTGCATAGGCGATTGGATTTTACTGCTCTTCAACAGAATCCTGGGTGTACAGATTAGAATTCAAAGATGATTTTAGATGTTAAATGCTTTCAGCATAAACACAGTCGTATCTTGCTGAAGCAGACGCGCAGTTAAAAGTAATGCGGTTAACTCGGGTCATAAGTATTGCCGAGGAGTCTCTATATAGACGAGTGTACGATACCTGAGGGATATATTTGCTCGATAGTTAAAACTTTCTGAGTGTATTCTCTTATATCAATCAATTATAGTATAGTAGCGATATAAACCCGGTCTTAAGGAGCTTTGACTCGAATTTGTCCAGATGACAATACGTATCACTTATGTCGCAATCATTGCCTTGCTATCAGTGGTTCATCGGACCATAGCGGTGCCAAATCAAGACATGTTCCTTGTGCGAAACATATTGCATATTTAACTATAACGCCATTCGTTCTGTGCCGGGATGAGCGTCAGCCATGACGGACAATCAGTCCTGCGGGGCGAGTAGCATGTATCCTGTATTTTATCATGCAGCATTACGGTCTTGTTAGATAGTGAAATACAAGGACAGAACAGTATAGAATTGATACGTTATTCTGTAATGAAGGCAATACCCGCTCAACGCCAAACTGTTTTCCACATCATTCGAGTGTAAGTATTGCGTACTATCAATAATATAAGTTGAGCATCAATACGTAACAAGATCTGTCAAGTATATACCCCAGACACTGAATTGAGTTGCGTTTTCGTTCAAACCCATAAGCATGCATTTTCAGGTGTGGGGGGGGGGGGGGAACTATCACAATCATCCTAATCCACCACCATCGTTATATCACCCAATTAGTGAGGGCGACGTAAAAATTCAACATTATGTTTCAGCTCATTACATTACACAGTATGCACTTGTCTTAGCGAGATTGTGTTAGCATCAGACGAAATAGTAAAGGGCCTCTCAGGATGAAGAATGCAATTGCCCTTTAATGTCTAATTTTAACGTATAATTTTGCCATCTTACGACTTCATATATTACCCGCGAACTTATAGCTGAAGTGAACAGCCAAAACATACATTATAATACACTTTACGTAAATATGCTGTAATTGATTGATGAACTGATCAAATCGATAAAATATATAATGTTGCAGGCCTTAATCGCTTCTGAAGCCTCAAAATAAATCGCCCCTCTCATTCTATATAACAACAATATTTGACTCTTACCAATGATTCCAATATAATATAAGCTGGTTACCGCATGGTTCGTTTATTGTTGACATTGTCTGTAGCTAATATATTACCTGAGCTGAAAAACACTCGATACAATGCGTCATACATCGCTTGGTTATGACAGTAGATTGGTGAACAATTGGTGGACAATAACGACACATCAAGACAACCCTAGATTTCAGACTGCAGCTACTCGTACCCACAAAGATGAACTATGTATATAGTATAGATGAGGATATGCAGTCACAATAAAAAGGAACAACTAAGGCGTTAGGCGACGATTACGAATGATTTGTTATCTTATTTTTTAGACCAATAGTTTTGCACAGAAAGGCACACATCTATCGCGCTCCTTGGCGCCTCACACAGAGCAAATAGAAATATTTCACCTAGATATATGTCTGCGCTACACAGTTCTGGTCTCTAAAGTGTTGAAAGCAAAATGCTGCAGTGACTACAAGTAGCGTGTGCAGGTCTCCAACTGCTTATGCTAATAGACATTGCAGCTGGTCTTATCGTACCATGTGAGATACCTGCATTCGCCAACCAGCGTTGCAGGTGGAACGAGATCTCGTGACGCGAGCGGTAAACTGCGAGATTGGATGCAGCGTGAGTATCGCCACCTAGCGAATGACACTCGTGATCTCCATCTCGTTAATCTCGATAATCGTTTTGGGATCATGGAAAACGCAAGCATGAAATCTGGTATTTTAGTTGCCACATTTTAAAACTTTATTCATGTTTTACTTCAAACCTTAATTTTGGCCCCGGATAAATCTTTTAAATGATCCTTATCTTTATGATCGGTGTTATTATTTATACGCGGTGAACTCATCTAGCAAATTTTTCGGTTTAATACTGAAATTCGGACATTGGTCATTAATAAATTGCCAATGTTTAACCTAAATAGCCTTACTCGAGGGTTCGTTAACATTCTACATCTTGTGACGTACTGCCGGTGTACAAGCGGGAGTGATTTAAAAATTCTGGGACAGATTTCTGTCATATACAGTTGGCTGTGTAGTTTCCCAGGGATAAACATTGTTTTTCCATCCATGTTTTCCACACATCTTATTCATTACAAAATCGATCCGACTGGCCTCTTATCCGTAACAGGTCTTAATGGGTATCTGCAGCAAAAGGCGACATTTTTGGCAACGTCATGGAATCCCCTCTATAGGCCAATCACACGTCTCCGCAGTCATATCATAACCACGACGCCCAGACGGATATACCGGTCTCTGGTGTTGAAAGAGCTTAGGTGGTACATGGCAAAAGCTGCCGAAACCACTCAAATCTGAATAACCAACAACAACATCATGAACATGGGAGAGTTTAGGCTGTCGAATTGTTGAAGTGATTTTGTTTTGCGGATGAAAGCATTATTGGAGATGATATGCGATATCTCCTCGATCCAAAGGGGTCAAGTGTCAATTTATCGGTAGCATTGTTAATAATTTACAGCGAGTTTTGTCTGAACATTGTGACTTGATATGGGCGATAATAAACAGATAAAGCGATTGACGTGAAATATTGAGTTCGGTAAATTGAAGTGGTCAGGCGCTGCATTAATAAAACAACACGAGTGTTTAATGTACGCGAGTGAGTGAGTTTGAAACTAGTGTTTAATATCATAATATCAACATAAATATTGGTGTGTGAAGCATAGCCGTAGATAAATTTTGAAATGATATGGGGGGGGGGGGGGGGGGGGCGGGGCACTTAAGTGTATAGAGGTAGTATATATATGTGCCGCGAGACGGGGTATGTTTTTTCGGCCTTTCAACTTGTACAACGGGTTATTTTGGCCTCATACTTGTACAACAGGGTTAATTTTTTCAGCTTCAAATCTGTTCGGAGGGTTATACATTCGCATAATACCTTGTACGACGGGGTATGCTTTTGGCCATTTTGACCTTGTTCGACAGGTACGGATTTCTTAGGTCCCGCGTCACACACCTATTCAGAATAAGGCCAAGCCCCCCCCCCCCCCCCCCCCCCCCGGGTATATGAGCGGGCTGATTATATAGTGCTCCCGGTCGTTGTATTCCCCCGAGGCCCTTGAACAGCCCACGCCATTAGTCCACGGTCTCTTGTTAGCCATTAATCAAAGGGATTTGGTACAGGCCACATCATGCTGATAATTAAGGGCTTATAGCTGGAATAGTTTCATAACACACATGCTGCTGATTAAATTATTATATACAACTAGGTTTTTGTGATGTTCACTCTCTCGACAGAATATTCACCTGACCCTAAAATTCCCTTAACAAAAGAATATAGTGCACATGTGGTTTTGTCATACCCCAACCACTTTATTAAATAGCTCCACCCTCGTCCTCGTTTCATCCGTTTCAATATGTCTTCCACTTCATATCTCCCTTCTTTCTTTCAATACTCTCTTCAAATACCTTCAACTGTACCTGTACTGGTGTCCTCCACAGAATCTACTGTTTCCATTACCTTATTGTGGTCGTCGAAACTTGGCTCTACCTCATTCATTGAGTCATTTCCAACGTGGACCTCCACTGCACCTTCCAAGTTGTTGGTGACCACTGAAACAGTGTTTAATCAAACATAGTTATCCATTATCAATGACGATAACATTTCAAAAGAAACATATGCTACTGATAACATTATTAAATTCAACTGAGTTGACATTAAAGATCCACATATCTAAAATAATGATTGATTATCTCTCTATAAGTTTTTTATGCTTTTCACACACTCAACAGAATATTCGCCTGCCCCAAAATTCCTTTGACAAAGGAATATGGTTCCCATGTGTTTGTATCCTTGCTTTTGTCCTTCACAGCATCTACAGCATCTGTTTCCATGTCAACAGTTGGCTGGACCTCATTCATGGGAGGGAATTATTTCCAACGTGGACCTACACTGCATCTTGTCGGTGACCACTGAAACAGTGGTGATTTAATCATCAATATGTATGATGTTCTGACTGACTGACTATGATATGTGCTCTTATTGTTTTCAATGATATTGGTATCAGTTACTATAGCTGCATATCTTTTCTATAATACAATATATAATAATAGTGTTCAGTCTGGAACATTGTTGTATGTACCCTCAAACTTTGTCTTTCCTGTGGGACAAAACAGCTTCCAGTTCAATCAGGTTGTAACTGCCTGGTCGCTAACAGACAACCCCAGAAGGCATTTCTAATGCTTGCACCTTGCCAGCTTCCACCTTGGACATTTGCGCAGTGACCCTATTGTTTCAGCTAATGCACTTACCGACAGACCATTCAACATAGCATATCTTAATTAAAAAAGTACAATGCAGGTAAATAAAACGACATAAATACTAATGACACTAAGTTACTCTTGACAGTAATTTTCAAATAGGTATGGTGCTTCACTAACCATATGCCTTGTTAAAGATGTGTTTACCCTTCTTCCTTTTATCTTAGCGGTTCGTTTCAGTTCTTGTGTATGCTTCTGAACAGATATTAATATAATACTTGATATTACATTATTATCAATTGAATAAGCTAGGTAAACTAGCCCATTGATTCTACTAGCACCCCAATATCAAATCACACAGGACATTACCTTAGAGTCAATATTCAATCAATATTTATTTCATGTAGGTGTTTTCAATTACAAAACCCATATAGCTAGATACTGTCATGAGTGTTATTGCTTACAGCATAGCAGGAAAATGTCTGATTGTTGTTGTGTGTGTTTAGGTTACTCATTTATGCTCCCTGCATTGATTTGGGGTGAAAGATACAGTGGAGAAAATGCTCCTTTCACTACTGAGTAACAGCTTGGCCAGATCTTCCAACTGGGCAAGAAAAGGTCTTGTCAGCGGTGTGTAGGGTTAGTAGATTAATGATAATATTCAGTTGCCATAAATTATCAATAACCTGCATAAAATGTTTAATCAGATGTGGCTAAAATGCTGTCAATTAAGGAGGCAGATGTTGAGTAATGCATCAACAAATGGCTTTTGGTAGCTAGTGACAGGAATGGAGGGTAAAAAAAGAAGAAGAAGAAGAAGAAGAAAAGAAGAATTTTTGTCAGTAGATAGTAAACTGTAACCACCATATTTCTGTCGGAGGCTTCAAATTTTGTTTGATTGTTTGTATGTGTGTGTGTGGGTTTGTGGTGCGGGTGGGTGGGTGGGTGGGTGAAAGGAAACGAGCCAGCATATAAGTGTCTAGGCTTCTCTCCAATATGATGATTCAGTGAAAAACACATTGTTCTGTATTTTTTCTACATTATTTAGCTCACAATTTTGTACTTATGTTTTACAATAAATCTTGACTCCAAGCAATTACAGCGAGAACTCAGATTCTGGTTCAGAATAAAAATATGACAATAAATAAAGTAGATGTTTTTCTGAGATCTGGTTGTTATTTATTTATACACATGGAAACTACAACTAAATCAGTTCAACCATGTCCACCTATTCGTTGGAACACTAGGTCTGGGACTAGGTAGGCTTGCCAACGTTGACAAAACATTAGCAAGCCTACATTGGTCTGCCGGATAAGACTACGGTGGGCCTATGTTGGTATGCCGACTTGGTGCCAGCAGTTTAGCCAGTGTTGGCCCAGTGTTGTAGTGCTATCTGTGTTGCAACAACATTCTGTGACTAACAGTAACGTTGGCGGAACGTTATGTGTTTGCTGGGTATGATACAAAAAATATATATTGAAATACTATTCTTATACAAATTACCACATTTAAAAAGATAGAAAATAGACCTGGCTGCAAAATATCTATTATACTAAGATGTACTTTAGATTTCGGGCACCCAATTTGTATCCCTTTAACATGGACTAAACAAGGTAATATGCTTAATGTTGACGAAACACATCACTTCTAGACAGTTGAAAGTACCCGCTTGTCGGGGTGTTCAGACGCTTGCTGCGCCGTCAACATGTCAAGTCATGCCACGTGCTCAACATACACCTCTGATCCAGGCCGCTGAGATCACCCTATCTGAATATATCAGGCTCTGTGATGGCCCCGTCAATAACAGTCATATATAGGCACTTTATCCACTTTTTTTATCGCCACCCTGCAATACACGACATTCGATAATCCAGTGAAACAAGCACTACACATAGAGCAAATAATCAGATCTAGGTATGTGGTGATTTCGCTGATGGACTGCAAATTATATTTGAATCTGGTAACTGTTACCATGATATTAATAGTCTACTCGCTATAGGTGGACGTAATAGATTTCAATCAAGATTGTCTCGTTCACCCATATGATAGAATACCCTAATGATGGTCAAAATATACAAAGCAGGGCAATATAAGATACTATGCAATTAATCTCTGGAAAAAAAAAATACCAGCATATAATTCTACACATACCGCGTTAAAATTTAATTCTTGGAATGATTGTTATACATCGGAGCCTGTGTTCACTTGTCGGTCACTTTAATAATAACGCCAGAATATTCTCTATCCCCGACAAGAAATCCTAAACATTTAACTACGGTAGTTAGTTTAATCAGGGTAAGGTGTAGCATATGAGATAAATGAAGCGTTTTCAGATTAGCAGTAAAATGTTATTTTTATCAAAAGCCATCCATATGATATACTCATCTATCTTATAAAATCTAGTTGTGTCGGATCTATCCTGTTAAAACCATAAGTTATCATAGGCAGCTCGAATATTTAATATGGATTTAAGTTGGGGTACAGTGGCGGACTCCGAAAGTGTTGTAAAGTTATGCACTCCGTGGTTTCCTGCTCCGCCGTGGACAGCTGATCCGTTAATGTGAGTTTTACCGGGGTATAAACGCCACTCCCTTTGATCCCAAAATAACTGATAAGAGGTGGCGTGAATCTGCCGATTTATCGTGCATAAGCAATTGCCATCCTCCTTATGACTCACGTCCATCAAAATTCGTCTGTGTTGCAAAGCTAGCATTGAAAACCCTTTAAGGTAAAATATAAAAGCGAAGATGAATATATGTTACAATTTACATCAAGTATATTGTCATAGACTTTGGGATAGAATTAGTAGTTAGCTATTGGCGAAATTATAGCAACTTAACATGATTTGCTAAGCGTCTCAGTCTGGGGAAGGACATGAGCTATGGTATCGACAATACCAGGAATCGCATGTGGTGAATTTGCAAAGGTTAATATTTGTCGCCACCTGGGATGTATAAGTTTAGTCAGGGTCGTTCATCAGGTCTGTTTGCAAGATATATTTAAAATATAGAGTTATATCTGGCCGCGTGTCAGGGAACACGATTTAATTTTCGATAAGAACCAACGTGTCCATGACGTCAACGGAACCGCGTCAATCTAATCATTGACTATGGTCTTCACTCGCATTTGTGCTTCTTCTGTAGCACATAGTTATGTCCGGGGGTTATTTTAAATATACTACTAGAACTATCTTTGATTATATATCGACGACCACGAATAAGACTGATATAAATCTTACATGTAAAGAACTAACAAGTGTGACGTCACATCGCTGATTATGACGACATAATGATGTAGCCCCATAAAATAAAGTTATTCATGTTGTTGGGTCCAGTGTGGGGGTTTTCGCATCTTTGCGGGGCGCAACATGGTGTCGCACGGGATAATAACGGCATCAATTTGTAGCCTGATATATCCGGTGTCTAATAGTTCCGTTAGCAAAGCGATGTGGACGCTCTAGCGAGTGCTCTATCGACTGACCCCTATTTCACTGTCAAATTCGATTGATTTAATTATAAAGCATATACATTCACGTCAGAAATTTCCATATTGTAGCTCAAAACGCTATGATATTCTTGTTATTTTACTTGCAGACCCAGCACAAATACCAGAGCTATTCTAGTCAATGTTCACATAGCTTGAGGTGGAATAATTCATCATTCCCCTATGTATTTTAGTGCATTCATCGGTTAATATATTCATGGTACTGTATTGATATTATTGATGGCACAATAAGTCCTTAAGCTTGATAGCCATGCATAAATCAACACTAAATGAGAAAGTTCATAATATCAGGTTATTTTATTTCAGACATGCTGACAAGAGTGCAAAAATATGGAGATAATTGAAAAAGAATGTGCAAGATGTTGTAACAGCTTGATGGTGGTTGTCGAGCCTTGTTCTGTAGACCTTGGTTGCATAGTGAATAGAGAACAAACAACCTTGATGTTACTTGCCAATTTCAGTCAGCTTCTGTCAAACCTGTAATCAAATACATTTCTGACATTGTTTGCAAAAAATACAACTAGATATAAAACATTCAATGAGAGGTCAATATACCTTGGATCTCTTCATCTTTTGGCATGAATTTCAATTTAAAGTAATGACTAGAGGACAATTAATCACTATTATGGTTTGATAAAGTATTTAACGACACACCAGGGTTAAACACTAATTCATAATTTTTTCATAAATAACTCGGCGAAGGTCATGCAGGGCAGATTTTTAGTCTGCAGGGTACAATTGTCACAGGTGGGTCTTTGTGTAATTTGTGCCATCAAAAGTTTACAAACAGACAGGTACTTAGTAAACTCTGCTGAACAGAAGAGCTAAAAACTGTTTATGATAGTTACATACATGGTGAGCTTAGATGTGATCCTCAGGGTTGTGTCTGCATCATCTGAGTCTAGCAGCCCAGACTGGAAATTCAATAAGCCAAGAAACAGGCAATGAAAGTGATATTGGGGCAGCCCTCATCTCCTGCCACAGTTGTGGATTAGTCTGCGTCCCAGACTCTAGGGGTTCCGCTACGGAACAGAGTGAAAGATTCCTTTTGTTACACAAAGGGAAATATGAATTGATCACACATATCTTATCTCATTTGTTAATCAATTTTTAAGATATATCACAAATTACCTTGCCCAACTTTGTGTATATCAGTGGAAGTGACAAATGCCTGCACTTAAATCTGTGCCTCAAGTGATAGGCACTGCAGTTGGTCAAGCTACCTTGCTATAACTCCTCGCTTGTTAGGGGTCAGTGGCAAGAAGCCATTCCTCAAAAGATTTGTGAGGTCCCTCTCTTCCATGCTGCAACACCAGAGTGGGTGCACCCTGCATAGCTGTAATATGCACAAAAAGAGAGACTTATAAGATATGCATGTACATATACTTAACATTTTTAACCTCAGTTATTGTATTACCATAATATTTATATCAAATCGATGAACCATTCATATGCATTTTTGCTGTGTCAGGTTCAATCAATGTGTGAAAGAAAGCAATGGTTAGGTGCTTGGCTTATTTCGGTTAACTTACTTAAATATTAGTAAAGCTGATGGTGCGTCCGGGGATTCATGAGGATCCTTGATTTGCTTCGAACCCGGGAGATCAGCAGTGATAAAATGGTCGCCCTGAATAGAGTAACACAATACAAAAAGGACCACAAGTAACTGTCAGCAATAGTTATTTCTTCATTAATAATACATACAGCAGTGGCGCCATACCTGCCACTCATGAATGGGTGTTCAATGCGCCATAGTAGAGTCATATTGCAGACAGGCAATCAGGACAACGATAGGGTGCATCTGTACTGTCACAGCACCAGCAGTGAGTGTTGTTATTATATGGTGCTCCCTGTCTGCTATCAATCAAGTATTTATGATTGCAACCATTACAACAATATCGCTTACAGCTACAGGGTGAAACATTAACCATCACCTGATTGTCCCTGGCAAGTAGGGTAGCCATCGGACAAGTGAAGCTGCCATCTAACTTGTACAATGGGACAAGTCATTTTTTTATATTCAAATTTGTTTTAAACAAAGTATATTAAGATCGATCAGCGATACCTGGGAACGTGGGTTCGGTTTACCAAAAAAGAAAACCTAAATTGTCTGTTTGCGACATCAACGGCTAAACTAACTGCATTGCAAGACTCACCGGGTGATCGGCGATTCCGGTAAATTCCTTGTTAGTCATATTTTCAATCGGACTAGTAAAAATTAGCAGGACTTGATTGAAAAACATGAGGAGATGATAACGAAGTGTTGCTTTACTTACGTCCATATCAGGAACTAAAAAAAATCATGCTAAAATTCCACTTGCTGCAGTAATTTACAAGCTTAGGATGAGCACTCGGGTAGCCTCACTCCCCGGTCTCCAAGGTGTAATTTTAACAGCTATGCTAGCTTAATTATCAGTGCAATATAAAAAGAAGCTGCGGCGATTAAACATACAGGGCATGAAATGAAATCTGGCAAATATGTGAATTGGCCCTCAATTTTTGTTCAACTGGCCCTTCAACACAATGAACTGGCCCTACCAGTATTTAACTGGTCCTCTCAATGGCCTTTTTATTCACAATGCTGAAAGTAGAAGTGAAAAAGCTGAGTGAAGGTGGACTTTTTTTCTAATTCATCACAGTTGCAGTCAGGTAAAGGTTTGACAAACTTAAAAAATAATTTTTTTAAATTTAATTTTTTATTGAAAAATATTTTGCGTGAAGTATCAAATCAGAGACTTGTAATGCCGGGAACATTCGACACTCATTTTCACTTGACATACACTTGTGCTTTCGTCAATACACAAATAACCGAAGTACTCTGGATAAAAGCTGAGGTCAAGTCAATTGGGTCAGTTCACAATTTCAAACAATCGCGCTATTGTCAACATGTTTATCTTTTGACGTCGAGCAACAGAAAAGTTATCGGCCTGGCGGACGACAAATGTGACAAATGAGTCCGTGGAATATACTTTTATAACCAATTTCGTGCCCTGACATACTAACTTTGTTAAAAATAAACGTCAGAATTTTACGTTCTAACAAAGGGCAACAACATTGCTGGAAAACGATGAATTAATCAGTTGTATAATTTAAATAACGATGCTAGATTTAATACCGCTGCTTTATTAAAACACAAAACGTGTCCTTAAATATAGCAATGAGGTAAAATCTACGCGGATGTATAATTATGCTAATGCTAACCTGACAAACCGCAAAATGACAAATGGTTTTCTAGCCATGAAAGTTTTGTCAGATATGGTGACCAATTTATTGCCAGTCGACCCAAACTAAAGAACAAAAGCCATTGATGAGTCAACCTCAGTTGACCCTCTGCTAGTGCAGATTGAGGAAGAGACCATCCCACTACCAACTACCTGCTTTATTTGAACGTACTCGAGCAAGAAGAGTAAATAAATGTCAGCTGATAAAAGTGGCAACACAGCATTACTGCATTATTATGTGACGGTAACAAATAAATATATAGGACTAATTTTTTCATTAAGCTTAATCAACCTCATCCAACGGGGCTTAGGCCTGCGACCTACACACACCATCGCCCCCTAGTCCTTACCCACACGGGCCACAGCACTCGCCTGAAATTATCAAGCCACTGTTATATTATCGCTCATATCAATACAAAGTGTATTTCTCTGGCTTCACCTACATGCAAGAGACCAACACGCAATGAGTATATATGAAACAATGCGAGTAAGGTACCTGTCATATACCATGAATATTCTCTGAATTATAACTCGTACAGTCCACAGACACTACATGGCGTCACACGTGATATGCGACAGGCTTGTTGATCATTAAACTAGCTCGATAACGGTGCTTCCGCGGCGAACCGCCCTGAAAAGTCGAAGGGGTTTGGATCAATGATGCTTTTTAAAAATGTACCCATCACTGAAACTTCACTAGGCTAACGTCATCCCCGTCCAAGAACCTAAGCAACGAGCTTCTGAATATGATTCAAACATGTAATATCTAAAAACTTTATAGCTAAGTTATGGGAATCGTATATCAAGAGTTAATGACTTTGTGTTGGCCTGAATCAATCCATTATACTCCAATTCATCCCAGAATGCTCTTTCTATAATCGTTTCGTAATTCAATTATAAATTAATAATTATTGACCACATCCCATATTTTTAAAATTTATTACTGATATTGGCGTAGCGCTATACCGGTCTTGCATGTCTTTGGTTGCATTTCGACCTGCAACGCTGATTGGCGAATGCAGGTATCTCACATGGTACGATAAGACCAGCTGCAATGTCTATTAGCATAAGCAGTTTGAGACCTGCACACGCTACTTGGCATTGCAGGTTTCGTTATGCAATAACGGCTAGCTGTGCGAGCCGATATTTCAATCCAGCCCGTGATGCTATCACCTGCCAAATTAAACCGATTGTGGCTTAGTTGTTTTAGCATCCGGTATAATATGTATAGATGAAAAATCACAGTTCAACTCCATCGTAAATATTTATGCTTATATCTGATTGTATTACCAACCGCGTAATCTATCGAGAGTAATGATCAGTGGGTGAGTCAACGTCTCCCTTTGAAGTTATATTCATTGCGAGAGCACCGCTCGTACATTCAGAACAGCTCTAAGGCAGGTACACAATATAACAAAGCCACATCGCGCCGACATACACACAAACGCTTGTCACTGATATGTTGATATACGTGATTTGTTTTTATACTTAAATTAGGCCAGTGGATATCATGTGAACGATGACAGTTCAACTAATTGTTTTTTAACTGATTTGTCGTAGCTATGCCAAACAAAGGTTATTTAAACAACTGCCATGATTATAGCACCCTATTGTTGTGTATGATATATCCATTATGAACATAAACACATTGCCTAATTACTTCAGTTACCGGCTTTATTATTCAGAACTGCTCATAAGAAAAGGGCATGTCTCCCGTGTGATATGTGGCAATAAAAGATATGCCAGTTTATAACCTACGAGCTGAAGCAAAGTCTACAGCATTTCTCAATACAGATATATTTATCGATTGAACCAGTAGATGTGATAAAGACTGAGCATAAAGATATCTGGTCTTGGCATCCATAAAAGAGAAAAGATTTGATTATAATAGGGACCACATTTGAGTAATGTAACCTTCGTCGCGTAATAGGCAGATAATCCCTATCTAGGCAATGCTTTCCTACACTAAATATACCATAAATATAAGTCAGCTAGCGTGGTAATTCAGCCTTTATATCGCTTCCGTGAGATATAAGCAAACAATGACCCTCTTTTATGGCTGCTTGGGCTTCCTGTTATAGAGAACAAATTCTCATGTGACACTGTAACTGTAATAAAGCGTGTGATTTATGTCGACGGTCTAACATTAATATTTATTGAAATATTTGTTGTGTGGATTTGGCTTTATAGGATAGATTATCATGATGATACTGGCAGCTATAAGATGACGCCTTCCAAAACCGATTCGCATTAATATAAAAGCGGTAATGTTGTGATACAATATGTTAAGAACACGTGTTGTATTCGTAAACTTTCTAAGGCTGAGTAAGCGTGTAATATGTACGCTGATCACGTGAAATGCTATAACCATTTAATATGATATTTTAGAATACGGTTCGTGTTTTAGCTGTATACAAAGACAATGTTACTAGGCAATATGTCGCACAGCATATACATAAAACTTCATCTAGATTGTAATGACATATGAGACACAGGTTAAGATATATGCTGACAGCAATAGGTTAGTCTCGTACCGTTAATGATCGATGTAGGTAAACATTATGGACCAATTATGTCATTGGAGCTACATGTTCTCCAACAAAGCGTATGCAACTCTGTAATCCAACCTATTGTTTCTAGGAGTGGCACACAACAAATTCAGCGCATACCTATCCACCTTGTTGTTCCCATAGCTACCTTTTTCTTTGCATATATCGTTGGCTGAGGTGCATATATAGAGATAAATCAGGCACATGTAAAGACAACCAAACCTGGTCTAGTAACATTACATACCAACACCAGTAGCATTTCCCAATGATCCAAGTCGAAATGATCATCCTAGATGCCAAATGACTGTTAAATCTACCGCATGTATGCGTTATTTGATATGCATCGTAACCTTTTGACCTTATTGACATTCAAACGATGCTTTGTAGCATCCGAGGATGAGGCTACCGGCCCATTATACATTCAAATAACTAAAAACGTATGTAGCCGTCTATAAGTTATTGTGCAACAATACAGGGCCAACAGTTGACTTGGTTGCAACTATCTGCGTTGAAGTGCCTATCGCACGTTAATAGGTACTTTGCTGGAATCCATTCTCAACGAGATGAATACAATTACCGTCGCATCTGAACAGTTATGGCCAGAATTTGATAAAAACTCAGTTCTAACAAGCGCGCTCGACGATCGCTACGGCAGTCCTGATCCAGGTCAAACACAGGCGTGTTAGCCATGATGGTTCTTTCGTAGCGACGCAGGGATTTTAGCGTTGTTTACAATGTAATATGTTGGAGCTCGTCTCGCGTTTTTGGATATCATCCTGGTACTAAAGACGATTCTGCGCATCGTTCTGACTCCACAGATGATTGCGTACAATTATTTGTAAGCCAATCCGTCACATTACTAATGGCAGATCCTGACAACACGAGTGGAGGTACATGCTAGGAATAAATGTATGTAACCGGTTATGTCTTTTTGAGCATCATATTTCATTTATTATTGCAACAGTACAGGCTGGTAAAGGAACTATTATCTTCTCCTCAGATATCCCCGGCAGCACTGAACAAACTGTCTGTATGATGTTTTTAACATCTGATATTGTTAATAATGACTGCAAGTCTTTAAACAGATGAATGTGCAAGCAAAATAATGACAACAAACTCTCCACCTTTGTATATCAGTATCTGACATGGGCCTGTTGTTTTCTGTAGGTGATATGTGACACTTGCATGGTGTAAATGTGCACTGGTCTAAAACCAGGAGCCTGGGTTTTACAACCAATTTTTATGGGGCTTTTCTTTAGAGAAGTAATTGCCCAAGGAATCTCTACAGAGCATACATAATATTCAACCTGTGTCATTGGTTGACATTAGCTGCATATACACCTGTAACATGGTGTGGTCATGAGGAAATTAGTGTGTGTCATTAGTAAGGGCATGCTGAATGGCAAATATGATTTAGCTGTGTATATTCGTTGAAACAGATGCTTTAATTTATGGGATAACTGATAATTCTATAAGAACTTTAAAGACAATATCAATTAGCCTTTGATAATGCCTATTTCGTATTGAAATGCATATTCATCCACAACACACCATAGGCGTTCTTTTGTCCATGACTGGAAGTAGCTTGTCAATGTAAAGCACATGCCACCGTCCGAAGCACCTCCACATTGGCTGCATAGCGATGAGGTACTATCATGCAAGGGCTGCTGCGATCCTCTTAGAAGAAAACCTCATTTTGATTAATGGAAAGGATATAATTGCATCCAAAAACATCCGGGATAAGGTTTAAGATGTCAGTAATGCAATCGGTACGACACAACCGAATAGGTCCATAGGAAATGAAACATGCGTACCTATAGGATGTATCTGCAGTTGAATTCCCACCCATTTTGAAGTCAGCACATATACCTATTAACACGAGCACTAACACAAACTTCGAGCCGTCGTTGCTGACATTGCAAACTGATTTAGTTGTTTCGATATTCTAAGAAAATTTACCCTTGCTTTTAGTATGCAGTGTTTGATATGTATTGTTTATGGAAATGTTTCAATAACCAATGTGAAAATGTTTCCATTGAAAAGCATCATTTATAAATTTTTATGCAATTTCTCTCAGCACATTATTTCAAACAGCAGGTCTGAGCATGAAATAACAATACACCAAATAACATATTACTGCTTGATATTCATTTATTACTATGTTGCTTGAGTTATTTTTACAAGGCATTTATTCACGAATCAATAGCACGCTTCCTATAGAAATTTGTTTAATCGTGATTCCATATATACGCGTGTGAGGATTACAGAGACGCTTCACATAATAGAAAACCATTCTATATGGTAACACAGGCGAAATGAGCAATGTAAGCACACATACCTTTTCATATCAAGTTGTGCTGTGACATACTGTGACTAAACCTGTCCGTACTGACACAATGGAAATGGCATAGCTCTCTAAAACAAACGCACAAAGCTTCTTCATCATTAAGGTGAACCCAAATATCCCTCTGCTCATGCGATAGCGAGATTCGACTTTGCCGTAAGTAATTCACTGTATTATGTACATTTAGCCTATATCCTGTTAATGAGTTCTACCGCAAGGCAAGTAAAGTAGATGAGCAACAGCGCGCAGCATGCGTTCAACAATTCATTGAAACGAATAAGAAGTGGTTGCCTAACGCAAAAGTTCACAACAAACATATGGTAAACGGTTATAGATATCAACCATACAAACACGAAAGAAACAGAAACCTATATAATCGGAAACCAGCTCTCATACAATACAAGTGATGTTTTACGCAGAACAGCGATACAAAACCACGCTACTGGAATTAACTGATGCTTCATTTTTCGTTTTTTGTTGCTACTTTTTCGAGCGTGACTCTCATACCACTGAGACAGCTGACTTTTATTATTCGCAAGCGTTCGTATGTCTTTCTTGCTGTTCGAAAACAAGAAGTAAACCAATACCACTATATTCTCATCAGAACAATGTTGAGCGTTGAATTTCATTGCAATGCTATCGGTAATATGATGCACTCGATGATAAAAAACGTCGAAGGTCTTTCAAGGATATGGTATGTGGCCGTGTGGGAAGTAGCCCAGTTTAGTCCTGTTGTAGAAGTTGCACTCGATTTGTACGTCGTATAATGTCAATATGACATGCAAGCTCGTGCTTAGCATAGTTAATAAAACTGCTTTATTATCGCTAAACAATATTCTGACGGGGTCATTCTTTGCACCCTCAACGACCAGGCAAATTAGCTTTGATCTATAATAAATCACTAAGAGTAAATGTGAGATCGCACTGGTGCTTTGCTGAAGTTACAATTGCTGACTGCATTCCACCGGGTCACACTTATACCGCACAAACTGCATGTCCAGTAGTAACTAATCACCTGTGTTACAGCGATACACCCGAATACCCGTTTGCCCACTAAATGTGCTACAGAGCATTGACTGAGCAATGACGTAAATAACAGAATTTAGTGAAAAGAGCTTTACACGAGTAATAATAACCATAAGATTCATCCGAGAGAAGTTGCAGCATTATAGATATACAATAGACTCATTTGAAACAAGGTGTCGCAAACTGTTAAACGACGTAAACTTGATTACAGCATCCCATGAGTCGTGGTAAAGGTAGAGCATTGGATGGGGATCACAATTAACCCTTGTATCTGCAAATCATTGTTGAATCGTGATATACGGCCAGGTACATGTAATGTATTTGCAAACTTATAGTAACACTATGAGTTGAGTTTGCTCTCCACTAGAACTCAATCTACAATATGGGTATGATATTGTGTTTCGGTTGTGTGTAATAGCGGGTTAACGAGCATATGGGCAGAATGTGCTAAGTTGGCCATTCATCCAGTTTAGCGTGGTATGTTCTAGTTCACATTTTAGAAATTTATCTAGTATTATTGTCATCGGGAAAAAGGCACATTCGATAATATAAAAAAACCGGGTGTTAAAAAAACAATAACCTGTCACACATTGGACATCATTTTATTGTTGCAGTATGAGAATAAATGTCAAATAAAGAATTCTAAACAAAACATGAAATGAGACTAGATGTACCGCGAGGAAAACATAAATCAAATCATAAATGAATGATTTGCGCGTAAGTATCTGTAATTTCCCGAGAGAAAGAATCAAGAACACGGTCACGTCTGATTTGAGGTAATGTTAGTCGCGTTACGTTTTCCATGTATACTCTCAATGTTTCTAATTCTTCTTAAAATAATTTAAGCATAGCGATCGGCAACATCGCCTGGTGACTTGTTTCAGTGTTGGTATGTGTTGGAACGAGAAAAATGTTGTACGCATCGAGCAAAACATATGACTCAGATGAGCTCAGTCATGCGCTAAAATCTTGATTGCAGCATATAATAAAGAAACCCGCCATTATACAATTATGGTCGCTTATACATAATCCATATATAATAGTGTCATCGAAATGCAACCGGCATTTCATTACTTTGCCTTTATCTCACTTTAGGATGTCAATATAACTAAAGGAAACTGAGATTGCTGTTAACAAAATGCAAATTAAATCATAGACCATAGAATACTATCGAGTTAAATTGAAAAGTTTTTAATTTTAGGATAATTACAAATTGTGATGATCGATTGCAGGTTAAACGGGTTGATTAGCCTCCAAATTTCCGTAAATGCACCAGATCCGCGGGAAGCATACGTCTTGCCATTCTGCCACAATCCGTCTATTATTGTCTTGCGTTGTAGGGTAAAATTAGATGCAAAATATTTAATGCTAACCCTCTTTACAATACACCATAACTGTGATTTGTTCACGCCCCGACAGTACACGTGGTACCGATGATCCTGAACGTCCAAACAGCATCCTTTGAGTTTGCTACTAGCCGCGATACAAATTGCTGAGACCAAATATTTCAATAGAATAACGCCTGTTGCCTATAAATGAAGGTCATTTCGAATGGCTGCAAACAAGGTCACTGTTTGTATAGATGACCGGGGGGTGGTCGTGAGTCTCTACAGACTATAATTTGAAGTGCAAGCAGTGATAATGTTTTCCCTTCGGGCTAATATCGAAGGTTTACTACTCGTGTGTCGACGAGTAGACTTTATCGATCCTATGCGCAGAGGGATTACAGCGTTATGATTTAAATCACCAATAATTGTCAACATGATGCGGCAAACAAGAGATTATAAAATGCCACTACAGGTTGCGTTGCCAAGAGAGCAAATCAATATGACAAGGTACGGGTAGCAGCAACAGTGCCATCATTGTGATTGTCTTGTGGACTATCATTGTTTTGATCTTTGTGAAAGCCCAATTTGGTGCTTTCAGTCGAAGAATTCTTAATAGATTTGCGTTAGTTTTGACATTATCAGCTAAAAGTCTACATTGAAGTGGCTTATTGATCTTCAATACTAGTTGATACACTGCGGTTTAATAACTTTTATTCTCCATGACGCATAGTTTGATGCGTTAGGAAGACAAACGTATTCAGTGTACTTTAGGAGGCATAAGAGATCAACAGAGAGTGTTTTAGATAATTACCCGATTTCGCTAAGCGTTAAGCAACTCTGACATCCGTCCAAACCTATCAATACGACTGAGGTTTCGTAGGTCGTCATTTGCGTTTGTGAACGCTGATGCATATCGTATTGAGAGGAAGAAGTGCAATTACCTTTCAGCCGCATCCTCATCATCTAGATCACGATGTATCAGAAATTCGTGGTTGGCATTCGTTAGTGTTGTTTTGAATGGACAACAACACAATGGGTAAGAAATGAAGGTTGCTACAGATTGTGTGTCATTTGTGAAGGTTAATTCTGAAGGGCTTATCAGAATATAAAAGCCGTACAATGTTCCAATTCATTCTTCATTTGAATATGTGGTGTAGATATTAAATGAATAGGAACATAATTTTAAAACTTTGCATACTTAGTCATATCCTTGTGTTTCTCATTTCGACGCTTAATTTAAGGCAACCTTGCATCGTGCTGTCTAAGTTATAATTTAATATTATTTGCGTTGGCGGCAATCATAAATTATAACGTATAATGCTACGCCGTCTGTCACCAACAGCAACATGGGGCCGAAATCAGCATAAATTAATCCATGGATTAGTCTAGATTCGCTATGCTATCCTTATAAGTTATTTGCCCGATTAGTTTCTGTCTGCATAAACAACTCATTGCTTTTGTCACGCGCATTCGCACCAGGGTCGATTTGTTCAGTTGCTGGCAAACTCAATGTGCTTTTGGATCTAAATGTAAATTAGGGAGGCGCACTCGAAATAGTTATGTGGGATAATTTTCCTTTTTTCGTTCACAATGTGGATGGATATTAAAGAATCCATTAACTATTAATATCGTATACGTCTACTTTGTCGTAAATGTCACTGGTGTCACAGCTGCTGATATGCCATATGGATATTTACCATACCTGAATAAAATGAAGATAGCTTTCATATTCATATTTCAAATTTCAATTGCTGATTAAAACACTCTGAGACGCGTTTCTTGCTCTTCACAACAGATGACGCTTAATGTACAACCAAATACCAATTATTTAGGCCAAAGAACTGACCCCTTAGACTAATTGGATAAAAAATGTTGTATGAAAGTATACAATGTGCGTGACCTGAATGGAAGAATTTATGTCTATATCAAATTTGCATTCAAAATGATGAAATGTGTCATAATGATAACGTTTGTAATGAAGTGTATGATAGTCGCTCAGCAGTTTTCTTCTTTGACAAGATGCATCAATTAATTATGTGCTATCAATATATTTGCTCTTACTAGCCCGCATGACCTACCAGTGTCTGACCATTACAATATTGATTCATGACTCCAGTGAATCTATTGATTGTTCTGATGTTCAAATAATATAGTAAGCGCTGGAAATATGTCACACAATATATAATCCATGATCTGTAATCCGTGAATTATGATCGATAGATTAACATCGTCATTTGAATTAATTTAATATTCTTAGATTCCATTGTTTAAGTCCGGTTTTAACAGGATCACTATTATCCAGAGAATTATTGTACTTCTTGATGAGCTATGAGGCTCGTTCTTATAGATAGTTATATTGGTTGGGCAGTTTATGTAACTTTATGTACTGTTGACATATCATGGCGTTTTCAAACAAATATTGGTCAAACAAATAGGCGTAGATTGATTGCAATGACCATGGGATTACTGTAAAAAATATATGTAGACGCATATGTATAGCAAGCTCGAAAATGAAAACAAGGGGTAGAATATTGTGAATGTGTACGGCACTGCTGGTTTCTTAGTTCGTCTTTTGTTTCTTTTGTTGTGATTTATTTATTTACCAGCCGAAATACACGCAATTATTCAACATATTTAAGAGTAAAAGTATTCAACCCTTATATCAATATATGTTTTTTCCAATGACAATAAGCTAAGCTAGTGCACGTAAACAGCACTAGCACAAGCTACGATAGTGCTTAACGAGCCCATGATTTTCTGTACAAAAGCAGCCTACCGTGACTCAAAAGAAGTAAATTACGAATCATTCTATGTCCTTGATGAATCATAACTGCGAAAAATATTACTTTTATCACCAGTGCTAGAGTTAACTCTGAGGGATGGACCAGGATTGAATTGGGTGAATATTATCATCGCGTTTCGGCTCAAATGGGGTCCATAATCCAAATGGTCAGTAGTCAGCACGCGCGAACTGGATAATGTTTTTCGTGAACTGACAAAATGAGCCGCAAAGCAGCTCGTGATAGTTCTTGTATAACATCGGTTATATATGGATGGAAATAGCACCCAATATATTATTTTATCCTGACCATAAATATTCCAAGGTAGGCCTGTATATATGTATATGTGTTTAAAGATTGTTCAGACCGTGGCACACAGAGAGAGGCAGACATGAACGATGAACAGAAATCTTGGTATCAATGTGACCAGTTAGATGCCATTGGCGTCTCCAAATCTTTTACCAATGATTCCAACTTGCAACGGATGATAAGCCGGTCATCGCCAGTTTGCATCTTGCGGCTTCTATAAAGGAGCACTTGTTCAAATGCGCCGAACATTGTTAGACCATAAAAGCCCCCGAGACAACCTTAAATTTAGCCTGACGCTATACTTAACCCCCAGAGGTCTCCAGTACGTCCGGAATAGATAAGGATATGCAGTCACGATAATAAGAAAAACTAAAACCCTGAGGCGGCGATTGAGAATGGCTTGTACTCTAATTTTCAGGATCTATGTCGTATGTAAAGTATATAATCAATAATTTGGCTCATTCGCGCGGCGCAGAAATGAAAAAAAAAATGTTTCGGGTTCCTTGACGAGGGACTTAAAACAAATTGAACAATTTTGCATTCATATAGGTCAGCGCCGCGGAATTCTAATCCCAAAATATTAAAGCGTACAATGCAAAAGGCTGCAGTGATTACATAG
>CM067349.1:36850071-36910071 GCA_034190875.2 Urechis unicinctus | reverse complement strand
CAGGGCCAACAGTTGACTTGGTTGCAACTATCTGCGTTTGAAGTGCCTATCGCACGTTAATAGGTACTTTGCTGGAATCTCATTCTCAACGAGATGAATACAATTACCGTCGCATCTGAACAGTTATGGCCAGAATTTGATAAAAACTCAGTTCTAACAAGCGCGCTCGACGATCGCTACGGCAGTCCTGATCCAGGTCAAACACAGGCGTGTTAGCCATGATGGTTCTTTCGTAGCGACGCAGGGATTTTAGCGATTTTGTTTACAATGTAATATGTTGGAGCTCGTCTCGCGTTTTTGGATATCATCCTGGTACTAAAGACGATTCTGGCGCATCGTTCTGACTCCACAGATGATTGCGTACAATTATTTGTAAGCCAATCCGTCACATTACTAATGGGCAGATCCTGACAACACGAGTGGAGGTACATGCTAGGAATAAATGTATGTAACCGGTTATGTCTTTTTGAGCATCATATTTCATTTATTATTGCAACAGTACAGGCTGGTAAAGGAACTATTATCTTCTCCTCAGATATCCCCGGCAGCACTGAACAAACTGTCTGTATGATGTTTTTAACATCTGATATTGTTAATAATGACTGCAAGTCTTTAAACAGATGAATGTGCAAGCAAAATAATGACAACAAACTCTCCACCTTTGTATATCAGTATCTGACATGGGCCTGTTGTTTTCTGTAGGTGATATGTGACACTTTGCATGGTGTAAATGTGCACTGGTCTAAAACCAGGAGCCTGGGTTTTACAACCAATTTTTATGGGGCTTTTCTTTAGAGAAGTAATTGCCCCAAGGAATCTCTACAGAGCATACATAATATTCAACCTGTGTCATTGGTTGACATTAGCTGCATATACACCTGTAACATGGTGTGGTCATGAGGAAATTAGTGGTGTGTCATTAGTAAGGGCATGCTGAATGGCAAATATGATTTAGCTGTGTATATTCGTTGAAACAGATGCTTTAATTTATGGGATAACTGATAATTCTATAAGAACTTTAAAGACAATATCAATTAGCCTTTGATAATGCCTATTTCGTATTGAAATGCATATTCATCCACAACACACCATAGGCGTTCTTTTTGTCCATGACTGGAAGTAGCTTGTCAATGTAAAGCACATGCCACCGTCCGAAGCACCTCCACATTGGCTGCATAGCGATGAGGTACTATCATGCAAGGGCTGCGGCGATCCTCTTAGAAGAAAACCTCATTTTGATTAATGGAAAGGATATAATTGCATCCAAAAACATCCGGGATAAGGTTTAAGATGTCAGTAATGCAATCGGTACGACACAACCGAATAGGTCCATAGGAAATGAAACATGCGTACCTATAGGATGTATCTGCAGTTGAATTCCCACCCATTTTGAAGTCAGCACATATACCTATTAACACGAGCACTAACACAAACTTCGAGCCGTCGTTGCTGACATTGCAAAACTGATTTAGTTGTTTCGATATTCTAAGAAAAATTTACCCTTGCTTTTAGTATGCAGTGTTTGATATGTATTGTTTATGGAAATGTTTCAATAACCAATGTGAAAATGTTTCCATTGAAAAGCATCATTTATAAATTTTTATGCAATTTCTCTCAGCACATTATTTCAAACAGCAGGTCTGAGCATGAAATAACAATACACCAAATAACATATTACTGCTTGATATTCATTTATTACTATGTTGCTTGAGTTATTTTTACAAGGCATTTATTCACGAATCAATAGCACGCTTCCTATAGAAATTTGTTTAATCGTGATTCCATATATACGCGTGTGAGGATTACAGAGACGCTTCACATAATAGAAACCATTCTATATGGTAACACAGGCGAAATGAGCAATGTAAGCACACATACCTTTTCATATCAAGTTGTGCTGTGACATACTGTGACTAAACCTGTCCGTACTGACACAATGGAAATGGCATAGCTCTCTAAAAAACAAACGCACAAAGCTTCTTCATCATTAAGGTGAACCCAAATATCCCTCTGCTCATGCGATAGCGAGATTCGACTTTGCCGTAAGTAATTCACTGTATTATGTACATTTAGCCTATATCCTGTTAATGAGTTCTACCGCAAGGCAAAGTAGATGAGCAACAGCGCGCAGCATGCGTTCAACAATTCATTGAAACGAATAAGAAGTGGTTGCCTAACGCAAAAGTTCACAACAAACATATGGTAAACGGTTATAGATATCAACCATACAAACACGAAAGAAACAGAAACCTATATAATCGGAAACCAGCTCTCATACAATACAAGTGATGTTTTACGCAGAACAGCGATACAAAACCACGCTACTGGAATTAACTGATGCTTCATTTTTCGTTTTTTGTTGCTACTTTTTCGAGCGTGACTCTCATACCACTGAGACAGCTGACTTTTATTATTCGCAAGCGTTCGTATGTCTTTCTTGCTGTTCGAAAACAAGAAGTAAACCAATACCACTATATTCTCATCAGAACAATGTTGAGCGTTGAATTTCATTGCAATGCTATCGGTAATATGATGCACTCGATGATAAAAAACGTCGAAGGTCTTTCAAGGATATGGTATGTGGCCGTGTGGGAAGTAGCCCAGTTTTAGTCCTGTTGTAGAAGTTGCACTCGATTTGTACGTCGTATAATGTCAATATGACATGCAAGCTCGTGCTTAGCATAGTTAATAAAACTGCTTTATTATCGCTAAACAATATTCTGACGGGGTCATTCTTTGCACCCTCAACGACCAGGCAAATTAGCTTTGATCTATAATAAATCACTAAGAGTAAATGTGAGATCGCACTGGTGCTTTGCTGAAGTTACAATTGCTGACTGCATTCCACCGGGTCACACTTATACCGCACAAAACTGCATGTCCAGTAGTAACTAATCACCTGTGTTACAGCGATACACCCGAATACCCGTTTGCCCACTAAATGTGCTACAGAGCATTGACTGAGCAATGACGTAAATAACAGAATTTAGTGAAAAGAGCTTTACACGAGTAATAATAACCATAAGATTCATCCGAGAGAAGTTGCAGCATTATAGATATACAATAGACTCATTTGAAACAAGGTGTCGCAAACTGTTAAACGACGTAAACTTGATTACAGCATCCCATGAGTCGTGGTAAAGGTAGAGCATTGGATGGGGATCACAATTAACCCTTGTATCTGCAAATCATTGTTGAATCGTGATATACGGCCAGGTACATGTAATGTATTTGCAAACTTATAGTAACACTATGAGTTGAGTTTGCTCTCCACTAGAACTCAATCTACAATATGGGTATGATATTGTGTTTCGGTTGTGTGTAATAGCGGGTTAACGAGCATATGGGCAGAATGTGCTAAGTTGGCCATTCATCCAGTTTAGCGTGGTATGTTCTAGTTCACATTTTAGAAATTTATCTAGTATTATTGTCATCGGGAAAAAGGCACATTCGATAATATAAAAAAACCGGGTGTTAAAAAAACAATAACCTGTCACACATTGGACATCATTTTATTGTTGCAGTATGAGAATAAATGTCAAATAAAGAATTCTAAACAAAACATGAAATGAGACTAGATGTACCGCGAGGGAAACATAAATCAAATCATAAATGAATGATTTGCGCGTAAGTATCTGTAATTTCCCGAGAGAAAGAATCAAGAACACGGTCACGTCTGATTTGAGGTAATGTTAGTCGCGTTACGTTTTCCATGTATACTCTCAATGTTTCTAATTCTTCTTAAAATAATTTAAGCATAGCGATCGGCAACATCGCCTGGTGACTTGTTTCAGTGTTGGTATGTGTTGGAACGAGAAAATGTTGTACGCATCGAGCAAAACATATGACTCAGATGAGCTCAGTCATGCGCTAAAATCTTGATTGCAGCATATAATAAAGAAACCCGCCATTATACAATTATGGTCGCTTATACATAATCCATATATAATAGTGTCATCGAAATGCAACCGGCATTTCATTACTTTGCCTTTATCTCACTTTAGGATGTCAATATAACTAAAGGAAACTGAGATTGCTGTTAACAAAATGCAAATTAAATCATAGACCATAGAATACTATCGAGTTAAATTGAAAAGTTTTTAATTTTAGGATAATTACAAATTGTGATGATCGATTGCAGGTTAAACGGGTTGATTAGCCTCCAAATTTCCGTAAATGCACCAGATCCGCGGGAAGCATACGTCTTGCCATTCTGCCACAATCCGTCTATTATTGTCTTGCGTTGTAGGGTAAAATTAGATGCAAAATATTTAATGCTAACCCTCTTTACAATACACCATAACTGTGATTTGTTCACGCCCCGACAGTACACGTGGTACCGATGATCCTGAACGTCCAAACAGCATCCTTTGAGTTTGCTACTAGCCGCGATACAAATTGCTGAGACCAAATATTTCAATAGAATAACGCCTGTTGCCTATAAATGAAGGTCATTTCGAATGGCTGCAAACAAGGTCACTGTTTGTATAGATGACCGGGGGTGGTCGTGAGTCTCTACAGACTATAATTTGAAGTGCAAGCAGTGATAATGTTTTCCCTTCGGGCTAATATCGAAGGTTTACTACTCGTGTGTCGACGAGTAGACTTTATCGATCCTATGCGCAGAGGGATTACAGCGTTATGATTTAAATCACCAATAATTGTCAACATGATGCGGCAAACAAGAGATTATAAAATGCCACTACAGGTTGCGTTGCCAAGAGAGCAAATCAATATGACAAGGTACGGGTAGCAGCAACAGTGCCATCATTGTGATTGTCTTGTGGACTATCATTGTTTTGATCTTTGTGAAAGCCCAATTTGGTGCTTTCAGTCGAAGAATTCTTAATAGATTTGCGTTAGTTTTGACATTATCAGCTAAAAGTCTACATTGAAGTGGCTTATTGATCTTCAATACTAGTTGATACACTGCGGTTTAATAACTTTTATTCTCCATGACGCATAGTTTGATGCGTTAGGAAGACAAACGTATTCAGTGTACTTTAGGAGGCATAAGAGATCAACAGAGAGTGTTTTAGATAATTACCCGATTTCGCTAAGCGTTAAGCAACTCTGACATCCGTCCAAACCTATCAATACGACTGAGGTTTCGTAGGTCGTCATTTGCGTTTGTGAACGCTGATGCATATCGTATTGAGAGGAAGAAGTGCAATTACCAAATTCGTGGTTGGCATTCGTTAGTGTTGTTTTGAATGGACAACAACACAATGGGTAAGAAATGAAGGTTGCTACAGATTGTGTGTCATTTGTGAAGGTTAATTCTGAAGGGCTTATCAGAATATAAAAGCCGTACAATGTTCCAATTCATTCTTCATTTGAATATGTGGTGTAGATATTAAATGAATAGGAACATAATTTTAAAACTTTGCATACTTAGTCATATCCTTGTGTTTCTCATTTCGACGCTTAATTTAAGGCAACCTTGCATCGTGCTGTCTAAGTTATAATTTAATATTTTGCGTTGGCGGCAATCATAAATTTATAACGTATAATGCTACGCCGTCTGTCACCAACAGCAACATGGGGCCGAAATCAGCATAAATTAATCCATGGATTAGTCTAGATTCGCTATGCTATCCTTATAAGTTATTTGCCCGATTAGTTTCTGTCTGCATAAACAACTCATTGCTTTTGTCACGCGCATTCGCACCAGGGTCGATTTGTTCAGTTGCTGGCAAACTCAATGTGCTTTTGGATCTAAATGTAAATTAGGGAGGCGCACTCGAAATAGTTATGTGGGATATATTTCCTTTTTTCGTTCACAATGTGGATGGATATTAAAGAATCCATTAACTATTAATATCGTATACGTCTACTTTGTCGTAAATGTCACTGGTGTCACAGCTGCTGATATGCCATATGGATATTTACCATACCTGAATAAAATGAAGATAGCTTTCATATTCATATTTCAAATTTCAATTGCTGATTAAAACACTCTGAGACGCGTTTCTTGCTCTTCACAACAGATGACGCTTAATGTACAACCAAATACCAATTATTTAGGCCAAAGAACTGACCCCTTAGACTAATTGGATAAAAAAATGTTGTATGAAAGTATACAATGTGCGTGACCTGAATGGAAGAATTTATGTCTATATCAAATTTGCATTCAAAATGATGAAATGTGTCATAATGATAACGTTTGTAATGAAGTGTATGATAGTCGCTCAGCAGTTTTCTTCTTTGACAAGATGCATCAATTAATTATGTGCTATCAATATATTTGCTCTTACTAGCCCGCATGACCTACCAGTGTCTGACCATTACAATATTGATTCATGACTCCAGTGAATCTATTGATTGTTCTGATGTTCAAATAATATAGTAAGCGCTGGAAATGTGTCACACAATATATAATCCATGATCTGTAATCCGTGAATTATGATCGATAGATTAACATCGTCATTTGAATTAATTTAATATTCTTAGATTCCATTGTTTAAGTCCGGTTTTAACAGGATCACTATTATCCAGAGAATTATTGTACTTCTTGATGAGCTATGAGGCTCGTTCTTATAGATAGTTATATTGGTTGGGCAGTTTATGTAACTTTATGTACTGTTGACATATCATGGCGTTTTCAAACAAATATTGGTCAAACAAATAGGCGTAGATTGATTGCAATGACCATGGGATTACTGTAAAAATATATGTAGACGCATATGTATAGCAAGCTCGAAAATGAAAACAAGGGTAGAATATTGTGAATGTGTACGGCACTGCTGGTTTCTTAGTTCGTCTTTTGTTTCTTTTGTTGTGATTTATTTATTTACCAGCCGAAATACACGCAATTATTCAACATATTTAAGAGTAAAAGTATTCAACCCTTATATCAATATATGTTTTTTCCAATGACAATAAGCTAAGCTAGTGCACGTAAACAGCACTAGCACAAGCTACGATAGTGCTTAACGAGCCCATGATTTTCTGTACAAAAGCAGCCTACCGTGACTCAAAAGAAGTAAATTACGAATCATTCTATGTCCTTGATGAATCATAACTGCGAAAAATATTACTTTTATCACCAGTGCTAGAGTTAACTCTGAGGGATGGACCAGGATTGAATTGGGTGAATATTATCATCGCGTTTCGGCTCAAATGGGGTCCATAATCCAAATGGTCAGTAGTCAGCACGCGCGAACTGGATAATGTTTTTCGTGAACTGACAAAATGAGCCGCAAAGCAGCTCGTGATAGTTCTTGTATAACATCGGTTATATATGGATGGAAATAGCACCCAATATATTATTTTATCCTGACCATAAATATTCCAAGGTAGGCCTGTATATATGTATATGTGTTTAAAGATTGTTCAGACCGTGGCACACAGAGAGAGGCAGACATGAACGATGAACAGAAATCTTGGTATCAATGTGACCAGTTAGATGCCATTGGCGTCTCCAAATCTAATTGACTTTACCAATGATTCCAACTTGCAACGGATGATAAGCCGGTCATCGCCAGTTTGCATCTTGCGGCTTCTATAAAGGAGCACTTGTTCAAATGCGCCGAACATTGTTAGACCATAAAAGCCCCCCGAGACAACCTTAAATTTAGCCTGACGCTATACTTAACCCCCAGAGGTCTCCAGTACGTCCGGAATAGATAAGGATATGCAGTCACGATAATAAGAAAAACTAAAACCCTGAGGCGGCGATTGAGAATGGCTTGTACTCTAATTTTCAGGATCTATGTCGTATGTAAAGTATATAATCAATAATTTGGCTCATTCGCGCGGCGCAGAAATGAAAAAAAATGTTTCGGGTTCCTTGACGAGGGACTTAAAACAAATTGAACAATTTTGCATTCATATAGGTCAGCGCCGCGGAATTCTAATCCCAAAATATTAAAGCGTACAATGCAAAAGGCTGCAGTGATTACATAGTTGCTGGTGTCAACCATTAAATAACAGCTACAATGGCTGTTTTACCATACGCGACACTGGTTAATCATGACTCGAGCTGCAATGTGCCTCTGTCCAGTTGCCGCGCGACCTAAGCCTATCGTAAGAATTAGCTGTTTATACGCGCTAGCAACTTTCTTGTCCCGATTCTGATATAAGTAGAGTCCTCTGCTTTATTTGTCAACAGGCCATTTGGTTGCAGTTATAGGTTGGAAGATTATCACAAGGTTTTGGCACTCTATGTCGAAGCTCGCTATAAGATGTGCGTAATATTATGGCTGATTGTTTAATAATATTCCGCAAAATATAATTAATATGAGGCTAGCACATTGTCTAAAGTAACCTAGTTTCCAGCTAGCATAAGCAACGTACATTTCCGAAAGAGTGCCAGTTTCAACCTCATTAAAACGCATCAAACGATTATACTCGCTTTGTCTATCAGGTCAATATTGCGCAGGTGAAACTGACGGCCTGGTGATCACCGTGACGTGAACCTAGCCACTTATGGTGTGACATGGTCTGCTGTGAATAATTCATACGTATTTAGTGTAATGTTTGAAACTGCGGATGCCATGAATTCTGCAGTTAGCATCGCTTGATATGATGCCATCAATGAAACGTGCGTTTCTCAAGATCCATATTGACTGTAATGCTTGTCAGATTCGTTGGTTTGAAAAAAAATCTTGTGATATCAGATATATGTGTTCATCATTTCACCGCTATGCAATGGATTGCTAATTCAAACTTAACAAAGAGAGGAACGAGTATTTAGTAAATGTTACAAAGTGCGTGGGCAGTTATGTGTGTAGTTTAGGTTGTAGCTTGTTTAGAGCATTTGCATTAAGTAGCGGGTGGACGATTAACTTAATGTACTGTCGCTAGTTTAGCTATACCAATGTTTATCTGACATCCAATAGAGCACGTGGATCAATGTAGCTTATCTGAGAGATCCGCGATGTGATTGTGACGGTCGGTTCTAAGCATAAGAGATGTTTTAAACCGCTATATATTCAATGTTAAATCAACTTATTGCTTAACATTGTATGTCAATTAAGCGCGATGAAGCACGATTTACCGAGAATAGCTATCCGATGAAAATATCATTCTATGCTTTGCCAGGTACATGACGAAACATGACATTCACAGGTATTATATGCATAAGCTAAAAACGTAAGTATATGTGGCGATCATGCATAAACCAAGTAAGATGTGTAGAGCTATGGTCGGGTGCGTTTATAGTATTTTATATACATAAAAGATTTGTCTTTCTAAAGTCAATAAGGTTTCGTGTTCCTCATCGGGCATTATTTTTACCGGTTTCTTGCTCAGATGCGAAATTATACCATCTACAAAGCTACACAGCACTGCGGGCTTGCCCGGTGTAAGGGACGACAAAAACTGAAACATATACATCCCGTTATTTACTGATTAAGGAGTATTTCCGGTTCCTTCTACGACAAAAATTATACCTTTCATCGGTGGCAGTGACGTTGTAATCTGACTTTCACATGACACGGATCCAAGCTGTCTGCGTTTAGACGACAGAATACTTAATTGAGAAAACTGCACCGTAATCCTCTCAGCCATTAATAAAATTGAAGCAGCATCAAACATCTTACGTTTCAGACAAAACCATCGTGCGGCTTCAAAACATCAGGGAACATTTTAAAGCGAAGTTGCGCTTTATTAAAGCGCGCAGGTGCAATCAAGAAAAGACGAGCAGATATTTTGCATGTTTGGCGTCGCGATAGCTCAGTTTGACTTTTCAGATGCTATTTTATTTTGTGACACACCGCCAAGCATCACATATATGCACTGCACTTCACGAACATCACCCCTGGTTGCTTATTCTGACGCATCTTGCTGTACGGGGAAATGTGTGCATTTCAAAGCTGTAGATGCCTCACGCATAAGTTCAAAATTGGTTGAACAACATATTTACGTATGTAGAAATGTATACATATATGTATGTATGTATGTATGTATGTATGTATGTATGTATGTATGTATGTATGTATGTATGTATGTGTATGTATGTATGTATGTATGTATGTATGTATGTATGTATGTATGTATGTATGTATGTATGTATGTATGTATGTATGTATGTATGTGTATGTATGTATGTATGTATGTATGTATGTATGTATGTATGTATGTATGTATGTATGTATGTATGTATATGTATGTATGTGTATGTATGTATGTATGTATGTATGTATGTATGTATGTGTATGTATGTATGTATGTATGTATGTATGTATGTATGTATGTATGTATGTATGTATGTATGTATGTATGTATGTATGTATGTATGTATGTATGTATGTATGTATGTATGTATGTATGTATGTATGTATGTATGTATGTATGTATATGTATGTATGTACTGTATGTATGTATGTATGTATGTATGTATGTATGTATGTATGTATGTATGTATGTATGTATGTATGTATGTATGTATGTATGTATGTATGTATGTATGTATGTATGTATGTATGTATGTATGTATGTATGTATGTAGTATGTATGTATGTATGTATGTATGTATGTGATGTATGTATGTATGTATGTATGTATGTATGTATGTATGTATATGTATGTATGTATGTATGTATGTATGTATGTATGTATGTATGTATGTATGTATGTATGTATGTATGTATGTATGTATGTATGTATGTATGTATGTATGTATATGTATGTATGTATGTATGTATGTATGTATGTATGTATGTATGTATGTATGTATGTATGTATGTATGTATGTATGTATGTATGTATGTATGTATGTATGTATGTATGTATGTATGTATGTATGTATGTATGTATGTATGTATGTATGTATGTATGTATGTCTGTGTATGTATGTATGTATGTATGTATGTATGTATGTATGTATGTATGTATGTATGTATGTATGTATGTATGTATATGTATGTATGTATGTATGTATGTATGTATGTATGTATGTATGTATGTATGTATGTGTATGTATGTATGTATGTATGTATGTATGTACGTATTTATGTATGTATGTATGCATGCATGTATGTATGTGTATGTATGTATGTATGTATGTATGTATGTATGTATGTATGTATGTGTATGTATGTATGTATGTATGTATGTATGTATGTATGTATGTATGTATGTATGTATGTATGTATGTATGTATGTATGTATGTATGTATGTATGTATGTATGTATGTATGCATATGCATGCATGCATGCATGCATGCATGTATGTATGTATGTATGTATGTATGTATGTATGTATGTATGTATGTATGTATGTATGTATGTATGTATGTATGTATGTATGTATGTATGTATGTATGTATGTATGTATGCATGGATGTATGCATGTTTGAATTTACTTATGAATGAATGTTTGTTTGTTTGTATGTATGTATGAATGTTTGTATATATGTATGTACGTATGTTTGTATGTATGAATTTATGTATGTATGTTGGTTTGTATGCTTGTATTATTGTTCTTATGCTAAATATGTCGAAGAGATTGGTACCCGCCAAACCTGGCAACCGTCCCATGGGTTTCTTATATATCATTATCGGATAATGATCAGAGAGACTCTCTTCACAAGTCATATCCTTCATATTCACCCGCATTACTTCTATCATGATCACGATACCACAGGACGAGTAGTTCTATACCATAAAAACGGTGATAAATACGATGAAGCTCATCGCATAATGCAAGTAATGCTTGACTAATTATCATGCAATGGAAACTGCATAGCAGTATTTTTCCACCGGCGCAGTTAATTATGGCTGACAAGCTTGACGTCAATATAATACACATCTGTTTTACTTGAATCACATTTGATTGAGATTGAGACATTTTCATAGGGGGTATCATGAAGCTGGAGACGCAAAGATATATATAGATATATATATATATATATATATATATATATATATATATATATATATATATATATATATATATATATATATATATATATATATATATATATATATATATATATATATATATATCTATATATTTATATATATATATATATATAGGTGTATATATACATATACTATATATAAATATATTTACATATATATATGTTACATATATTAACATATATATGAATATGTATATATAAAAAAACTATCAATATATGGAGTTATAAGAATCTATATATCTATGCATATATAGACATGCAAATATTCATGCTATATGTGTATATGTATGTACATATATATATATATATATATATATATATATATATATATATATTCAGATATATATTTAAAAGATATATATAACATATTTCTATTTAAATATATATATTTACATATATATACATTTATATGCATATATATTTATATATGTATATATATATGCATATATATAGGCGAACATGTGCATGCATATATCCATGTGCATATATGTATAGATGCATATTTAGACATATATAGAGATATAAATATAAATATATATATACATATTTATAGGTATTTTTTTGTAAACACAAATATATGTATATATACACACTCATTTATATATGTATATATATATATATATATATATATATATATATATATATATATATATATATATATATATATATATATATATATATATATATATATATATATATATATATATATATATATATATATATATATATATATATATATATATATATATATGCATATATGTATATGTATTTATATATATACATAAATATATAACTATCCATTGAAACGCAGATAGGTCCATTGCGTTAATTTAGATGGCTTCACTGAATTATACCCATTGCGAAATAACATTCGTCTAAGACGATTTGTGAATACTCAAGTGGCTTTGGTATTCTAATATAGATTAAGGCATTGTATGCTGACAGGGAAAATATGCTTGCCAACATCTCTCCCCCTTCGGAAATTCTTCGGTCGTCATTCACCTAGGAATGTATATTGGTGCACAGTTGCATCTTAGAATTAATTTCTTTCCATCTCCTCTTTTGAATAGAGGAAGAAATATTTCCATTTCTGGAAGCAATGTCTTATTTCTACCTAGTAGTGAAAAAAGGTGGATGCAATAGTATCTACTTATATCACTGAGGTACATTATCTTGTTTTTTTTGTTTATGTAGGGCCAAATTGCATATTGGAGTGCATTGAGACACATCGACGTCCTGAGGATATATCTTTTGTATAATGGAGGTAGCAATAAAAATGTACTTAAAAGCTCTTCAGAAGAAATGCGTGCATACTGCGAGAGGTGGATGCAATATTATTAACGTAAGGTGCTGAGGTACATTTGCTTGCTTGTTCATCTTGGAGTGTTACTTGTTATCATTATACAGTCTTGTAATGCATGCCTGAAAGCTCTACTTTTTTAGCATTAGTGATGGTTCAAACGCTCGGCTAATATGATATTTTATTTGTAAGTCATTACTGTTGACAATCCATTTGTTAGTAGAGGTTCTATATGGAGTCATTTGAACATATGCATATCATTTGCCCTTACTTGCTTGTAATTTGATTAATTAATGATCGGTTTCAGGTTTAAAATGCATATCTCATTTCATTACTGACAGGCATATCATTTTCTTTCCATTTGCATTTTCTAAACTTCGCCGTTGCGTCTTAAAATGCGGAAAATGATGCGCTGATTGTCTCAGGGTCAAAAACTTTCAGCTAACGAACGTCATCTATTTATTGGGAGTATGCGCCGCTGATTTTGCGTTTTATGCATTGTAACATTCGCCACTTAGTGGTAAGAACATGTTTTTCACCAGGTAAAATATGTTGCTACTGGGGGTTATTCGTATAAGTCACATCTAATTATCCGCAGTCAAGTATGCTTCGCACATCGATATATTAAGTCGCAGCTTTCATTTAGGTCACGGATAGAATAGGAAAATGCCGACGACATTCTGCAGAGCCTTAATTAAGATTTAACATATTGCTTTCTGCAGGGTGAATATCTTGTGCCACTTTGTGTGTCGTATTGCCATACCTACTTTCCCTGGCCATTGCCGATTATCCATGATTAATGAAACGCTTTACAGACCGGAACATAGGTGATATCAGCTTGTTCTGAATGCGACGGCCACTGTTGCTCATGCTAGTAGCATGGGGGTTACTCGTGCTTATGCGCGCTACCACACATCACACATAATTAAATTGTCGCCATTTCCCACGCAGTGACCTCTCTGTTTCTAAGACCATGCTTATGTGGGAGTAATAACGTTATTCATTTCAGCCACTTGGGTGCGTTTACATAAGTGCATCGTCAACAGTAGTTACTTCCGTTATGATGACCTCTTTTTTGTAAAGCCTAATGATGTTGAAAAATTGACCAATAAAGGACCACCATCAACTGTCTGTAAATGAAGCCGTCTTTTGTCGTGCATATAGCAGCAATCAGAGACACAACAGTCGTCGAAAAACTTGTGCCGAATAACTGTTGCGTATTCAATACATTCAATTTAGTGAACGATAATTGTTGTGTCATGTAATACACGGGACATTGGTAAGCCTTCATTTATGCAGCATAGCCGTGTATAAACGGCTACCTGCCGGAAACAAGTAACTTGTCGTAACCAAGCGCTATCGAATCTTATTAATGTACCATACAGAAATACTGGTTGAAGGTGTCAAGGCACCTGTCCATTCTCATCACGCAGTTATGACTAAATGCCATTCTGAATGATATGAGGCTTTCTGCTTAAAAGTGTCAATCGGGCTAGATTGATTTTACGCGTCCTTAAGATAAGCTCATCAAACAGACATTCAATATGCAATATCATCCCCTACAGTTAGCTCTTATATTCATATCACATATGCTTTCTTTAAATGATCCGTGTCTAAACGCCATAAATAAGCGTGGGTATTATTGAAATGTCGCTTCATATTATATATTACATTATCTATAGAAACAGCGCTCATACTAGGTATAGAAACGGCAATATTGTTATGTGACACCCTCGTTTTTCAATTATTCATCTGTCAATTCGCTGATTGATTGCTTCCGGTTATGTCCGATCGTATTTGTTCTACAACCACACCAACATCCGTTTAAGTAATCCGACGATATTTGGCTGAGAGCGATCCGGAAACCGATGCAAAACTAAGTCGCACTAGGATTCATGACTCCTAACCGCCTGCATTGATAAGAAATGTGCGCATATGATGAGGGCAATGACGTAAGACCCCTGTTGATACGCTATTACCTGTCCGCTGAAGTACACAGGAACAACACTAGAGCAATATATATTTCCATGAAATGACACCATAGTCAGCTTTCATAATAGCAGTATTACTTAAGCGTTTCATGAACAGCATGTTATGTCATATAATTATATATTATATATATATATATATATATATATAAAGATATATATATATATATATTTATATAAATATATAAATGTATATGTATATAATATATTTATATATATATGTATATTTATGTATTTGTCTCTAGATATATATATATATATTATATATATATATCTCTCTATATCTATATATTTCTCTATATATATATCTATATATATCTATCTATCTATATATATATATATATATATATATCTATATATATATATATATATATTTATATATATATATATTTTATACATAGGTGCTCAAAATAACTTCAGCCGAATCGAACGTACTTTCGATAATTCATTCCCAATTATGATGTGCATGCGTGAAGTTCACGTTTTTGTTTATCTGTAAAGAACCCATTTGAGTAAATCCGACACATAAAACCTGTTGCTTTTCGTCCTTGGAATACAAACCACCGCTGATAAAAGTTCATGCAAGTTTGAACAAATGCGGATAACATTGAAATATTGCTTTGTTATTCTATGTCATTTAGTCTGACTAATACGATAGATATCACCACTGTTGTTGCTATTATTCATTATGTGCGGATGAAAACACAGACGACAATGATTACACAAAATACACCTTGCCAAACGACTCGCCCGCTTATTTGCTCAACGACCTGGTACGGTCTTAATTCTGTAGCATAGGTTTGAAGTAAGATAACGTTATTCCTAAAGGTGTTCTCATAAAACATGAGGTAACGTGTAATATTACACTATTACATTCTATGTCAATAGAGATTTATCCTGTCGCGAAGTTATTGGCGACATGTTGCTAGGTGGTTTCTACTATTTAGGATCTGCAGCTAGATCTAGCATGACAATGACTTCAATTTGTTGATGCTGACGGTGTCTGATTTATGCTTTTAAGTCAATCATGCATTAGCCAGTTTCATCAGTCATACTTATGCATTGCTAATTACTTGCATCCGATATATATCACAGCTTATGGAGCTGCTTAGGCACGTAATCCTGCAAGAAGCAAATGGTTAGTCTGTCATTTTCTGACGAGAGAAGTGGATATCTCGACTGTAACAAGAATAAAATATCATATTTATGAAACTAAGATTCATACGATAATGTAACCATTTACACGTAATTGAACTATAGGTATTTGTGAAAGCGAATAAATTTGTTGGTTTATGTATTGCATTGAGTTCACCCCGAATTTCATCCGATTATAGTTGATCGGGTTACACCCAGATGGGTCACATCCACCATAATCAGCGTATTAAGTTATGTGTAGTTTATCAACCAGAGCACTAGCTATTTGATCTTGCCTGTGTGATCTCATAGTTTTTTTGTATTTGTTTTGTATCAAAATTAACATGATTGTTAACATGAACGCTTAATGGGAGATATATCACGTTGTAAAAGTCTCCCGTTCCACTGAACTGCGGTTATTCATAGGCATCAACAAGTTATACTATCAAAACGCCCGTCCGCCCCGAACCCCACCCCGACCCTAGTGGTGCATGGCTTCTATCTCATTCACGAGCCACACCCAACCAATCGGGAGCTGCTCTGCAATGGCGACCTTAACTGCGTCATCAAAAGGGTTGCACACTACTTTTAAGGTAAGTTCAGAGGTTATGGGGTCACAGAGCCGATGGAAATAAAGTAGTAAGAGGAACAGATCCATAGGCCCGGCGCCAACGTTCGCGACATTGTAGACCTCGAGATGATCACCAAACGTGTCATCATCTTGAAAGGCATTACGGGCGATAACATCCACTACGGCCTACCCCAAAAATAACCTGCACAAGCTGCAGTGCTTCACAACCAGTGATGCCTTGCGTGTAGCCATAATAATATCTACGGCAAGTGGTGTGCGCTACAGAACCTTGCCAACGTCGAGGCCTACGTGGCCGAGCACATGTGCCATTGCAACAGTCAAATGTGAGTCAGCTGGTGGACGTGCACGCCATGCCATCCTGGAATGGTCCGGCAAACTAGCATAGCATGGGTTGGTATATGTAGGCGCTAGAAGAGCACGCCTATTATGAAGCCTCAAACTGCACAGTGACTCATGTGCCTTCGCCCAGCACCTCCCCACCCAACAAACCACTGACCCGGCATCAGCTAAGTCGAGAGGGGAAAAAACAACCCTCGCTACAGACCGATTCCGCATATTCGTTAACAATATGGCAATACTCTATCCAAATTGCAGCTGGTTTGTTTGTTGCCTGTATAGATAAGATCAGTACAATAGTCCCCTTGGTTAATGGATAAAGTGATCAAAACGTTTCGCGGACGTAATGTGATATTAATGCTGGTATAGCTCTCTCTGCTCTACATTAAACCGGATTTATGTGAGCACTATTTCCCCTTTTTCACTTGGTATTGAAAGGCGATGTTTATTACTTGTTTACATCTCACGGTAAAATGCTCTCACATTACTTTTATACTCTCCCCTTTACACAAGAATATACCAAGATATATAACACGGCAATTGAATTTCAAACTTGATGTAAGTTAATATATTCATAAGGTAATGGTTATGTATTTGACACATAACCATTATCTTGTACACTGCATGTTGCAACGATTTACGCGGACCTTAACGGCCTAATATGTTTACTGCGTTTTCGAGGCAGCGTCAGTCACTACACGGTTCGTGCATGCAATCATTGAAACATCTTCATGGCCTTGCGCTTATCCCGAAAGAGCTCAATTTCGCGTCGCTGTTTTGATAGTGTACCATGAGGCTAGATACATTTAAGGTTCAACTGACATGCTTTTCATCGAAGATGTTCTTTGGTTATGTAGAGTGTATTATACAATTTGAGCATATCGTGGGAGTATAAAATTACTGCTCACGCAATCCGAGCCCTGTAATAAACTAAAACTGTCGGGAGCGATTAAGCAACGGTAATGTGACCAGTTAAGGCTATATTCAATTCTGATCCGAGACAAACAGGGAGAGATATGCAGTAATGTTCGCACGCAGTATAATCCGGCAACCACTGTGGTGCAATAAACTCTAGAAGTTTCCGGTTGTCCTCCTCTGTATCTAGCAAACGTCTCAACATTGAATCTTTATTTTTGTGCATTGAAGCGCAGTAAATTTATTGAAACAAATAAGCATATGCGTAACATATCCTTGCAACCACGATATCCTAAACATTCTCCAGCTCCACGAGCCGACGAGTGCCCCGATTGAAGTATTATTGTAATCATCCAAATACACAATATGATTAGGAGACGTCAATTACAGATCGCAATTTACCAACAATTGTTCTGCCATATTCGATACAACATGTGTATCGCCCAAAAGATTGTAATTGTAGCGTCATTCACAGTCAGAGCTGCTTTTGTATGAACATCTTCACACCAATGTTCAACGTGAATAAGGCATGATATGATGAAAAATCAAATCAACTGGCGCTTTCTCAACCGGAGGTTAATTGACAATCCTACGTTGCGCAGTAGTATAAATATGACCAAAAATAATTCGCTGTACTGCTGTCTGGGGTGAATTGCTGGCAAGGCATAAATCATGCAACATTGTAAATTTACTTGCTGATCTTATCAACTGATATCAATAACCAGCGATAGCGTCGACTATTGCGTTAATGTGACATTTGCCGATTTGTAGCATTGGATGTTTCCCCAAACTCTGATAATATGTTAAGGACAACTACATTTGCTGATATAGCCTTTTTAAGAATTACTATTTTAATGTGATGCGTGTCATTCTATTTGCTTGCACAATCCCTGCGAGTAGGAATTACAATTTTAATACGCTTTGATAAGCGTACTTGTTTAACTCCTTTTGCATGCCATTGGTTCATGATCACCTAATGTGTGCATCATAATAGCTATAACGTTAGTAAGACAAAAGCTCTTTACGGTGAATCATAATTGAATATTCCTATTGAATCATGCAAAAGTTCAAATTGTATGTCAATATTTCACTGCGTATTTTATGTATATCTTATGAGATGTCCACGCTAGATTAAAACCGATACTAAGACGAACAATAGGCGTGTATTCTTGTTATGAATAAACACAATACTGAATATTGTGCAGCAGCCCAGGCTGAATTGTAATTGTCAAATCAAAGCAATACCAATGTAACTGAATAATTTTACTTACTTGGCTGTATGATTTAGACTACGACGCAGCTGGAAGATCGGCAGTTGAGCTCTATACTGTATCCGGCTCGATCTAATCGAATAATCTTTGGTTTGTACAGATGTCGTGGTGATATGACATAGACGATGGTGCTGCATGCACAGGCTGATGCTAAAGCAAACTGAGGATTTGAATCACGTGCATCGTATAGAACTTCGGTCGCTAATGAAGGATATCTACGTTGATAGTACAAGTAAACCAAATGTGCTGTTTCTCTTGACTGATGCAAATGGTATCGTACTACCCTTTTAGTACAATAGTCCATTCCTGCATGGTGTACGGTACTTCATACTGTTCCGAGTAAATACGAACCCGCGGTGATACAGCCTCCCCATATGATGGAGTGGCAATGTAAACAGTTGGTGCTTTATGAATAACCTCACTCGCTATTAAAACCGTTTTCTCACATCAATGCCTCGTTTGCTTACCACTGGAATTCGTATTCAGAAGAGATTATTAAGAGCAAGCAAATAGATTGGATATTGGCAAAAGTATTTACATTCTACATAAAATATACTCAGTAGTGTTGCCTGAGACCTAGCCTATTTTTTTCCACAATACCTAACAACACCATGTTATGTGTGAATCTACAACCCTACAATACGTCAGACAAATACCTTTCGTGCTGGGGTTAGTATTTGCATTATCTGACTAGTGTATTATTTCCATCGCAAATATTATCATATAATTCAATTATTTGAAGCTAGTAAGAAACAATGCAAAACGTGAACCTACTTTGTGTACACTATTGGTTTAAACCTTTAATTGATACAAATAACGACTACCAACGCTGACAGCCATCCTGTATCAGTACCTCATTCAACATTACCTATTCCAACTGTCAGTTGATCATTTAGTCGAACTTTTTAATTCTGGGTCAGAATGATATTTACGTAATTGTTGGCGATAACATGAAAAATGTTAAAGCATAAGGCAACTGTCACATACCCCTCCCCGAAACATATTGGAAAAACAAAACTCGTTCTCTGTAACTGTAGCATTATTTTGAATACCCATAATCATTAAATGCTTCTTGGTACAATATTGGACGATGCTGTAATACAGAATTCTCTGGTACCCAAGTCAGGGACTAAACTTAACGGCTATTGAATTGATATCGCAAAACAAACTGCATACAACACACTTTCCTGACTGATGTCGAAAGTTTAATTGAGGCACCATAAAAGGTAATTTTTATTAATTCTTGTAAATTTGTCTTGTGCCTCTGCTAATTCCTTTGAATATAATTCAAGGCCACCATTGATTGCTCCCGATTACTAATTTTACTATGTAGCAGCCTGACGTCGATGAACTTTGTATTTAGTAGTTTGCCTCGTTTCATATACATCTGCATATCCACGGGATGTGAATGGATGCAGTTTGCATATATAAATGCATACCATTCCAAGTTATCATTAGTTACAAAAAACGGGTTTAGTGGTGGCAATGAGCAGTAATCATGGTGGTAGCTACTGGCGAAATCTCCCTAGTTGTAAAGTCGTTGGTTACTGAGCACAACATAACAAGCCAGAAATAACTTGTAAAACCCGAGGTGTAACTCATTACTGACCGAACTTGTGACACATTTTAAATAACATCAGATGGTTTCGTTTCGAGAGAGCATTATCTTTGGTCGCTGCGATATATCAATTACGGTCACACTATAAGTACCAATTGCGTGAGAACAATCACATGAGTATTTGCAGCAGTATTTCCCCCGCTATGGTCAGCTGGGGTTCCGACCTATGTCGCGATATTCTTGCGCAATTATACCTTAATATACCACTATTGACTGAATTATGCATACGTGCTAGATTGTATTATTTCAAATTGACGGATGTGTCCATTGGGGTCAATATTATAGTCCAACGGAGGGAACAAAGAGGCAGTTTGGATAATTTGTATTATGCTGTCGTAAGATAGATTCTTAAACGGCACTTACATTAATGATATTTTATGATTCCATTCATTTGACCACGGTGATATTGCAATGACATTGTATCAGATAAATCCATTATTATAAATTTCTCCCATAAACTAAACACAAAACATTGTTTCGCTCCTCGCATTCAACACGTTATGTTGCGCTTCAATGTTTAGCCAGAGAGCAGCGTGACGCCATTCTCAGACGTCAATAGAGCCATTTCATTTGGTTGTCTTAAGCTGTCTTGAAATGTTTCTTGCATATGCGATAATGTGCAAACTCAAGTTGCGTAACGGATGTATTGAATTATATTCTCCACAGCATATAATACCGCTCACAAGGAGTCCAAAATGCTGTTGCACCTTTTTGATAGTCTGTCTGTCTTGATAAAACAGCAACATGGTGATCATGTCTTGAATCTGCTGTCCTGCATTTGCACCAAAAATGTATAATAATATGAAACTAAAATAGCAGTAACTCCACCTGATGATTCACAACAATAGACTTTGGTCTGATTCATGTCAGCATGAAAAGTGCGATAAAGACACTGTTCCATTTGAAGTCGCAAATGAGAACATGACCATCGGCTTCATCGGAAATTAATGGTAAGGTGTAAGGACCCTCGCTTGCAGTAACATAATGATGCTAATACCTGATCGTTTTACTTGCATGTTAACTCTATATAGAATACGCAGTTAAGTTATTGTGCGTTATATTGCTTCACAGAAAGACACTACTTATTCGGTAAAGGAACGACACTATCAACCAAGATGCGATATCGCGACTGTGATGGATGAGGGTGATTGTGATGCTTGAATAGTTTCCCGTGAGTGCCCGCGCCCACTTGGTACATTCCGGCTACCAAGCTTGAACATCCAAGTAAAATCATCTATGCACCGCTTAATCCTGAGCAGGGGTGGGAAGACTTACCTTATTCTCTTGCGTTATGCATGATTTTGTTGTACTTTCAGGGCGCAGAAACGAAAACATATAACAAAGAAGTTACCCATTATGCGGAATGACGGCGCTGCTGAATGACTGATGCATAATTGCACCACTGACTCAGCAATTGCGTAGTAAGCGATGTTTCAGAGTAATGAACACTTAGGGAACTCATGCGCGGCATGCACCGGGTGTGCAAATAAATGTAATATTTTGAATTAAACATAGCGTACCTAGGGGTTTTACCGTAATGGTGCATGATTGATAAGCCATACGGTAGGCCCTGGCTTGCAGATGTTCAAAACAAATTATGCCGAAGTGAGAAATCTTTTAAAGAGACTGTTCTGGTCTGACGTATGATGAGCGTTTGGATATATTCGTTTGACTAATTATCAGGATCAGTCTGTCTGTCCCCGACCGACGAACAGAACCATGGTAATGTCCACCATTGGTATTAGTATTATATAGTTTGTTACAAGTAGCGGAATAATTTCTAATATATACTTCAACATATATACTTTCGATAATTCATTCCCAATTATGATGTGCATGCGTGAAGTTCACGTTTTTGTTTATCTGTAAAGAACCCATTTGAGTAAATCCGACACATAAAACCTGTTGCTTTTCGTCCTTGGAATACAAACCACCGCTGATAAAAGTTCATGCAAGTTTGAACAAATGCGGATAACATTGAAATATTGCTTTGTTATTCTATGTCATTTAGTCTGACTAATACGATAGATATCACCACTGTTGTTGCTATTATTCATTATGTGCGGATGAAAACACAGACGACAATGATTACACAAAATACACCTTGCCAAACGACTCGCCCGCTTATTTGCTCAACGACCTGGTACGGTCTTAATTCTGTAGCATAGGTTTGAAGTAAGATAACGTTATTCCTAAAGGTGTTCTCATAAAACATGAGGTAACGTGTAATATTACACTATTACATTCTATGTCAATAGAGATTTATCCTGTCGCGAAGTTATTGGCGACATGTTGCTAGGTGGTTTCTACTATTTAGGATCTGCAGCTAGATCTAGCATGACAATGACTTCAATTTGTTGATGCTGACGGTGTCTGATTTATGCTTTTAAGTCAATCATGCATTAGCCAGTTTTTCATCAGTCATACTTATGCATTGCTAATTACTTGCATCCGATATATATCACAGCTTATGGAGCTGCTTAGGCACGTAATCCTGCAAGAAGCAAATGGTTAGTCTGTCATTTTCTGACGAGAGAAGTGGATATCTCGACTGTAACAAGAATAAAATATCATATTTATGAAACTAAGATTCATACGATAATGTAACCATTTACACGTAATTGAACTATAGGTATTTGTGAAAGCGAATAAATTTGTTGGTTTATGTATTGCATTGAGTTCACCCCGAATTTCATCCGATTATAGTTGATCGGGTTACACCCAGATGGGTCACATCCACCATAATCAGCGTATTAAGTTATGTGTAGTTTATCAACCAGAGCACTAGCTATTTGATCATTGCCTGTGTGATCTCATAGTTTTTTTGTATTTGTTTTGTATCAAAATTAACATGATTGTTAACATGAACGCTTAATGGGAGATATATCACGTTGTAAAAGTCTCCCGTTCCACTGAACTGCGGTTATTCATAGGCATCAACAAGTTATACTATCAAAACGCCCGTCCGCCCCGAACCCCACCCCGACCCTAGTGGTGCATGGCTTCTATCTCATTCACGAGCCACACCCAACCAATCGGGAGCTGCTCTGCAATGGCGACCTTAACTGCGTCATCAAAAGGGTTGCACACTACTTTTAAGGTAAGTTCAGAGGTTATGGGGTCACAGAGCCGATGGAAATAAAGTAGTAAGAGGAACAGATCCATAGGCCCGGCGCCAACGTTCGCGACATTGTAGACCTCGAGATGATCACCAAACGTGTCATCATCTTGAAAGGCATTACGGGCGATAACATCCACTACGGCCTACCCCAAAAATAACCTGCACAAGCTGCAGTGCTTCACAACCAGTGATGCCTTGCGTGTAGCCATAATAATATCTACGGCAAGTGGTGTGCGCTACAGAACCTTGCCAACGTCGAGGCCTACGTGGCCGAGCACATGTGCCATTGCAACAGTCAAATGTGAGTCAGCTGGTGGACGTGCACGCCATGCCATCCTGGAATGGTCCGGCAAACTAGCATAGCATGGGTTGGTATATGTAGGCGCTAGAAGAGCACGCCTATTATGAACCCTCAAACTGCACAGTGACTCATGTGCCTTCGCCCAGCACCTCCCCACCCAACAAACCACTGACCCGGCATCAGCTAAGTCGAGAGGGGAAAAAACGACCCTCGCTACAGACCGATTCCGCATATTCGTTAACAATATGGCAATACTCTATCCAAATTGCAGCTGGTTTGTTTGTTGCCTGTATAGATAAGATCAGTACAATAGTCCCCTTGGTTAATGGATAAAGTGATCAAAACGTTTCGCGGACGTAATGTGATATTAATGCTGGTATAGCTCTCTCTGCTCTACATTAAACCGGATTTATGTGAGCACTATTTCCCCTTTTTCACTTGGTATTGAAAGGCGATGTTTATTACTTGTTTACATCTCACGGTAAAATGCTCTCACATTACTTTTATACTCTCCCCTTTACACAAGAATATACCAAGATATATAACACGGCAATTGAATTTCAAACTTGATGTAAGTTAATATATTCATAAGGTAATGGTTATGTATTTGACACATAACCATTATCTTGTACACTGCATGTTGCAACGATTTACGCGGACCTTAACGGCCTAATATGTTTACTGCGTTTTCGAGGCAGCGTCAGTCACTACACGGTTCGTGCATGCAATCATTGAAACATCTTCATGGCCTTGCGCTTATCCCGAAAGAGCTCAATTTCGCGTCGCTGTTTTGATAGTGTACCATGAGGCTAGATACATTTAAGGTTCAACTGACATGCTTTTCATCGAAGATGTTCTTTGGTTATGTAGAGTGTATCTATACAATTTGAGCATATCGTGGGAGTATAAAATTACTGCTCACGCAATCCGAGCCCTGTAATAAACTAAAACTGTCGGGAGCGATTAAGCAACGGTAATGTGACCAGTTAAGGCTATATTCAATTCTGATCCGAGACAAACAGGGAGAGATATGCAGTAATGTTCGCACGCAGTATAATCCGGCAACCACTGTGGTGCAATAAACTCTAGAAGTTTCCGGTTGTCCTCCTCTGTATCTAGCAAACGTCTCAACATTGAATCTTTATTTTTGTGCATTGAAGCGCAGTAAATTTATTGAAACAAATAAGCATATGCGTAACATATCCTTGCAACCACGATATCCTAAACATTCTCCAGCTCCACGAGCCGACGAGTGCCCCGATTGAAGTATTATTGTAATCATCCAAATACACAATATGATTAGGAGACGTCAATTACAGATCGCAATTTACCAACAATTGTTCTGCCATATTCGATACAACATGTGTATCGCCCAAAAGATTGTAATTGTAGCGTCATTCACAGTCAGAGCTGCTTTTGTATGAACATCTTCACACCAATGTTCAACGTGAATAAGGCATGATATGATGAAAAATCAAATCAACTGGCGCTTTCTCAACCGGAGGTTAATTGACAATCCTACGTTGCGCAGTAGTATAAATATGACCAAAAATAATTCGCTGTACTGCTGTCTGGGGTGAATTGCTGGCAAGGCATAAATCATGCAACATTGTAAATTTACTTGCTGATCTTATCAACTGATATCAATAACCAGCGATAGCGTCGACTATTGCGTTAATGTGACATTTGCCGATTTGTAGCATTGGATGTTTCCCCAAACTCTGATAATATGTTAAGGACAACTACATTTGCTGATATAGCCTTTTTAAGAATTACTATTTTAATGTGATGCGTGTCATTCTATTTGCTTGCACAATCCCTGCGAGTAAGAATTAAAATTTTAATACGCTTTGATAAGCGTACTTGTTTAACTCCTTTTGCATGCCATTGGTTCATGATCACCTAATGTGTGCATCATAATAGCTATAACGTTAGTAAGACAAATGCTCTTTACGGTGAATCATAATTGAATATTCCTATTGAATCATGCAAAAGTTCAAATTGTATGTCAATATTTCACTGCGTATTTTATGTATATCTTATGAGATGTCCACGCTAGATTAAAACCGATACTAAGACGAACAATAGGCGTGTATTCTTGTTATGAATAAACACAATACTGAATATTGTGCAGCAGCCCAGTCTGAATTGTAATTGTCAAATCAAAGCAATACCAATGTAACTGAATAATTTTACTTACTTGGCTGTATGATTTAGACTACGACGCAGCTGGAAGATCGGCAGTTGAGCTCTATACTGTATCCGGCTCGATCTAATCGAATAATCTTTGGTTTGTACAGATGTCGTGGTGATATGACATAGACGATGGTGCTGCATGCACAGGCTGATGCTAAAGCAAACTGAGGATTTGAATCACGTGCATCGTATAGAACTTCGGTCGCTAATGAAGGATATCTACGTTGATAGTACAAGTAAACCAAATGTGCTGTTTCTCTTGACTGATGCAAATGGTATCGTACTACCCTTTTAGTACAATAGTCCATTCCTGCATGGTGTACGGTACTTCATACTGTTCCGAGTAAATACGAACCCGCGGTGATACAGCCTCCCCATATGATGGAGTGGCAATGTAAACAGTTGGTGCTTTATGAATAACCTCACTCGCTATTAAAACCGTTTTCTCACATCAATGCCTCGTTTGCTTACCACTGGAATTCGTATTCAGAAGAGATTATTAAGAGCAAGCAAATAGATTGGATATTGGCAAAAGTATTTACATTCTACATAAAATATACTCAGTAGTGTTGCCTGAGACCTAGCCTATTTTCCACAATACCTAACAACACCATGTTATGTGTGAATCTACAACCCTACAATACGTCAGACAAATACCTTTCGTGCTGGGGTTAGTATTTGCATTATCTGACTAGTGTATTATTTCCATCGCAAATATTATCATATAATTCAATTATTTGAAGCTAGTAAGAAACAATGCAAAACGTGAACCTACTTTGTGTACACTATTGGTTTAAACCTTTAATTGATACAAATAACGACTACCAACGCTGACAGCCATCCTGTATCAGTACCTCATTCAACATTACCTATTCCAACTGTCAGTTGATCATTTAGTCGAACTTTTTAATTCTGGGTCAGAATGATATTTACGTAATTGTTGGCGATAACATGAAAAATGTTAAAGCATAAGGCAACTGTCACATACCCCTCCCCGAAACATATTGGAAAAACAAAACTCGTTCTCTGTAACTGTAGCATTATTTTGAATACCCATAATCATTAAATGCTTCTTGGTACAATATTGGACGATGCTGTAATACAGAATTCTCTGGTACCCAAGTCAGGGACTAAACTTAACGGCTATTGAATTGATATCGCAAAACAAACTGCATACAACACACTTTCCTGACTGATGTCGAAAGTTTAATTGAGGCACCATAAAAGGTAATTTTTATTAATTCTTGTAAATTTGTCTTGTGCCTCTGCTAATTCCTTTGAATATAATTCAAGGCCACCATTGATTGCTCCCGATTACTAATTTTACTATGTAGCAGCCTGACGTCGATGAACTTTGTATTTAGTAGTTTGCCTCGTTTCATATACATCTGCATATCCACGGGATGTGAATGGATGCAGTTTGCATATATAAATGCATACCATTCCAAGTTATCATTAGTTACAAAAAGGGTTTAGTGGTGGCAATGAGCAGTAATCATGGTGGTAGCTACTGGCGAAATCTCCCTAGTTGTAAAGTCGTTGGTTACTGAGCACAACATAACAAGCCAGAAATAACTTGTAAACCCGAGGTGTAACTCATTACTGACCGAACTTGTGACACATTTTAAATAACATCAGATGGTTTCGTTTCGAGAGAGCATTATCTTTGGTCGCTGCGATATATCAATTACGGTCACACTATAAGTACCAATTGCGTGAGAACAATCACATGAGTATTTGCAGCAGTATTTCCCCCGCTATGGTCAGCTGGGGTTCCGACCTATGTCGCGATATTCTTGCGCAATTATACCTTAATATACCACTATTGACTGAATTATGCATACGTGCTAGATTGTATTATTTCAAATTGACGGATGTGTCCATTGGGGTCAATATTATAGTCCAACGGAGGGAACAAAGAGGCAGTTTGGATAATTTGTATTATGCTGTCGTAAGATAGATTCTTAAACGGCACTTACATTAATGATATTTTATGATTCCATTCATTTGACCACGGTGATATTGCAATGACATTGTATCAGATAAATCCATTATTATAAATTTCTCCCATAAACTAAACACAAAAAACATTGTTTCGCTCCTCGCATTCAACACGTTATGTTGCGCTTCAATGTTTAGCCAGAGAGCAGCGTGACGCCATTCTCAGACGTCAATAGAGCCATTTCATTTGGTTGTCTTAAGCTGTCTTGAAATGTTTCTTGCATATGCGATAATGTGCAAACTCAAGTTGCGTAACGGATGTATTGAATTATATTCTCCACAGCATATAATACCGCTCACAAGGAGTCCAAAATGCTGTTGCACCTTTTTGATAGTCTGTCTGTCTTGATAAAACAGCAACATGGTGATCATGTCTTGAATCTGCTGTCCTGCATTTGCACCAAAAATGTATAATAATATGAAACTAAAATAGCAGTAACTCCACCTGATGATGATCCACAACAATAGACTTTGGTCTGATTCATGTCAGCATGAAAAGTGCGATAAAGACACTGTTCCATTTGAAGTCGCAAATGAGAACATGACCATCGGCTTCATCGGAAATTAATGGTAAGGTGTAAGGACCCTCGCTTGCAGTAACATAATGATGCTAATACCTGATCGTTTTACTTGCATGTTAACTCTATATAGAATACGCAGTTAAGTTATTGTGCGTTATATTGCTTCACAGAAAGACACTACTTATTCGGTAAAGGAACGACACTATCAACCAAGATGCGATATCGCGACTGTGATGGATGAGGGTGATTGTGATGCTTGAATAGTTTCCCGTGAGTGCCCGCGCCCACTTGGTACATTCCGGCTACCAAGCTTGAACATCCAAGTAAAATCATCTATGCACCGCTTAATCCTGAGCAGGGGGTGGGAAGACTTACCTTATTCTCTTGCATTATGCATGATTTTGTTGTACTTTCAGGGCGCAGAAACGAAAACATATAACAAAGAAGTTACCCATTATGCGGAATGACGGCGCTGCTGAATGACTGATGCATAATTGCACCACTGACTCAGCAATTGCGTAGTAAGCGATGTTTCAGAGTAATGAACACTTAGGGAACTCATGCGCGGCATGCACCGGGTGTGCAAATAAATGTAATATTTTGAATTAAACATAGCGTACCTAGGGGTTTTACCGTAATGGTGCATGATTGATAAGCCATACGGTAGGCCCTGGCTTGCAGATGTTCAAAACAAATTATGCCGAAGTGAGAAATCTTTTAAAGAGACTGTTCTGGTCTGACGTATGATGAGCGTTTGGATATATTCGTTTGACTAATTATCAGGATCAGTCTGTCTGTCCCCGACCGACGAACAGAACCATGGTAATGTCCACCATTGGTATTAGTATTATATAGTTTGTTACAAGTAGCGGAATAATTTCTAATATATACTTCAACATATATACTTTCGATAATTCATTCCCAATTATGATGTGCATGCGTGAAGTTCACGTTTTTGTTTATCTGTAAAGAACCCATTTGAGTAAATCCGATAAAAGTTCATGCAAGTTTGAACAAATGCGGATAACATTGAAATATTGCTTTGTTATTCTATGTCATTTAGTCTGACTAATACGATAGATATCACCACTGTTGTTGCTATTATTCATTATGTGCGGATGAAAACACAGACGACAATGATTACACAAAATACACCTTGCCAAACTACTCGCCCGCTTATTTGCTCAACGACCTGGTACGGTCTTAATTCTGTAGCATAGGTTTGAAGTAAGATAACGTTATTCCTAAAGGTGTTCTCATAAAACATGATGAGGTAACGTGTAATATTACACTATTACATTCTATGTCAATAGAGATTTATCCTGTCGCGAAGTTATTGGCGACATGTTGCTAGGTGGTTTCTACTATTTAGGATCTGCAGCTAGATCTAGCATGACAATGACTTCAATTTGTTGATGCTGACGGTGTCTGATTTATGCTTTTAAGTCAATCATGCATTAGCCAGTTTCATCAGTCATACTTATGCATTGCTAATTACTTGCATCCGATATATATCACAGCTTATGGAGCTGCTTAGGCACGTAATCCTGCAAGAAGCAAATGGTTAGTCTGTCATTTTCTGACGAGAGAAGTGGATATCTCGACTGTAACAAGAATAAAATATCATATTTATGAAACTAAGATTCATACGATAATGTAACCATTTACACGTAATTGAACTATAGGTATTTGTGAAAGCGAATAAATTTGTTGGTTTATGTATTGCATTGAGTTCACCCCGAATTTCATCCGATTATAGTTGATCGGGTTACACCCAGATGGGTCACATCCACCATAATCAGCGTATTAAGTTATGTGTAGTTTATCAACCAGAGCACTAGCTATTTGATCATTGCCTGTGTGATCTCATAGTTTTTTTGTATTTGTTTTGTATCAAAATTAACATGATTGTTAACATGAACGCTTAATGGGAGATATATCACGTTGTAAAAGTCTCCCGTTCCACTGAACTGCGGTTATTCATAGGCATCAACAAGTTATACTATCAAAACGCCCGTCCGCCCCCCGAACCCCACCCCGACCCTAGTGGTGCATGGCTTCTATCTCATTCACGAGCCACACCCAACCAATCGGGAGCTGCTCTGCAATGGCGACCTTAACTGCGTCATCAAAAGGGTTGCACACTACTTTTAAGGTAAGTTCAGAGGTTATGGGGTCACAGAGCCGATGGAAATAAAGTAGTAAGAGGAACAGATCCATAGGCCCGGCGCCAACGTTCGCGACATTGTAGACCTCGAGATGATCACCAAACGTGTCATCATCTTGAAAGGCATTACGGGCGATAACATCCACTACGGCCTACCCCAAAAATAACCTGCACAAGCTGCAGTGCTTCACAACCAGTGATGCCTTGCGTGTAGCCATAATAATATCTACGGCAAGTGGTGTGCGCTACAGAACCTTGCCAACGTCGAGCCTACGTGGCCGAGCACATGTGCCATTGCAACAGTCAAATGTGAGTCAGCTGGTGGACGTGCACGCCATGCCATCCTGGAATGGTCCGGCAAACTAGCATAGCATGGGTTGGTATATGTAGGCGCTAGCAGAGCACGCCTATTATGAAGCCTCAAACTGCACAGTGACTCATGTGCCTTCGCCCAGCACCTCCCCACCCAACAAACCACTGACCCGGCATCAGCTAAGTCGAGAGGGAAAAAAAAAACGACCCTCGCTACAGACCGATTCCGCATATTCGTTAACAATATGGCAATACTCTATCCAAATTGCAGCTGGTTTGTTTGTTGCCTGTATAGATAAGATCAGTACAATAGTCCCCTTGGTTAATGGATAAAGTGATCAAAACGTTTCGCGGACGTAATGTGATATTAATGCTGGTATAGCTCTCTCTGCTCTACATTAAACCGGATTTATGTGAGCACTATTTCCCCTTTTTCACTTGGTATTGAAAGGCGATGTTTATTACTTGTTTACATCTCACGGTAAAATGCTCTCACATTACTTTTATACTCTCCCCTTTACACAAGAATATACCAAGATATATAACACGGCAATTGAATTTCAAACTTGATGTAAGTTAATATATTCATAAGGTAATGGTTATGTATTTGACACATAACCATTATCTTGTACACTGCATGTTGCAACGATTTACGCGGACCTTAACGGCCTAATATGTTTTTACTGCGTTTTCGAGGCAGCGTCAGTCACTACACGGTTCGTGCATGCAATCATTGAAACATCTTCATGGCCTTGCGCTTATCCCGAAAGAGCTCAATTTCGCGTCGCTGTTTTGATAGTGTACCATGAGGCTAGATACATTTAAGGTTCAACTGACATGCTTTTCATCGAAGATGTTCTTTGGTTATGTAGAGTGTATCTATACAATTTGAGCATATCGTGGGAGTATAAAATTACTGCTCACGCAATCCGAGCCCTGTAATAAACTAAAACTGTCGGGAGCGATTAAGCAACGGTAATGTGACCAGTTAAGGCTATATTCAATTCTGATCCGAGACAAACAGGGAGAGATATGCAGTAATGTTCGCACGCAGTATAATCCGGCAACCACTGTGGTGCAATAAACTCTAGAAGTTTCCGGTTGTCCTCCTCTGTATCTAGCAAACGTCTCAACATTGAATCTTTATTTTTGTGCATTGAAGCGCAGTAAATTTATTGAAACAAATAAGCATATGCGTAACATATCCTTGCAACCACGATATCCTAAACATTCTCCAGCTCCACGAGCCGACGAGTGCCCCGATTGAAGTATTATTGTAATCATCCAAATACACAATATGATTAGGAGACGTCAATTACAGATCGCAATTTACCAACAATTGTTCTGCCATATTCGATACAACATGTGTATCGCCCAAAAGATTGTAATTGTAGCGTCATTCACAGTCAGAGCTGCTTTTGTATGAACATCTTCACACCAATGTTCAACGTGAATAAGGCATGATATGATGAAAAATCAAATCAACTGGCGCTTTCTCAACCGGAGGTTAATTGACAATCCTACGTTGCGCAGTAGTATAAATATGACCAAAAATAATTCGCTGTACTGCTGTCTGGGGTGAATTGCTGGCAAGGCATAAATCATGCAACATTGTAAATTTACTTGCTGATCTTATCAACTGATATCAATAACCAGCGATAGCGTCGACTATTGCGTTAATGTGACATTTGCCGATTTGTAGCATTGGATGTTTCCCCAAACTCTGATAATATGTTAAGGACAACTACATTTGCTGATATAGCCTTTTTAAGAATTACTATTTTAATGTGATGCGTGTCATTCTATTTGCTTGCACAATCCCTGCGAGTAGGAATTACAATTTTAATACGCTTTGATAAGCGTACTTGTTTAACTCCTTTTGCATGCCATTGGTTCATGATCACCTAATGTGTGCATCATAATAGCTATAACGTTAGTAAGACAAATGCTCTTTACGGTGAATCATAATTGAATATTCCTATTGAATCATGCAAAAGTTCAAATTGTATGTCAATATTTCACTGCGTATTTTATGAATATCTTATGAGATGTCCACGCTAGATTAAAACCGATACTAAGACGAACAATAGGCGTGTATTCTTGTTATGAATAAACACAATACTGAATATTGTGCAGCAGCCCAGGCTGAATTGTAATTGTCAAATCAAAGCAATACCAATGTAACTGAATAATTTTACTTACTTGGCTGTATGATTTAGACTACGACGCAGCTGGAAGATCGGCAGTTGAGCTCTATACTGTATCCGGCTCGATCTAATCGAATAATCTTTGGTTTGTACAGATGTCGTGGTGATATGACATAGACGATGGTGCTGCATGCACAGGCTGATGCTAAAGCAAACTGAGGATTTGAATCACGTGCATCGTATAGAACTTCGGTCGCTAATGAAGGATATCTACGTTGATAGTACAAGTAAACCAAATGTGCTGTTTCTCTTGACTGATGCAAATGGTATCGTACTACCCTTTTAGTACAATAGTCCATTCCTGCATGGTGTACGGTACTTCATACTGTTCCGAGTAAATACAAACCCGCGGTGATACAGCCTCCCCATATGATGGAGTGGCAATGTAAACAGTTGGTGCTTTATGAATAACCTCACTCGCTATTAAAACCGTTTTCTCACATCAATGCCTCGTTTGCTTACCACTGGAATTCGTATTCAGAAGAGATTATTAAGAGCAAGCAAATAGATTGGAGATTGGCAAAAGTATTTACATTCTACATAATATATACTCAGTAGTGTTGCCTGAGACCTAGCCTATTTTCCACAATACCTAACAACACCATGTTATGTGTGAATCTACAACCCTACAATACGTCAGACAAATACCTTTCGTGCTGGGGTTAGTATTTGCATTATCTGACTAGTGTATTATTTCCATCGCAAATATTATCATATAATTCAATTATTTGAAGCTAGTAAGAAACAATGCAAAACGTGAACCTACTTTGTGTACACTATTGGTTTAAACCTTTAATTGATACAAATAACGACTACCAACGCTGACAGCCATCCTGTATCAGTACCTCATTCAACATTACCTATTCCAACTGTCAGTTGATCATTTAGTCGAACTTTTTAATTCTGGGTCAGAATGATATTTACGTAATTGTTGGCGATAACATGAAAAATGTTAAAGCATAAGGCAACTGTCACATACCCCTCCCCGAAACATATTGGAAAAACAAAACTCGTTCTCTGTAACTGTAGCATTATTTTGAATACCCATAATCATTAAATGCTTCTTGGTACAATATTGGACGATGCTGTAATACAGAATTCTCTGGTACCCAAGTCAGGGACTAAACTTAACGGCTATTGAATTGATATCGCAAAACAAACTGCATACACAACACACTTTCCTGACTGATGTCGAAAGTTTAATTGAGGCACCATAAAAGGTAATTTTTATTAATTCTTGTAAATTTGTCTTGTGCCTCTGCTAATTCCTTTGAATATAATTCAAGGCCACCATTGATTGCTCCCGATTACTAATTTTACTATGTAGCAGCCTGACGTCGATGAACTTTGTATTTAGTAGTTTGCCTCGTTTCATATACATCTGCATATCCACGGGATGTGAATGGATGCAGTTTGCATATATAAATGCATACCATTCCAAGTTATCATTAGTTACAAAAACGGGTTTAGTGGTGGCAATGAGCAGTAATCATGGTGGTAGCTACTGGCGAAATCTCCCTAGTTGTAAAGTCGTTGGTTACTGAGCACAACATAACAAGCCAGAAATAACTTGTAAAACCCGAGGTGTAACTCATTACTGACCGAACTTGTGACACATTTTAAATAACATCAGATGGTTTCGTTTCGAGAGAGCATTATCTTTGGTCGCTGCGATATATCAATTACGGTCACACTATAAGTACCAATTGCGTGAGAACAATCACATGAGTATTTGCAGCAGTATTTCCCCCGCTATGGTCAGCTAGGGTTCCGACCTATGTCGCGATATTCTTGCGCAATTATACCTTAATATACCACTATTGACTGAATTATGCATACGTGCTAGATTGTATTATTTCAAATTGACGGATGTGTCCATTGGGGTCAATATTATAGTCCAACGGAGGGAACAAAGAGGCAGTTTGGATAATTTGTATTATGCTGTCGTAAGATAGATTCTTAAACGGCACTTACATTAATGATATTTTATGATTCCATTCATTTGACCACGGTGATATTGCAATGACATTGTATCAGATAAATCCATTATTATAAATTTCTCCCATAAACTAAACACAAAACATTGTTTCGCTCCTCGCATTCAACACGTTATGTTGCGCTTCAATGTTTAGCCAGAGAGCAGCGTGACGCCATTCTCAGACGTCAATAGAGCCATTTCATTTGGTTGTCTTAAGCTGTCTTGAAATGTTTCTTGCATATGCGATAATGTGCAAACTCAAGTTGCGTAACGGATGTATTGAATTATATTCTCCACAGCATATAATACCGCTCACAAGGAGTCCAAAATGCTGTTGCACCTTTTTGATAGTCTGTCTGTCTTGATAAAACAGCAACATGGTGATCATGTCTTGAATCTGCTGTCCTGCATTTGCACCAAAAATGTATAATAATATGAAACTAAAATAGCAGTAACTCCACCTGATGATCCACAACAATAGACTTTGGTCTGATTCATGTCAGCATGAAAAGTGCGATAAAGACACTGTTCCATTTGAAGTCGCAAATGAGAACATGACCATCGGCTTCATCGGAAATTAATGGTAAGGTGTAAGGACCCTCGCTTGCAGTAACATAATGATGCTAATACCTGATCGTTTTACTTGCATGTTAACTCTATATAGAATACGCAGTTAAGTTATTGTGCGTTATATTGCTTCACAGAAAGACACTACTTATTCGGTAAAGGAACGACACTATCAACCAAGATGCGATATCGCGACTGTGATGGATGAGGGTGATTGTGATGCTTGAATAGTTTCCCGTGAGTGCCCGCGCCCACTTGGTACATTCCGGCTACCAAGCTTGAACATCCAAGTAAAATCATCTATGCACCGCTTAATCCTGAGCAGGGGTGGGAAGACTTACCTTATTCTCTTGCATTATGCATGATTTTGTTGTACTTTCAGGGCGCAGAAACGAAAACATATAACAAAGAAGTTACCCATTATGCGGAATGACGGCGCTGCTGAATGACTGATGCATAATTGCACCACTGACTCAGCAATTGCGTAGTAAGCGATGTTTCAGAGTAATGAACACTTAGGGAACTCATGCGCGGCATGCACCGGGTGTGCAAATAAATGTAATATTTTGAATTAAACATAGCGTACCTAGGGGTTTTACCGTAATGGTGCATGATTGATAAGCCATACGGTAGGCCCTGGCTTGCAGATGTTCAAAACAAATTATGCCGAAGTGAGAAATCTTTTAAAGAGACTGTTCTGGTCTGACGTATGATGAGCGTTTGGATATATTCGTTTGACTAATTATCAGGATCAGTCTGTCTGTCCCCGACCGACGAACAGAACCATGGTAATGTCCACCATTGGTATTAGTATTATATAGTTTGTTACAAGTAGCGGAATAATTTCTAATATATACTTCAACATATTTGCATTGTGCCCTTTGATAACTAAATAATACAGCTATGCAATAATAAGGTCAAGTATGCAATTATCAAGTAGCTTACCTAGCGGATTATATGAGCTAATCATCATAAACTCTGCTATATTTTTCTTATTATTCTGGGTTTCAGCTCAAGAAGAAATCCCGCATCGATAACAAAACAATTGCATTCAATTCGCCATAAATCTATGATGTATGAGATGAATCAGAATATTTACTGCGTTGTGTGTTGTGTGCTATTCATGAAACAAATATACATCATACGATGGATATCAACAAATTTCCGGCTTCATTGTACCAAAGCAATATCAATATTGAAGAACATAATCTAATATCTGCTTATTCCACATGAGCTCCACGCGCATGCCGTATGTGGAATAATACAACGCAACGTGTCAAATCAATCTGGTTGGCTTAAATTGGTGCAATTATCTATCATGTTATACATCTGATATTCAAAACAACGATCCTGTTGGAAAGAGTGGCTAAGAAATCAATAAAATGGCTACATTGCTATCATCAACTGCATAGAACGAATTAGTCGGTCGTCCCAATCAACAGTCCGCATGGCAAAGACACCAGGGCAAAACGAATTACATTAGCCAATGTAGCAATGCAGAGATATTTAACCTGTTGCATCGCTGGGCCACAACCAAAACATACAAGTATATCACAAGTAAATCAGCACAAAATGGTTGAGAAGTCGTAACTGACTTGTATTCAAATCGTGTTACCATTGACAAGGCCAATGATCCATACAGCTGTTTTTCTCTGGTCAGCCATTAAGGTGTGGTCCTACAAGAGCATCGTACCAGCCCTTTATAAATCAGTTGTCAGTAATTCATGTTTCGCTTTCCTTTGGGGTACGATATAAATGGTGTTTAGAGCAACTTTGATTTTGTGTTTATATCATATTGCATGGCTACCGTGGCAACGACCAGTTTAATAATGTGCAGTCCATGCCGTATCGAAGCACTTCCTAACTTATCAGCTTGTCGCTTCACAATTGATCTCGGCAACAGTTTATCTCGCCTGTGTGGCTTTGTCACATACCTTAAATACTCATTGAACCGGGGAATGAAGGATGAAAGACGTTGTGTGTTGTAGAATATCAAAATGTACCGTATATTTGTGGACAGAATTATCAATTTCTAACGCTAAGACATGCGATATATGGACGATAGCAACCACCTCGAACAACCTTCACAGGAATTTGATTAACATAAACACTAGTCATATGCACATTGATGTAATCTATATGAACGAGGTAAATAACCACAAGTACGTTTGCATATGGCTCAATTATAAATCCAGCCATCGAATCCCCGACAAGAAGCAAATGATAATATTGAATGCTTAATGACAATTAAGGCTCGGCAAACGATGCTGTCTCAAGACGTCTGTAATAGATCGTATTTTTACAAATATGTATGTATGTATATATGTATGAATGTATGTGTGTATGTACTTATGTATGATGTACGTATGAATATATGTATGTGTATGTATGTATGTATGTATGTATGTATGTATGTATGTATGTATGTATGTATGTATGTATGTATGTATGTATGTATGTATGTATGTATGTATGTATGTATGTATGTATGTATGTATGTATGTATGTATCTGTATGTATGTATGTATGTCTGTATGTCTGTCTGTCTGTATGTCTGTCTGTCTGTCTGTCTGTCTGTCTGTATGTATGTCTGTCTGTCTGTCTGTCTGTCTGTGTCTGTCTGTCTGTCTGTCTGTCTGTCTGTCTGTCTGTCTGTCTGTCTGTCTGTATGTCTGTCTGTCTGTCTGTCTGTCTGTATGTGTCTGTCTGTCTGTATGTGTCTGTCTGTCTGTCTGTATGTATGTCTGTATGTATGTATGTATGTATGTATGTCTGTCTGTATATATGAGGGTATGTATGTATGTTTGTGTGTATGTGCTCAACGACAGCAGGCTTGTGACACTCGATTTTATGAATCGTACCCATGTGCGAATAAAGTAGTGAACATGAATAACCTCTGAAATGGCCTGCAACAAGCAGCATCAATAACTATCATTATAAGGCTCCAAATCCTTTATCGAGAAGCGATATATTCTGTCAAATGCTCATATTCAACCTTAGACACGTATAGCCTTATATCATATGCGCTAAGCAACACCATAACCTACAGATATTTGGTGTCCCGTGGATCTCTTGTTTTTGTTCCATCGTTGTGGCTACAGGCAATTTTATATCGCCTTGCGGCACAAATACCCAGCGAAATACCACTCATCTTCATAAATCAGTCATCAGCGTCATCTTGGATGATTTAGAGCATAAATACAGTATGAAACATGAGCAATTTACTTACTGAAATAGATCTTAGGTTATGTGTATGCTGATTGGCTCCACTGCCGAAACCATTTGTGTAGTGTTCCATTAACTTAACGTTCGCGTTGTAAAGTGTATCTTATTATGTTGCGTCATTGTTTGCTATTAGTCAGTAAGCAGGGAATGCAAACTTTAATATAACAGTGTTAAATAGTTTACACAATCTGCGTCATGACGGTGCCAATGCATTACGACTGACGCTGGCTTTTCATGGTCGGTAAAAGAAACGCGAATAGGTGGTTTATTAATAAAACTTGTGTATTAAGCTAATGACTAAATTAGTATGGTCCTTCCTTATGGCCAGAAAATATGAGACCATCAAACATTTGTTTGCGTTTAGGACATAATTATATCACATGCCACGTATGTTATCGTGTCACAGTCGAAATGTGTAATTCAACTATGATTTACATCATTGCTTGTCGGTGCGTGCTTTGCAACACAAATCAGCATCATCCACTGAATGACAGCGACTAATCTAAACAGTCTTAAGAGCAGGCAACAGGTGGCTGTTATCAGTTATAGCATTATAAGACATATTCATAATCCATACCATGAGACAAGCTCAGTCTTAGATGTACCAGAGTAAGTTATTCTGCAACGCACTGGTCAGACTCCATAAAAAACTTTACCCATCAATATAATGATCTACTGGATCCATCGATGTCGAGCTTTTCTAATCATAACTGGTCATACACACAACTTTAAGCAACGTTTCAACTTCACCGACAATTTATTTCGGCCTAAATCGTTCAATTATATGTGTATACCTTTATGTAATGACAGCAAAACCGCCATTAATTTTGTATTTTCGTTAATATATCATTTAAGCACTAAACAATTCGGCAAAATACCGCCCTATATGTTAATCTGGATCCCTATCAATCAATGAGCTTATTAGCACTGCAGTGAATCCACATTTATAGGCACCTGAGCGTAATGTTCCATGTCAGAGGTTTAATACAATCATCAACGCAGCTTTTAAGACGGTAAATGGTTTCGGTCACAATAATGATTGATCAGGATTTCGAGACCATGCAAACTGACAATACTCCTCAACTGTTTTAGACAACAGGAATCGTCTTCAATTGTGGTGCCACCCAGGCAATTGCCATCAGGTTTCTCTTTAATTGCAGGATAATTTCCTCTAAAATATTAGAACCTTATTATGTTGTTGACGGCTATAGCGTGTTCATAGTAGCTATATATTCAATACTCCTAATTTGTTGATCCTAATTAGTGCAAACTGGATTTTGGACCTTCTCTGTAATTGGTTGTCCTATTGATGTGCTGTGTGGGGAAAGCATCCCTTCGTGCTTCAAGAAACTGGGTATTCGGGATTCTTGAGGCATACTTCGCTGACCCAATATGTTTCAGAAATATGATATGATAGAAATCCCCCATGAGGAAGACGATTATGTCTGTTTACGACGCTAGTAGGCTGAATCAGCTAAATTTTGTTATCATTCTCTGCAGAGCTATTCGGGCTTCTGTTTCAGCAGCTAATAATCATCTTCGTTGCAGTTGTCTGAGTTATGTCTACCAAAATCCTCTCTTGTGCGGCGTTTGTACTGAAATGGTGTGTTTTATATACAGACAAATGTCGTTTGCTTTTGCTTGTGTAGCATTGCGAAATAGCCCATAACCCTGGACCTGTAACCTACTACGGTCTAGCGGAAAACTAGAGTTCATTAGCTTGACCTCTGTAATAACCACAATGTTAAGTTTATGCAGCTCAACTACTGCTTGTTGCTATGTAAACTTATTAGGCACACTGTCAGCAGTTGTATAATAAACTTTCACCGGCTTGTGGTCTCTTGAGGATCAAGGCGATGGCAAACTGCAGGGGTTGCTTGAATTCAATTCTTGCAAATCTGTCGGTTTTGCACATATACTTGGTTAAACAACCTTGTTACTTAACTTACACTACTGAGGCGCTCGACTCCTAATTCAATCAAGCTACCCAGTGTGCTCCATGCTGGACCTCGCACTTTGTATACACCGGTAGTATATCCCTATGTACCTCTTCTCTTTCCCGTTCAGATATAGTGAAGTCGTTAGAGACTTATAATCTTAAATCTGTTCTCAGCATAATTTAGCTTAGCGAAGCTCCTCATGATTCAGTCCTTCACGTTTTTTTTGTTTTGTAGGACAGATTTCATTGGTCTCTTAGTGTCTTCTGATTTAACACCCTGTCTGATTATGCTGTAGACCTTGATCTAATTGATTTCATTGGCTATGCACAGTCATTCACTTTCACGCGATATATAATCACTCGTGGATTCGCCCCTCAAATCATGCACATTTATGCCATCCTTCATGGTGTTTTTAGAGCCTGCACTTGATGCGTTTGATAAAGCAACCTTAGCCCAGCTATTTTCAACTGCTGTTGAGACATCATTTGGTTTCGAGACATCCTCGCTAAAGCCTTTCATTTGTTCCTGCACTTTGTTCCTACTTTATGTTCAGCAACAGCAATTACATCCACAATATTGAGCTTAGGGTAAAAAGGGTCCATCATCTCATCAACTGCTGCTATCTGTTTTGTAGCAGAACAAGAAACTATCATATGTTATGTCTACTGTCACTCACACTGATACACGTTGTACAGTAAATCAAGGGCGGTTTTTCAACATCGTGGAATAGATTGCTTATTTAAAATAAACCATGATAGGAAATTTTGTTTTGCAAATATTGCGAAGTGCGAGGCGTATTTATAAGGGCAATCTCGGTTGTAGCTGTATATAGTAGTGGGATGAAGGAAGGATGAATCTGGTGTCCATATTCGGACCACGCTGATAGTTCTCTAATACCTAATGTAGCACGTTTGTCAATAATTAATCAATAAAGCGGTAGCGACATGACAATACAGTCTGCCTTAAGCGTATGAGTGGTTTATGAGATTCATATATTTTGATTGAATGCAGACGTGCTATATTGTTCTGTTGTATAAAGGTATAATAGAGTGAAACGATTTAGCCTATACTAATAGACCATGTTGTGTCGATTCGTGATTCATCTCCAAAGATGTCAATTATAAGCAACACTTTGCAATGAACGCTATCTAATGTATATTGGTGGCCCATACCATTCCACAAGAAGCGTAGATGCGCTATATTATTTCAATTATGTTTTGCAGCAGTGGAATTGAGATTATAGGCAATGAAATGACATGGTGTATAACAATGATGGTGCACTTCGCGTGAATGACTTTGTCTAGAATTCAGTATACACACACACACGGTATGCCATGAGATGACGCCATGATATGTCTATTTCTGAAGCCACGCCGTTGCCGACAGGAACTAGTGATTAGCAATGACACCAGCAACTCTAACGGCTTCTGGTTATAGGTGGCGCGATGAATGCATCATAATCAGCTGGTTCTGCTGCAGAAAGACTTACCAGATATATTTCCATTATGCGTTTTAGGCATAGTCAAAAAGGTTCCATTGTTGTTCATAGTCTTGCCGACCATTTTTTAGCTTATCATGTGTATGCATCATGATACCTAAATAAATCGAATGCAGATCCGTAAACGATATTCCTATTGCTTAAATAATCTCACAATCAACATCCAGACAAACGAGAAAGCTAATAGGAATTCGTGCATTATACTGGATAGAGAGCCCAAACCAAAAAACAAAACCACAGTCATAACAAAACCGCGTGAATTGCCGATAACACAGACATGATGTGTTTCTCCCTTGGGGCCCATTATCTCAAAGATCATACAAACCAATGTTTTACAATGACCAAATTAGACACAATGGTCACAGTTGCTCTGCTCTGACTCGTTTCGAAATAGCAGCGAAGGAATGATTGTGGTTACTTCCATGCACAAACATTATCTTTATCCTCATTTATTAATTAATTCATTGTTATATAATCCCGAAGCATAGCATATCTTGCTTATCGGGAGTGAGATCATGCTAATGAGAACACATTCATGCCTTCAATAATCTGATATATGTATAATTGTGCATTACGTGTCGCTACAATTGATTCACTTTTCCTCTCAGACATTAAACTTATTTGCATCAGATCGCAAACATAAACCCATTGCTTACTAACATTGTCCCATAATCGGCGGATCACTTGTTATATTTTATCTAAGAAAAACTGCATTCACCCAAATCAAGATAGAGGATGAGCTGGTCAATATCTGTAAAGCCTTAATCGTTCCTTTTCAATTCTTTTGCTGGGTAGAATATTCAGCAATACGTGATTAAACTACGATACATGTGTGATCTGTGTATTGTCAAAAACATATTATGGACTCGCAGAACCCCAAAAACGTTTGATAACTTTGCGCGGTAAGATCCTAGATAAGTAGCTTGCTTTATTTGAATACAATGCCGAATAGAAATACTGGGCTTTCATAATATCAACTGGTCGAAATGTAGAATGTACCTATATTATATGCATGGTATGACTTTTGGCCCGCGGGTGTCTATATGCATGACAAACGCATCACACCCAACACGATGAGCCTCTGGCAATCTGTTGATTGCATTGATACGGCTGTATTATTGCTTCGTTCTGGTTATTGAGAAGCCTTTGTTTATTTTTCGAAAATCGTTTGTGCATTCAAGCTTCTCTAGCAAGTTTATAAAGGTGAAGAATTAGCAAAGAAGCTCGAAGGGTTGGGTTTCCCATTATGCGGATAATGTGGTTGTAGGGTCAAAGCGAGGCAGATATTGTTACAGGTGATAAGAGACTCAAGCAGTATTGTTTACATGATCAGCAATATATGTCCAGAATACTTCACAGCACTGTGTTCACGATGTATTCTCTCTTCAATCATCGATATGAAATGTGAATTCGAGGTTGTTTTAGACATTATCACAATCAAATATTATATGCATTAACTGATGAATTGATTGTTTCTGAAATGTGTTAAGGTGTGGCTATATAATGCAGTCGTTAACATGTTTGACCTTGAATTGGACTACTGGTAAATTACCGATTCAAATCGTGGTGGCAAACCGAGTTCCGTCGATGTCTTTCAATGTTATCCCCGTGTAAAATCTCTATTGGTCGTGATATGGCATAATTCAGTATATGAAGATAATGTCTTTCCCATACCGCATGGCTAGTCGTGACATAAAGCCACACAACTGAGATTCCCAATTGCACTAACAAAATAGTTTATAGCAATGCATTTCGTTCCGGCCACCTAATGCGCGATGCGAGCGCATAATCATTTTGTATGTAACATTGCTATGTAACTTAGTGGAATAAGTGGCTTCATATAGAGGGAGTATCATCACGATTTAGCTTGTGTAGTTGCTCTCTACGTGAGAACCAGAAATATTAAGTTGTCGATACATTATTCACCACTTATGACATGGCATGATTGTGTAGGGAATATCAAGTCTCCTGTTGTCTTTTTAGCACTTAATGATCTCCGCAATAATTGTATGCATGTTACATTTGCATAATTTTACAAGACTGCTTACTTGGGCAGCATATTGCGCGAGAAATTTAATCCTTGAGTCGGCATTTTAAAAAGATCACTTGGAAAATAAAGGTGGAGTGGAAGTGCATAATATACCAAAGAAGTATCTCCGTGGGCTTGAACTTTTACTCACAATACATATTAGAACCCCGCAAAGCCGATCTGTCGGCCTCATATTAAGTTGGTATATTGTACAGTTGATGTAGATTGCGACCGCCACAGCTTTCCTGTTGGAAACTTTATTCATAATTGTACGAGCGAGGCGCGTTTTTCCTCGAAAACTTCTACTTGGCTGACACCACTGATAACAAGGGCATACTGTCAGAATTCGTTCGTATTTTCAACGCAACGCCAGCATTTTGTTATTACGGTTGTGAACAGTAATCACGACGGGTTAGTGTATATATTAGCCAACTTGAAGACGCAAAAAACAAGACGAGGCCGGATATAATATCCAATCGCAAGACTCAACTAATCCGACAGAAAGATTTTGGCGAACTTCTCGTGTATTTTATCTAACCCGCACCAATCAAACCAGCAGTCAGTTAGCACAATTAGCCTGATCAGCTTTTCTCCACATTAACCAAACATTCAAAGCGTCTTTACAGTTTTATACTCTGTGTCAGTAGGTTCCTCAAGCATCGTTGCATTTAATCTCTTTCACGTCTATATCCGGTTATCAACGCAGCAATGGTCATGACAGATTATTTGCCGGATGCATCTCACAAAAAAAAGACTACCATCCATCACTCATTTCATGATGTTAATGTCAAAGAGATAGGTCGTAAAACTAAACAGAAGTTAAGATCGTTCATAATTGTTCATGTGAGATTTTAGTGGCTTATGTATTTGCTCTTCAAAAAATTCAAAACATATCTGTTCCTTTCGATCTCAACGATATATATGCGTGTGTATGTGTGTGCGTGTATGTGCGTATATATATGCATATTCGACTGATTTACATACATACATACGTATATAAAAATATATGCCTATGAAAATGTAGTTAACTTGCTGTGCAATACTGACTATGTTCATTTGCTACACAGTAAGGCACTACTTATTCGACAATGTTATGGTTGTACGTCACTTTCAACAACGATGTGATATCGCGACGTTGATGGATGAGGTAGTTTGATGCTAGGGCAGTTTTCAGTGGAGCCGGCGCTCACTTAGTGCAAACCCGAATTAACACCAATGCTGGCTGCAAATAGAATTATTCTTCTTTTGCACTCAATCAGCAACTGTAACAAGATGTATGTATATATAAATCTTGTTATGCATTCAATACGCATAAATCTATGAAGTTTTCGACGAATCAGAATGTCTACTGCGTTATGTGTAGTAGCTATTCATGCAATACAAAACACTAGGATGGATATCAAAATAATTCTGGCAGCATTGTACACCAGCAATATCAATAATAAAGGATATATTGTAATATCTACTTATTGTACACGAGTTTCGAATGCGTATCGTTTGTGGATAAAACCACGTATACGATCAATCAGGTTGGCTTATCTATAATTTTTGACATCAGATTTTAAAACGACCCAGTTGGATTCAGTTGCTCAGAAATCAATGCAATGTCTACATTGCTATATGCCACTGCATAGTATGAATCTGTCGTTCGAACCGTTCAACAGCACGAAAAATATGCGCGCAATTGTTACATACACACTTAATGCCCGCATGACACAGACACCAAGACATGGTAGACAATAACAGCAGTTTGTTGAATTTCGTCGAGTCAGTGACTGATTAATAAATGTCGCGTATGGTTATCTTGTAGCACTAATTATGGCAGAGTAATCAGTACTTACATGTATCTTAAGTATTTCTTTGACAAGTACACGTTAAACTTCTTATGCTCCTTACCGAGATTTGTAAAGTACTTGTCAGCATATGTTCAGCCACTAACGTGATATCAATCGAAACCAGTGAAAGGACCCTGTAGTATAAACATGCTACTACAACTTCTGTCACTTATAGCCGGAAATATCCACATTGAGGCAAGGGTTACTTAATAAATGCCATAAACTTAGCTAATAAATGGTCACTTCTTGAATCTAATATGCATATCCAAGTAAATATCGAGTCGTAAGTTAACCTAGTATGTTCTGATAATCGCAGTACTCCGTCAGTATGGAAATATTGAGCTTCCGCTAGATATGTACTAACACCAATAATTTAGCAATAAACATGGACGTTATATCATGCCTTTTTTTGAAAAGAATTTACCAATGTAAGACTAGCCACATTAACGTGGAAGTTTGAAGATAGCATTTTCTGCATGCTGATTTGTAATATTCGAGTTTTGTGGTGCAAACCAAATGTGACAACCCCGCAATTATTTACTAAAAACAGATCGTACAACATTAGTGTATAATAGTTACTGCATTTTCTGATCACCTGCAAGATGTCATCAGTACGTAAACAAGCGATACTATGTTCAAATATGATTAGCATATACACGAACGTTGCGGCTCCATATTGCCTAAGGTATCAACTTTCACACAGTAGTTGTTAACGAACACATTGTTTGTAAATGTTATAAATTACATGAAACACTATAAAACCTCTCAAAAGTCACTCGGCGATCTTCTGCTTCTGACAAGCAACTACCCCCTGCCCCCGGTTTGCGGAATACACATTCGGTTACGCCCTGCAAGGAGTTTGTCGAGAAGAAATCATAGCCATCGTCGACCCCGCCCCCATATAGATTGTTTCAAAGGGAATATTTCTATATTATGGATGCGTCGTTCGCCAAGGCCACAGCACTTGTTGCCCGATAATTCATTCGAATCCTACTAAACGCGAAGAATATATCCAAATGGTGCCGGGAGGGGCAGGGGTGTCCTAAGCCATGACAAGTATACACTCCTCCGTATGCAATCCTTCTGACACTAAGAATTATAATTGATCAAAGAGAGGAAACCTAAACTGCTGCACGTTAAGATCGGATTGATTTATGTAGCCACTGGATGGAACCTCCAGCACAGTATACATGATACACGCCCTAAAATTGATATGGACGTTACGAACAGTAATATATATTGTAGCAAAGGCAAACGAAGGGTTCATTTGGGTTATGGGACTATTCTTAGGTTATTGCAATATTTGCAGCATAACAAACATAGCTGAATAAGGTTAGCACTATTGGTAACATTTAGCTGAATATATTTCACGAAAACGATATGTAACTAGTTTTTTGTAACGTAAAACACGTGTACCGTCTACTGTGCTAATACGAACCAACATCGATTTTTTCGCTCATTAACAGAGCGCTGTGCGATCGCACTGAGAGAAAGCTATTCGATACACCGCACCCATTGTGCCAACGCTAAATAACAAGTAGCTCCTAACTGTCACCAATCTGGGTTCTCATAGCTACATCTATTCATTAGGAGAGTCCAGCGCGCAGAGCATAGGACAATAATTCAGAATCTAAGCCTGATGATCACGAGACACTGGAGGGCGTAGGACAGAGGCAGACCAAAAACTGCATATGCTTTTATATGTTTTATGCTTTGCAGTTGATTCGTATAACAAAAGAGAACTGTCTCTTGAAAGGCGTGTTTTATAAGGATGCTCCTTTCGAAAAGGTATATAATCATTATAGTTCATTCTGAAGTAGAACTGTTTATTCATAAACAGGTGCCCTATGCAGGAGTTTGCCGCTGGATGTATCCATAGTGCCATTCATTTAAAAACTGCAACTGCAAGCATCACACGTGTATCCTTCCCTGCAATTATTGTAAGCTGTCTTAGTGACGTTTGAGGTCAAATTTGCATTGCAACTAAGACATACTCAATCAGGATGATATATAATCACTTTGACACTGTCCTGTTGCTTGACGGCTATGGGATATATGTTCATGCTACTATATGAAACAATGTTCATTCGGCAGGACCAAATATGGGACACGGTATTGGACGCGATGCGTATTGGATATATATTGATGTGGATGTTTTGTTTGCATTTTGTATTTTAGCTGGGGTTCACGTATCACGTTCATAGCTAGCTCACGCCCAATTATCAACAATTATGCGGACAGTGGTTGCAAAGGTGAATCGATCAACTACCGTGCACGAGCATGCCTCAAGAACAAACACGACTTTTAAAAGAAAGTTTTAGGACTAGACATTGTATCAATCTCCCATCACTGGATGGATTCTGTCTTTTACAGCTAACTAGATTGTCAACATGCCTGCCTGTCAGCCTGGTAAATCAAATATTCTCCTAAGACTATCGCCGAACTAGATTGTCAATTGTCACTTAAACATAAATGATAAATATTTGAAGGCGCTTTGATGAATAAACACATTCAAATTTCAAACAGTTACAAAAGAGTTGCATCGTGAGACACAGAATCATGGCACAAATAAACAGACCTAAGAATGTAGCGCCAAAATAAATATACAGAAAAGTATTCAAATGTCTGAACTATTTTACAAAGGACAAGTGTACAGACTTTGGTGTGGAAGTATTCGCATGCTTTATTCAATGGATAATTGTATGCACAGATTTTTGTAACGCTTATATATTTGTTATTGTGATAAAGAAACCCCATGCGAATGTACGTATGTATATACGTACGTATGTATGTGTGTATGTATGTATGTATGTATGTATGTATGTATGTATGTATGTATGTATGTATGTATGTATGTATGTATGTATGTATGTATGTATGTATGTATGTATGTATGTATGTATGTATGTATGTATGTATGTATGTATGTATGTATGTATGTATGCATGTATGCATGTATGTATGTATGTATGTATGTATGTATGTATGTATGTATGTATGTATGTATGTATGTATGTATGCATGTATGCATGTATGTATGTATGTATGTATGTATGTATGTATGTATGTATGTATGTATGTATGTATGTATGTATGTATGTATGTATGTATGTATGTATGTGTGTATGTATGTATGTATGTATGTATGTATGTATGTATGTATGTATGTATGTATGTATGTATGTATGTATGTATGTATGTATGTATGTATGTATGTATGTATGTATGTATGTATGTATGTATGTATGTATGTATGTATGTATGTATGTATGTATGTATGTATGTATATACGTATGTATGTATGAATGCATGTATTTATGTATGTGTGTATGTGTATGTATGTATGTATGTATGTATGTATGTATGTATGTATGTATGTATGTATGTATGTATGTATGTATGTATGTATGTATGTATGTATGTATGTATGTATGTATGTATGTATGTATGTATGTATGTATGTATGTATGATTCTGTTTTTTTCATTGCTTCCGTTTATATCGATGAGATTGGAGTCCGTTAAACCTGACAACTGTCCCATATGTGCTGCAGCGTAAATATGTGTTGATATATATATATATATATATCATCTGGGCCGAGCTGGGTGGACTGATCCCAGAAAAATATATCAACTTTCTGGTACCGCTTGTGGCGAGAGAATGGATGCCCTACTACCAGAACAATTAAAGATATATTGCTTAAGGCTAAAAAGGACTGCAAAAAGGAATCTCGGAACGTCATTTGTAATCAAGACTAATTAGAAGCCGACAGAATCGCGGCTGCAAACGCGTCAAAAAATAACACACACGCTCGTTTGTCCAACCCTACCCTACGATGCTTATGATGAGGTTAATATATACGAAACCTTGAAGGACAAATATTCTAGGCTGTATATCTCCGTTTCATATAATGAGCTTGAAATCAACATTTTTTACAGATCCATATGTAAAGATGCAACATTATGCTGTTAAACTGATCATGTTATAAACGTTAAGCAGGTCCAATCTGCAACGAAGAACTTGAAACCAGACCAAACCGATGGTTATTATGAAATTCGCTCCGATCACATTAAGAATGCCTGCCAATAATTGTTTGTTCATATCTTACTGTTGTTTAATGTGATGCTTGTTTATGCAAATGCCCACCGGGTACGTTGCATTACCACGCTGATACCAAATCGTTGAATAATAGTGATAATTACAAGTTAGTAGCAATCAGTAGTATGTTTAGAAAAACTACTTGACAATATTATTTTAACATCCCAGAGTGACGCACTGAAAACAAGTGATCTGTAATTCGGTTTCAAACAGTCACACCGTACCTTTGGTTTTGCATTTTATGGTGCAAACTATGTGCAACCATTCGCGCTTCTCAGGCAGAAAGGACTCTGCCCAGCAATATATTTGATTACTTATAATTTGTACACACGTCAGAACCTGAAATTCCTATCGAATTCTTCTAGTTCTGAGCCTTTTATTTGCACGAATGGTGTTAAGCAAGACGCAATGCTTTCGCCAATATTATTTGTGTATATATCGATGAATTACTAAGGCGCCTTTGTAAAGCTAATGTTGGATGTAACATGGGTCATCATTATATGGGTGTTCTACTCATTACACCTTCAGTCACAGGGGAATGCTTCGAATATGCAACGAATGTTTGAAGGAATGCTATGTGCAGTTCAATTCTGCAAAAAGCCGGTTGCTTCCATTCAATGCTTACGACATACCAGTACATTTAACACTAAATCATGAATTGTTCAAGAAAAAACAAGCTGTACACTTGGCAAGTAATATTGGTCATTGTGGGAATTTGATAAATACTCTGCGTGCATGCAGGGATTTGATAGCGAAAACGAATATGATTATGTCCCGCTTTGGATACGCAACTCTGTTATTAGAAACTCACAATTTGAAGCATACTGTAGCTGTTATTTTTGGTCGGCGATGTGGAGTTTGATTCCTAACCAGCTGGTCAAATTGTGTAGTGTTTGGGGTAGGTGTTTTTGAACTATATTCAAATTAGTTTCCAGGACACGTTCAAAGTGTTAAAAAATTCATTTTGTGAAAATCGCCCCTACATAAATCAACTTGGTGCGCTTTGTCAATTGCTTGCACGAGTGCCTGAACAGCCCTAATGTTTTAGTATCCTATTTGAGTAGATGTTGTTTTCACAGCAGCACAATTGTTAGTAATAATGGTCGAACAATAATGCATGCCCTGATCATCAATAATTGTTATGTATGTCAGAATAGCGAATGCATTAACGACTCCTACTATAAGATTACGCCACCATGACACTCCCTGAACAAGTCCTGTACATCAATAATTGTTGTTTATTGCAGCATGGTGATACATTTAAGATTACGCCACCATGTCATTCTGAATATGAGCATATTGCCATGCTCATCAAGGAGCTTACTTCTACTAGAGATGAGGATCATCAGTGCTTACCCGACATAAGGCTGAAGCTCAATAAAAACAAATGAGTTTATCATTAAAATTTTTGTTCTCGTGTGTGTTTTATGCTGATTTTGTGCAAAATCAAGATTATAATCATTATTTTTATTGGTACAATAAGCAATTACAAAGGGTCCCATTAGATTGAAAGAATGGCGCTAGTTTAAAGAAAACCGTTTAGCAAGCCATAAACAGCATTTCTTGGGAATAATAGTACAAATACTTAAGACAAGACAAAATATCAAAATATTGTTTGGCCAATGAGGTCTCTAATCAAGAAGTATAATTTGCTTGCCATGCACTTAGGAGCACACGTTTTATAGTTGTTAACGTTTACATTTTCATTATTGTCATCAAGTGATCGTCCGGAGTGAGATTCATTGCGTGCTTTGTATAAAAGCCAACAGTATTCACGATTTTTCAAAATGAATTTTCGGCTACATGTATGAGGAACGATTAATGGCAGACATTGGATGTTTTTGGTACAAAAGAAGTAGCCAATATGTAGTGACTGCATTGACGCAATCTATACGGATTATGTGACGACCTTATACAGGGTTTGTGACGTACATCGTGCACAATTTACATATTCTTCCACGACCAGTATCTTTAAATATGCTGACATCATAAATTTCATTGTTATCTTATTAAAATTAATTGAATATTGCATTCCATATAAAGATGAATTATGGAACAGATACGAATAAGATGTTTGCATGTCCACTTATGATCCCGAATGTCGAATAATTTGCTTATAACAATAAAGGCAGAACGAATATTTGTCAGGCATATTGTTACAATTTGTTATAATTCGTAATTTATATATATAATATATATTTATATAAATATATATATATATATATATATATATATATATATATATATATATATATATATATATATATATATATATATATATATAATATATATATATATATATATATATCTATATATATATATATATATATATATATATATATATCTATATATATCTCTATATATATATATATATATATATATATATATATATATATATATATATATATCCGCGTTTTGCTAGATGCATCGCCTATGTTCCAGTTGGTGAAAGCTTCCGACAGTCGGGCGAGAATTCTATCAATATAAACACATAATAGACTCGGAGACAGCACTGCGCCCTGCTTCACGACGTTTGTACAGCTAAAACTGTCTGAGATTACATTACTTCGTTGCTCGCGCAATCGTTGCTACGTATACACGTTCAACATCACCTTAGCTGTGCCAGGACACATGCCTCGCTTGCGTAACAGCATTATCAGTTTAATATAATCAACGCTATCAAAAGCCTTACAGGCATCTAATAACATCACATATCCTGGATAGCCTTGATCAACGTTTTGAATTACTTCTTTGTACGTTGCCACTTCGAATGAGATGGTTGGAATCTGAAAGAGTTACTTGTCTGAAGAATATCAGCATAAAACACATAAGACATCGCAGTTTATCCTGCAATTCCATGGTAGCTCGATGACAAATTCATTTTGGTTCTGCACAAATGCGTCTAGTCTCTTTACATTTCTAGTCGGTACAAACATCAATGTATTCTATTCATTTAAACATTTTCTTAGCCACTGTGTGTCATTTGACGCGATCAATGTAGTATGAGTAAGCATAAAGAAAGCTCATGTACCGGTAGCATAACTAAGGGGCGTTGTAAGGGGAGCTTCTATCAATATCAGTGATCGTAATCAGTTCAATCCAATGGCGTGTTTGCTGCACCAGTTAAGCATATTATGAGATATTTGCAATGAAAAAGCTATAGACAATCTATAAAGAAGCAAGGATTACGCGTAGCTGCATACTAGCGTTTTACTTATTTCTGTAAATGAAATATGTCCCCAGAATCAACATATGTGCAGGCCCGACATGGCTCAGCTGGGGCTGTTGCAATTTTACATAAATGTTACATAGGCCAGCCTCAACAGAACTGGACTATAAATGCCTTTATGTTCACATGACACAATGTACTATTGTGCACCGAAACAACATTGAATCTGATGTAACGATATAACATCTGCCATACTACAATTAACTAATCACCCAGTCGAAACATTTCATGATGCTTTAACAGTTCGTGGGGCGAGTTCGACTTAAGATGCAGGATCCAGAAGAGATAAATAGAGTGTTGTATCGTTTCCTCAGTGCACATCATGTACACCGCAGACATTCCGTCTGTGACTCTTTACGTATGAAGGACAGCTGGATGTGATTGCGAGAATTAATGTCTGCTGATATTTGCCAGCAGTGCCACATTAGTGCCACAATAAAGTATCTGCACGCACAGTCTAGGTGAAATATTCATTTAGGGTTTAGATTAATACCCCCTTAAACCCGCGACCGGGCTGAAAGGTTCAACTAATAAATTGTGCAAACAAGTATTTAGCATACGTAGAACATCTGGGGTTAACCGGCTTCCTATCTCCCGTCAGAAACATTATGGAATGCATAATACATTTCGGTACATTTTAGATAGCCAAATCTCCAATGCAAGATAATGTATTAATTCATCAGCATGCTATCAAATTATTATACGTGATTTTAAGCTAGTTGCTTCTGAAATGTGTAAACGAACACAAGGTTGATATTTGAGAGTCTTTTGGCCGAGAGGATCACTCACAGCTATCCGAAGTCGCTTGCAACTTAGCAAATAGCATGTGCTTAGAACATGTAGATGAGCTAGGTTGAGCCAGGTGGATGTGTGTATGAAACATTTAATCTGCATCATTACATTTGCATCATTTATAGCAGAGTCACCCAGTCATGGGATTGCTTATCAACCATAGAATTGCTCAATGCACAATCAGTAAGCGGTAGCTCTCTCAGTCTCAATTGTTTAAGACAAAGAAACAAAAATATAATAGGTTGGGACACGCATGTTGAACAATATCTTTAGTTTTATAAAGAAACAGGGTTTATCAATTGCAAAGTTGTTCTTTACCAAGTGTCGTAACAATTCAATTCATTTCATTCATATTTGCGATTGACTCAAAATAAAAGGAGATCCTCTCCGTCTACATTTACGAACATTTAATTCATCCAGCATTGAGGAGTTACAGCTTTGTAACACATTCTGAATTCCATTAATTATAAAACTCCATGATACTGTCACATGAGCTTTGTACTTTGCACTTAACGCCATGCATGTGGTCTCAATTTGAGAGCTGTTTATATCTTATATGATCCAACAGAAGAGCAGAATAAAATTCCTAATCATTTCATATCCACATTACATATTCAATAATGTATATAATGCATTGCGGCTCCGAACAGTATCAAAACAATTCGTTAAGAAAGGGCGTATATTGGAATGTCGAGAAAGAGTAGATAGATTGAAATCTGCTGACCCAGTGTTTCAAACATTGCATGATTATAATATTCGAGCAAGCCTTTCAGAATTGACCTTTACAAAGGACATAAATCTCCCACAACTTCAATTACATTGCCATTATGTTCGTTTCCATTCAAAGCTTCAATAAGGAATGCAACGAAAATATATATTGCGCTCTCTACAGATGCACACTTTAGCGAGGATGAAGCATTTTTATTACATAAATTTTGCAATGATTTGTTTAATAGATAAATATTTCTGTTGTCAATAATAATTGTGTACTATATAGCTAAACATCATGTACGTTCAAGGCTTTGCCACTGTATCCGCACGTGATCCCGTTTTGTTGTGCTGCACTGAGACAGCGTGATGATAGAGGAATTGGTAGATTTTGTCGAGCACCTCGAGCCGCCAGGTACACAGCAAACGCTAACAGCAGAATGTTTTCCAATATTTGCCAAGCAAGCTACAGTAATTGATCAATTGACAATGCATTTGCAAATCATGTTTGTAAGGGTATCACATAATTCAGGTTTTTTTTTATTTTTTCTCATAATATACAAATCATATTGCATTATGACAGCCTATTAGACTCTCCTTTGAAATGCAGTTGTGATTCATGGCGACATACTTCCTGAGCTAAATGAGAGTGACATGCAACATAGGCTGATATCATATATCACATGTGTCCAGAGACAAGCCCTGGGTGTTCACTGAAGCCGGGAGATAGTACTTTACATATTTGTCTTGTTTATAAATCCCAATGGGAATCCACTGAGCATAGCCTGTAGAACCTATTTATGACTCAAAACGCGTACAACGAGGACAACTTGACATTAGATAACATCTCTAAATCCGACGAACGCCAAAATGAATGTCTGTGTCATTGTACCAGTGGGATTTCCTTCGTGATTTGATCAAACTATTGATTAGGTGCTGTATTCTGCCAGGCTTATACAACATTTGATATATGTAAAGTTAACTGTAGGAATAAGAGGGTTGAGTTTATATTTTCAAAGCTCGTCAAAATCCATCTGGTAGACCCACTTACCTTTTTTTTGTCCCTGCATGAAAAAACAATCCGCTGTGTCTGAGCTACATTCCACGGCGTTGAAGGTATGTGACAGCAGCAAGTTCCTTAGCGGTTTTTTAATAGTCATAGTATGCATCAACAAAAGCACATCTACTATTTATATACTCCAAAACGCAATTTCACTGAGCATAACTTAAATGGTACGTCTCAAGAATCAACATTTGTTTTTGGCTCAGTAAGCATTACTTATTTCGGTTTGGATGTAGACTTATTACTAAACAGTTGTGGTGCGTCGAGAACAACGGCAAAAACGTATAAGAGACATACAATAGTACTATAATCGTTCATGATAGCAGCGAAGACGTTTTAAGATTGCACAATCAATCAATATCAATCCAGACGTTTTTCTAGTTTTACATCAGTTTTGCTGAAAGTCCAGCTCTCTACCGTGCTATGCCTTAACTACGCTTACGAGTATGTGAATGGGCTTAATTCCATGCGAGAATGTATCCGAAGAAAACTAAGATTCTCAGAGATGAGGATGTAATGTTCAGTTCCGGGACTTTGCTGGTATAAAGTATATTGATTACATTTTGATATCATTGACAAGGATTCTAAAATGATTTATGGCATGCGTGAAATGTCAAAGTCGTCAAAACCAATGTGCCGTGTGTATAGCAAACAGTGATATTGTGGATGTATTGATTGACTTTTAGGCAACTTATGAGAAATGTAAATAACCCCGTAGCATTCGTAGGGACACTTTTTTATTGACTTGTTGACTGTTTTATGTAGAAATCGTTGGTGATCAAAATGGATTATGAATGGTAAAAGCCCTCTCGCTAGATTCACTGGGAACCGCTTACAAAATGTAAGCAACAGAAAGAAAAGATGATTCCATGAAAGATATCGTTTCCAGGTTGGTTGCTTAAGAAACTCCCATTAACGTCCGTCATAGTTATGATTTTACCTCTGGCCTGCAAAACAATATCGATTGCACGCTTTGGATATAAAACAAGTTAATACATCGAATGCTTTCCGCATGTCTGCTATCGTTGTGTTTTTCCTTTTTATGATTGATATGATTATCCATTTATTAAATTAGCGTGGGTTCACTGCAGATCTGCACTCCTCCCCCACCCTCACCCCACCATTACGAGAAGCGGACGAATAAACTCTGGGGTTTTGTTAAGTTGAGGAGGCACAGCGCATATTTGTAAGGCCTGGTGATATGCCCTACATAGGTAGACAACTTGCGACCTGTAAGGTCGCAGCCAATAAATGCACGACGAAAATGGCTTTTTATTCAACCTAGCAATGCCGAAATTATTTTCAGTCGGTGATTGTTTGCGGTCATTGCCAGGTAAATGTTGGGCAAGATTAAATCACCGCATCTCACGAAACAATTCGATATCTAACGAGTTGGGTCTTTGTATTGTTTGTGCCGCATATGGTTGCAATACGGCCAGACATGGCAGGCTAAATTGGTGCGAGCTCAGGCATTAAATATGCTTCTAGCAAACCGCGCTATAAAGTGTAACAAAAATGCTTATTAAAACGAATCAATTGTCTTTCAGACGTTGGACTTTCCAACTATTTCCCATGTGTCAATCAAACATTCGGTAGTTGTTAACATATGTCTGAGTGATTATGTTGTTAACCAGACCCAATTTCCATGCTTAGAGGCTGCATAAAAAAAGCATTGACGTTGTTTATGGACTGGCCAAACAGATGTACTCAACAATGTAAAAAAAAAATACTTTCACGTGGTAAACATTTTTCTTTGCTTTCTTGGTATCTACTTGCAAAGCACATCAAATACGCGCAGAAATAGATGGTGTTCATTGGTTAAGGAATCAGACTTTTTATTTACTGATTATTAGTCATAGCATTTTACGCGTGCATGGAGCTAGGTTTTTGATCAGCTGCGAAGTCATGGATGTGCCGCTTATGCTCCTAATAATAGGTTTGTGTGAACCTCATACTTTCTCTGCTCATAATATTTAACTTGTTATTTGCAAATAGCCAGCGGCAACGTGCTTGATGGTTTGAAATGAATGCACTATGCATCCTAATTTATTTTTTGTGATGTCTTCGGGTTAAGATACAGTCCGAATCGATTATCTTATATATCACATGTGCAAATCAATCGATCAGCATTTTTCTAAGGTTATTGATCAATCATTTTCTACGTGAACGGCAGACCGGTTGTAAACACATATGTCATGTTGCTGTCGCTGCTGGTTACTGTCCACATAAATGTTGATAGTTGGGCTTGATCTGTCTAAGAATCGGATACGTAAACACTAGCCTATACAGCTTGATGCTCTTTTTTTTCTTTTGAACAGAGCATCTACATAAAAGTATTAAATATGCATCGCGTCAAACACAGTGTCAAATATTTAATTCTACCGAACGAACGTTGTATTATGGTAACATAAGCATATATCCCATAACTGATTGTTTTTACACAACTGGACAAGTGCTTATATAGCTACAGGCTTGAGTATGTATAGGATGCAATGCCAATAAAAACCATCAAACTCAATTAGACAGCTAACAAAAATGGCAGGAAGGGATACATATAGCTTCCATTCATGACAGATCTAAACTCCCCCGCCTAACTCCGGCATCCTTTATTACGTCAACGGTTACAAATAAGCACACACTATCCAGCTGCCTCGAGACAGCGTGTTTTATATAGAGTGATACATCTAAATCAACTGCAATAATCATATATATATATATATATATATATATATATATATATATATATATATATATATATATATATATATATATATATATATATATATATATATATATATATATATATATATATATATATATACATATATGTATATCTATATATATGTATTTATATGTATATATACACACATGTATATATATATATTATATATATATATATATATATATATATATATATATATATATATATATTTATATATATATATATATATATATATATATATGGTATTGCTATATCACAATGTATACATATGGTTTGCTATATCACAATGTGACATGGTCAGCTTCGTCAGAATGTGACGTGGTCAGCTACGTCAGAATTTGACCTTGTTAGTTATGTTAGAATGTGACAGTGTGAGCTCTATCAGCATGTTACTTAGTTACCTAAGTAGATATCAGACGTGGCTTGCCATGTCAGAATGTGACGTTGTTAGAAATAGCAGGATGTGTCAG
>CM067349.1:36832571-36845071 GCA_034190875.2 Urechis unicinctus | reverse complement strand
CGAATTGTCATGTCGCGGACTTACCGCAGAAGGAAGTACGTACCTCAAACAAAGTACTTCTTTCCCTGAACGGCGCATCTCGATTGAGGTACACATGACAGTCGTGACACCGCCCTCTGCTGTTTTGCATTTCATGACATCATTTTCTAAAATGTGAATGGTTTTGAACGATCTCATTATGCAAATATGTTGTGGCCTACATTTGGAACCAAATCTGTTGTTGCGAGCGATATCGGGCATTCACTTGAAGAATTCTTCCTTATTCGACCGCGACTGCAAGTTTTTCTGCGTTCATGGTGAAAATTGTGTAAACACATCAACATGGCAGAGGTAATGTCTATGTTTTCTCATTTACAAGTATATCATATTATTATACATTATATATTATTCAAAATTATATGGCATATTAATGAGCTATCGCTAATAATATAACCCCTCTGTTAAATGATTTTTCTGAAACAATGGCGTATAGATGTGTTCGTACTTAAATCGAAGTATGGTGTACTTCCTTCTGAATTAGAGCTATAGTCTGATAGTAGAGGGTGAATATAAAAAAAATCTCACAAAAGTAGTTGATTTGTGTTGTGTACTTAAACATCGATTACAATATTTATTGTCATGTATTTGACTAGACAGTGTCTGAAGTACTTTATTCAAAACGGTGTGCTTCTGAAAGCCTTCATTCACCATGGGAATGTTTGGAAACTGGAAACCTGAAATCAAAAGTTCTGAGTGGTGTCAAAGAAAAACTGTTGGATTTGGTTGGAAAAAAAGAATCTGTCCATTACAGTCTCCACAACTAATTTTAGCTGGCGTTGGAAAGTCCACCAATGGCTTACCAACTTCAGTAAGCCTTTGATGGGTGTACCAGGTCTGGTCAAAATAATAAGCCCATCTTTTATTTTTCTCTTATATATACTCACCCACAATTTTGCCAACACACCGTTGAACAAGTTCCTTAGACTTTTTGCATATTGTCCTCTTCTTCTCATTTCTGCTTTTGCACCTTTCGGTTACCATCAGATATGTATGCAGTAAATATTTACCTGTGTGGTGCTTACACTTTGAATCCCTGAAAGTTTAAAAAATTGTTTTTGAATATATTCCATTCCAAGCAACAGAGACACAGAGAATATGTTATTCTGTAAATTTTTCATTAAATATGGATATGGATGATAAATTTTTAAAAGCATATGGTTTGGCTAATAGAAACTCAGTTATTAGCAGCATGTAGGATAAACACCATCATGAGATTTACAGATGAGGAATATTCTTATATTTACTGTCCACATTGCTATGGAAGTAATTGTAATAAAGCATAGTAAATTTCAATACAACCTGATCGGTGACCCTGTGATTTTTTTTTCAATTCATTTTATATATGTAACACCTTAAGTATTCTAAAATGATAATGTTCATTACATATGTAATGATGCTTGTTTTCATCTATAGATCCTTAAATAATAACCAAACTTTTAATTAAAACAATAACAAAACTTTTTAAAAACTCGAACAGGCCAACAAAAGTATGAAAACTTACTGTGTTTTTTTTTTTTATTTTGAGAGGGATGGGGGTGGGGGATTCTGTTCAATATCGAACACCTGATTGCTTTGTAATTCTATTTGAGAAGAACATTCATTTTTAAACACAAACGATCAAGAATCGGAACACTCTCCATCCGACCCGGGCGGACCACAACTGAGATTTGAAACAATCATGGAACGGCGTACTTATCGGGTGTGCAAATGGATTGAAATGTGGTGTGATATGATCATTCATAAGTCGCAAATATGCCATACAATTTTCACGGAACTATATTTCATATAATCTAGACAAACTATGCTCTGCAAAAAGTAAGTTCTTAACTTTTCCAAACTGATACAAAAATAATTCTTGCCTCATCAATCTTCGGAAAAGACAAGCGATGGCCGCCGTTCTTCAGTTTAAAAACGCGTAGGAAAGCCTTCTTGTACATATGCAACGCTAAACATGGTCCCAAATTGAGGCTGTGACAAACAAACTTAGTAAATGATGTCACAATGTGCATAACGGTTGAGAAAATAAATGTTTATGCATGCATACTTCATACCAAGTGTGCCGTACTGGGAACGAAGTACGCACCTCGATCGACGTACGTACTTCCTTCTGCGGTCGTCTTTGACCTGATTATTGTTGAGGCATCACAACTGTTATGTATTATGCCTACATCCAATGTGAACTTATTAATGTTTTTTTTGCTCAGAAGAGATTAGCCTCGGGAAGATTTGTTCAACAATACATGGGAATCTAACGAAAAGCATATGTTAATTCGGATGCCATTAATGTTATGTTCAGTACTGTAGCAGTTTTGGTTATAGAAATAATATACGTGTTGATGCAGACTACAATTATTATGAGCATGGAATGCAAATGGTGCAGTCAGACTTTGTTCACCGAAGAAATCATGTTTTTTCCACGCTACGATTTTCTACAACATTGCCTCTTATCGGATTTTACCACGCTTCCATGATCAACCAATTAGAGTGAAAACAGAGCTTCAGTGCAATCAAAACCACCCACGTGGCAAAGCATGCCTTTTCCATCGTTCCATTTGTCGTGAAATATGTTGGCGTGGCGCCAAAAAGTTTGCCAATATTCAGGGTGCTTTGATGAATAAACGCATGCAGAATATAAAGACAGGGAAATATGAGGAAACTAAATGACAGTTAAAACTAATTTCCAAAATAAAAGTAGATGCATAGACTCTTGTGTAGAGGTTGTCGCATATTTTACCATAATTCCATGCACTGATGTTCGTTGTCGATGGATATATATACATATATGTTAATGTGATATAGCACCTAACCCTGGTTTGTGTAAGCATGTATATATGTATGTATGTATGTATGTATGTATGTATGTATGTATGTATGTATGTATGTATGTATGTATGTATGTATGTATGTATGTATGTATGTATGTATGTATGTATGTATGTATGTATGTATGTATGTATGTATGTATGTATGTATGTATGTATGTATGTATGTATGTATGTATGGTATGTATGTATGTATGTATGTATGTATGTATGTATGTATGTATGTATGTATGTATGTATGTATGTATGTATGTATGTATGTGTGTATGTATGTATGTATGTATGTATGTATGTATGTATGTATGTATGTATGTATGTATGTATGTATGTATGTATGTATGTATGTATGTATGTATGTATGTATGTATGTATGTATGTATGTATGTATGTATGTATGTATGTATGTATGTATGTATGTATGTATGTATGTATGTATGTATGTATGTATGTATATGTATGTATGTATGTATGCATGTATGTATGTGTATGTATGTATGTATGTATGTATGTATGTATGTATGTATGTATGTATGTATGTATGTATGTATGTATGTATGTATGTATGTATGTATGTATGTATGTATGTATGTATGTATGTATGTATGTATGTATGTATGTATGTATGTATGTATATATGTATATGTATGTATGTTTAAAGGTATGTATGTTTGTGTGTATGTTTGTGTGTTGCTGCTGATTATGTCGATGATATACGTCAAAATCCAAAACCTGACAACCGTCCCATTGGTTTCTGAAACGGACATTCTTATGTGCTGCAGCATAAGGTGAGGAAAACTATGATACATTGAATTACGAAGCAATTATAAAGTGGCCCATTTTATTAAAATCATTTCAATATCTTGATTTATAATGACCTACTTACTGCAAATAGCCTTTTTGAGGTTGACTGCAATGAAATGCAGCGAGTAGGCCATACAGCTAATAACTGCCATAGTTGAGCTCTTGTTAAAACATGTGCCTTTAGATTAAAATGACAAGAGAGGTCCTACACACAGCGAACACTATGCACACAAATATGCAATAGTCACGTCCTGTATATTCAGCCGCAGTGAACTACATGCGTGTTCATATTGTCTACGTGCAATGTTAGTTGTTTGTTTTTTAGGTGCACGCAGGTTGTAAGAGGCCTTATGTGTTGCTTTTGAGTTAGGAGGTGCATTATTGGTGCATGCGATGATACAATCTACGAACTCGTGAGAAGTAAAAGATTCACAATACGTCACAGCGAAAAGGCCAACAATCTCGAAACTGAGACATACTCTTGCCACACCGCATGCAGATGCGAAAGTGCTATCAATGTGTTGACGATGCCAAACTCGCTTCATTCTGGCTTCAGGCTCCGCCTTCTTACAGCTGCGATAATCGCACAGGCGCACTCATGGCCCTTGAGTGTCCGTGTGGTAAGGACATTGACTCCCGTGTGTTTCTAATCGGGGTTGGCCACAACTTCCCTCTATTCTATTGGATTATGCAGTCACCGGCTGTCTATAGCTGTATTGCCACAAAGCATGCACCCGATCTCTTTGCTCTTAGCCTCACTCCCGTTCTTCGAGTGCAACGCCATGCCATATGTACTGCGTGTCTAGTGGTATGTATCGGAGTACTTCTTTGAGTGCTCAGATTCTGAGGGCAAAGAAGCAAAGTTACCCGTGAGTTTGTTACGCCAGACCCGCGGCGTTTGGCGCTGGTCGGGCGCTACGAATTTTGTCTTCTACAGTTATTGATGTAAATAACATAATACCCACATACTCGCGTAGATTCGAAACACATGCGGCTCAATGATATTACGTGGGATATTTCTACCACCACAGGAGCAACGTGTTAACGCATGGGTGACGTTGACGCGATCTTGGACTTGCGTGTATGAACAAAAAAGATAATTAATAGATTACAAATATAAGTAGAAGTCAAAGCTTGAATCATAAAAGCAGTTGACGCACAAAGAAATGTTGCTTTTTGTAATGCCGCGTTGCTAATATGACGGCAACATTATTGATTTATTGGTGTAAACCAAACGTGGGAATACTGAAATGAACAACAGCAGACCAGCAGGTCCGTAATATACAGACTGGTCTTTCTGATCACGGAATTAAAAGAAATGTTATTCGCACAAGATGACTGTTGATAACATTTGCTATTAACTCATAATATTGGTATATACCCGAACGTTGTGGCATCATATCGCTTAAGGTTTCAACTTTCATACATCTGTATTTACACCTATTACCTGATAATGCACTCAGATCGACGAACAATTATGTAATGTCATTGGGCATTATGGATGTCCCTGTATACACGTAAGTGCAAGTTAATTTTGTTCAGCTACTAATAACGGAACAACCTGACTGTTGAAGCTTATAGTTGATCCTTGAATTAGTGTTGTTTCGTGTGTGATAACTTGTTTATTGCTGCTTTGTATAATGCTTCCGGATGAAGTACTGAGATAGATTCCGTAACCAATAGCAATCAGGTTATCAAAAACGGCTCCGCAAAACCTGAATGCATTTTATGTATCAATCATGAATACATTTCATGATTGATCTAATCCACGTAAATTAGAAACACATCAAGTAAATCAAACCACCGCGTGCATGTAATGTTTCCCTTAATGGCTGCAATCATGTATGTTTTGTACAGCGGGCAAGATATATTTTTCTCTGATTACCATTTCTCGATCTGTTTAGGATACTAACTGTCCGAATAGTAACGGGATATGGTGATTACAAACATTTCTGTTGAGTAAGCCTCTCTCCGTGTCTGGTGAATTAGCCTTTGGGGGTGGCACGTGGGATAACCTGATGAGATTATAATCAATTCATCTTAAAAAACGTTAACCTCACTGCATCGTTGACTTTGACACATTAATATTCGTAACAGGGAAGTAAAGTGGAAAACAGAATATTGGCGCTGCATGTTACAAGATGATACCAGAATCAGCTCACAAGCTAATGTTATGCCTGTTCGTATGTAGCTTTTTTAAACCAACATTAATGGACGATTAAACCATGCAACACCCATCAATGCGCTACAAATTTAACAACCAGTTACGTGTCCATGCCTGCGCATATTCGCTGCGGAATGCAATTGGGTTTAGTTAGCATGTTTCATTGCATAACTCGACCGGTTATTATTCCTAGTAATAACGGGTTATATGGGTTCCGTGAACAAACTTCAGGGTTGTTGTGAGATAAAATCAACTTGTTGATATACTGATGTTTAAATCAACAAAATCCATCATCCATAATGTTTGGTTATATATGAGTCTTTTACTGCAGGTATAATGTAATGGGACAACAATATCACGTATATGACGTCTTCCGTACATCTTCTTTTAGAGTGCTGATCCGTTTTGCATAGCGAGACTAGAGGTCAATCTTTTACGCAACTGCAATTTGAATTATTACAGCAATTGAGTTAAGTAAACTGGGCATGAAATCAATTTGCGTTTTTTTGCATAGGAACATAATTTGTCTTCTGTGCTATTATGCTGGCAAAGCAACCATCATTTTACTATATACACAGTAGTTGTAGCAAATTGTTACCGCAGAGGTCAACCGAAGAACATTTGATGGAATTACGAAGCTAACCTCTTTTGCAAACTTTGCAATTTGCTATGATGTAGGATTTCAAATCACGACCGTGCCTGTTTGGGCTTAAAGTAACGTGTGTTGTGGGAAGGTGGTGGATGGGTGCTCTCTTTTTCCATGCGATCTGTTATTACTCCTGTGTACCAATTTGTACACGCCGATTGCGATAATGAATTGACATATTTCCGAACACCTTATCGTGGAGAAATGGTATATGCAGAAAACATATAAGATTAAGTTGAATACTGCACGCAATATAAGTGTGGAAATTTAAAGCATACCCTTGCATTTGTTACGTTACAATACGGCTGATTATTCACTATTTAATGACCATTTATGTTGGACTTTATTGTAAAAGTAGAAAAGTAGAGGCTTTGTACGTTTTTACTGACCTCTACTCTGTATTTTAGGCTTTGTGGTGTGTGCCTGCATTTACTCTGAGGTGCAAGACATACTGTTAACAATACAGCATTGGACCGCAATTGTACAGAAGGGCAGCGCGACACCATGCGCATAGGTAAATATCCTAGGGGCTGATAATTCATAAGCGACCGATGCACGTGATTTAATCGTAAGTTAACTTCAGCTACATTCTGTGCATGCAGCACTACCTTTCAAGTCACATCATCATAAAATATGCAGAAACCGAAGATTCTTCAATTAGAGTGAGCCGGATCCAGTGTCAGATGTTATAATAGCTCTCAATTATGAGGCAAACTGGAAAATATTTCGTCTCCAAATTCAGCTTTCTATGATACTAGATCTTACTTGAAAGAGATTTACAGTATTCTAGTTAATTTGTTTTAAGATGGATTATATACGGGTTTTCATTGAATGATGCCAACACCCTATCTCAAAACATGCAGTCGACTGCTTAACGTTCAGTACAATAGCATTTTCTACAAATAAACGTCATCCAAACTGTGATACTGGCTTTTGCTTATTCATCTTCAGTTAATAGAGATTGAGTTATTATGCAATTTATGCTCAACTTTTATCATAGTGTCGTGTGAAACACGGCCGAAACCTAAAAAGGTGATAAGTTTTATTTTTTAACTACAGCCACTTTAAGGCAAACTGATTACCCGTGTAATCACCTATAAATACTTTAAATGTTTTTTCTCTACCGGAATCCAATTACCCATTAACAACCCTAGCCAGACTGTACAAGGAATAATGCAACACAGGCATTTTGAACGATTTGATTTGGACAGTATGTAACAAGTTATTTTTCCTGTCACAACCTGTTATTATGTTGCAGTGGCCATCTCAGCATACGACCATGCATGTCCCCTAATAAGGACATATAGTAGATCACATTTTGTATGCGCCAGCAGGTCTACTTCTCCTTTTTAAGCGTTCTCGCACTGGTCAAGATTAATTTGTCATATATGTGAAAACTATAAAACTGTGGTTGTTCACTCTCAGAATGGATGCAGCGTAGATAAATTGACAAGTTGCCATTTTAGACAAGCGAAATAGGTACTGATAGGTATGGTCTGGCGTGTCGCGTTTGTTTACAAAGCAACCATAAACAAATAAAGCGTAGTATCGTTTAATATATTGTATATATATATATATATATATATATATATATATATATATATATATATATATATATATATATATATATATATATATATATATATATATATATTTATATATATATATATATATATATATAATATATATATATATAAATATATATCAGACAGTGGTTTAACGGATTTATTTTAATTATAAATCTATATATGATGAAATATGAAAGCATCGATGTATAACGCTCTGAGAATTACTTGAGCATAAACTTTATTTATCACTACCGTATATCACAAACAATCAAATGTACTTCGGATATTTTCCAAACTGCTCACAAATAGCAAGAACATGCCTTTTATCGCTAGATAAATTGTTTGAAAAAGTAATGGGTATAAGCTGCTGATGATTGCATATTTACTTCTTCTTTATTAGCTCTCTTACGATGATGGCTCTTAATAAGAATAATTTATTCATAGACAATCTCGTTTTTTTGGAATTATAGCGCCGGGGGCGATTAACTTAAACTCTGCAACAAGACCATCATCTACGACGGATATAGATTATTATCTCACACGTATATGTGCAATAACCGTATACGAAAAGCGACGAATTATCTAAGCTACATTGAATATATGAATAATCTAATGTTCCGGCTCATGTATTAATTCCATAATGGAGAGTAACTCACGTATAACCGGAATATGTACTCAATACATCATTGTATAAATTCCGGGTACTGTTCACAAGCGTATATGGCATAGCAATATAATTGCATTTTGACCAAAAAAAGGTTTTGTAATCGGACATATATGGTGATGTTATAGCTGACAAGCAATATTTATTCCCAACGGTTTGTCAAGCAAACATGTCATTAATTTGTTAATTTGTTCTTGAATTCATCAAACGAAACATGCCTTTCGAAGTACATATCTTACGATCTAGAATAAGTCATAGGAACTGATATTTTGCGCTTGCATATATATCTGAGGATCAAGCAGAGGTACCATGTGGTGCATATTCTATGTTTAGATTAGCAAAGGGTCTTAACAATCATGTCATAAGAGTATCTACTGTAATTAATGGTAATGTAGTAAGTATCATGCCGTATTCTATATTGTATGATTCAGTAAAACAGCGTGCATCTATACATCTAAAATCATAAGTCTAGATTAACCAGGAAACAAACTCAACATTGCAAAATATGGAAAAGATGACAAAATATGTAAACATAATCAAGCCTAACTTGCAAAAAGTTAACCCATGCACGATATATAATTAGCGGTTGCATCTGCTCAGCTGATGGACAATATATTGTTAATGCATTCCTCTAACAACCACAACTTTTCTGTCAGCTTTATTTGTTATGTTATAAGGATATCATGTCAACATCAATCAATATTTTGCAAACATAATGCTGATATTATGCATGGGCATCTGGTTATATCATGCAGAATAAGGCCCTTTGCATTGCGCCCTTCATTATTTTTTTGGTTGGAGACGATTATCTGCAATGCGGGGTATTCGTTTTGTCATTTTCTGTCCGTGCAAGGAGTCAAACGTGCATGACGCTGTGATTATGCTATGTTTTTGTTTAACAGGGTATTACAGATGTGTTGAATTTTGTCGTTAGAGTTAGAGCAGTCAGTCTTGATATTGACGCTACCTAAATAGACAGTGAGATAACTAACTAGCGTTTCTTGTGTCTCTTCAGCAGCATCTTTAGTAAATATTTGGCGACTAAAGTATGTAGAGACCCGGCAGGATTGAGGGATCTTTTGTATCTCGTGACCTTGTATGCTTTGTGGCCGATGCATTCTTTCATGGCGTCGTTCTTCGCTTTGTAGCAAAAGCTGACTTGTTCATGATATGCCGTTTTCGCATCCAGTCGTAAGCCAGCTCTCCTGTAAGGAGTGGTAGCTGACCCTGTACGCCGCAGAAGATTACCTGCACGCTGCTTGATTCAAGCAGTCTAAAGGATTACGGGGGAGGTGGGGGGGCACTGATCACACGTTGCCCAAATTACCACGTGTTGGCTGGCCTCCGACCTCAGGTATTGATACTGGCTTGCCGCTCAACCAAAGTAATTTATGATTTGTCGACACCGACGAGGCAGCTGAGCTGATGCCGTGTCAATGGTTAGCTACCAAAGGTGCGGTGCTAGGCAAATTAAAATTCTAAAGTCATTGCGAGCAATCAAGTTTACGTTTCTTCTAAACATCATTTTTTTGCGCAATCAATTGGCATCAACAACCGCATGGTTGATATTTATTGTTGGTTTCGAATAATATGACATAACAGAACCATACGCTCCATTTTATCCGTGTACGTCGCATTGAGTCGCTTGTACATTCTATAAATGGACTACAAAAACCCCCGACTTGTCAATTCAGGAAATTATGGATGATACTAAAGTTTTTCAAACTACGAGGCGGAGCGTCGAGTCATATTGAAGGCAACTTACTGAATTCACCTTATTTGTTGTTCTATGTTTGGTGATTAGTGTCGCCAAGGCCGCTCTATGTATACATTATTACCCTGGAGGCGTACCTATATATTCCGTTGTGTACCGAGCGATTTGCATTGCAATAATTTGCCTGATCAAAGACATACGTCCACTGAATAGCTCAGCTCTTGTGTAGCGGAAACGGAGGAAGAGTACTATTAGTATTCATTTACTGCATCACCGCATACTCGAGCTATGTCCTCCGAGTGTATGAATAGCAGCTATAATAGATCAGTGATCACACCAATGGCCATTTAATGAAACACGAGCGCTGGTTTTGCTGCGGTAAAACCCTTGTTGGCTGCCAATGAGCGCTAAGTTCAGTTGGTCACAGAAAGGCGAAATCAGCGTCAGCCGGCGGTTAATTAATATACGCTCTCAGAGCGAGGAACAACTTTTCCCAAATCTATTAGCATAACAATCACGTGCATTTATATTTTTGCATAAATGCGGCTTATAAACGTTGGGAGTGACAAGCTTGCTCAGACTAACTGTTAGTGTGGTAAACCCTATCAACAGATGAAGCACATCAACTGCCGATCTTACGGCTGCGTCGTATTCTTAATCCTCCAGTGATAAAGACCAAATGCAACAAATTATGGCAAGTTGGTGAAATGATTCACATTGACAGTACTTTAATTTGGCAATCACTTAAAACCCGTTTGATGATAACGAGCCTCAGCTGCTGCACAATATCCAATAATGTTTATGGTTATACGAAATGCACAAATGGCATCGATTTTAATCTGGCGTGTACATATCATGAGCTATACACAAGGTAAGCAGTAAAATATTGACATACCGTTTGAATGTATGTATGGCATAGCCGCTTATAATTCGCCGCAAGTTAAGTGCATTCGTCCAACCAAAGTTATAGCTATTATAATGCACGCCTTCGGTGATTATTCATCAATGGCATATGAGTAGTATTAATTCACTGTTTAGCTTGGACAATACTGCTCTGTACGCTACAGGCTAATAAAATAACATGGACATGGGGTTGAGAAGCAATTACTTCTATAAATATTTGCACACACATTGACTTTGCAGGGAATGAGTTTACATAATTTAATCATTCACAAGCGTTGTCAACGATGTCTTTAATCTTACAAAATTGACGATGTGTGTTTATGAGTATGTTTTACTGTGGAGTTGCTAGCAGGCTCTCGGAAATCTGGCAATGCTTTGCGTGAGCTTCATCAAGTCTAAAGAGCGAATTTATAAGTGCTTAGCTGCACAACAGCGGCTGCCTGTTTGTATTGCGTATTAACAGCGCTGCAAATCTCTCCTATTTTGTTCCAAATGAGAATTTAATGTAGCCTTTCCCGATCACAATCCTGTACCTGAATCGCTTCCGTCGGTTTTTGTGTTTGCTACAGTGCCCGGATCATGTGAGCGGCACGTATCATATTCTCACAATATGCTGAGGTTGCCCTCTACAAAATCGAAGTATGACATCTTCGGCAACAATCATATTCCCTAAATATGCACTAGTTGTGCAGACGACCTCTGCAAAATCGACTTCTTATACCCTTTTTAAAGCACCGCAAAGTATGTCATTTGTATCGTACTTCATGGAACACCCCGCCAAAAAATGTTCCGATTGATTTTTTTCCTTTGTTTCCTTGTTATTGACTATTCTATTAAGCTATCGTACCCATATAATCTGGCATATGGAAAAACATGATATGCAGAGTGTCTTGGTAAACGACTTGCTATAAATCGTGTAAGATCTCGTGTCAGGTTAAATGCGTTCTTAGGCAAACGATCGCGTGTTTACCTCGTGTTTAGTTTGTGTTCGACAAAATTCCTACTGTGCGCCAGACACTGAAGTTTGATCATACATCAGATTGTTACGTAATATATAATGCTGCGTATGGAGGATCAATCTATGCGAGAGGCAATTTGCCCTAATACCCTCCCCAATCATACCTGCATCCGGGTAAGTTCAGAAAAGACCCAAAGAAAACGGAGAATCTAATAATTTGA
>CM067349.1:36817315-36825090 GCA_034190875.2 Urechis unicinctus | reverse complement strand
TTGCCTTGTAGCAAAAGCTGACTTGTTCATGATATGCCTTTTTCGCAACCAGTCGTAAGCCAGCTCTCCTGTAATGAGTGGTAGCTGACCCTGTACGCCGAAGAAGATTACCTGCACGCTGCTTGATTCAAGCAGTCTGAAGGATTACGGGAGTGGGGCACTGATCACACGTTGCCCAAATTACCACGTGTTGGCTGGCCTCCGACCTCAGGTATTGATACTGGCTTGCCGCTCAACCAATATAAATTATGATTTGTCGTTACCGACGAGGCAGCTGAGCTGATGCCGTGTCAATGGTTAGCTACCAAAGATGCGGTTGTTACTGTGCTTTGCCCAGTAATATTTCATTTATCTTTATACTACTTGTGTCATCATGTAATCAGTTACTTCTCAATGTCCTGCCTCGATATAATCATAACGCAAACTTAAAACTAACCGGTAGGCTTCACAGTTCGCGCCTGCGGTGAAAACCGAACGATGTTGTTTCGTACACTTTACACAAGTTTGGACTTCTTATGCCTTTTAAAGGAGTATCCCCGCCAAAAAGGTATTTATGTAGCATCTTCACTGTGTCAAGACCCGAAATACTTACATGTCAAATGTTATTCCTTTGTGTAAGACTTAATTTCTGTCGGGTTTCTAACCAGTAGTATGTCAACTGTATTATCGCCCATGGCTATATTTATATGCTAAGTCATTGTTGCAATTTGAATATCTGATTTGTCTACTATGTGTTTTTTCAGTTTTACGTACTTTTAGTGGCTACAAGTGTGGAGTCGGAGAATAAAGAATCCATTTTAAGTCAACGTGTCTTCGTCTCTACATAATTTAATGAGTGTCGCTACAGCGGTGCTAGGCAAATTAAAATTCTAAAGTCAAGTTTACGTTTCTTCTAAACATCATTTTTTTGCGCAATCAATTGGCATCAACAACCGCATGGTTGATATTTATTGTTGGTTTCGAATAATATGACATAACAGAACCATACGCTCCATTTTATCCGTGTACGTCGCATTGAGTCGCTTGTACATTCTATAAATGGACTGCAAAAAGTAAACGGTATCATACATAGGAAAACACCCCCGACTTGTCAATTCAGGAAATTAGGGATGATACTAAAGTTTTTCAAACTACGAGGCGGAGCGTCGAGTCATATTGAAGGCAACTTACTGAATTCACCTTATTTGTTGTTTTATGTTTGGTGATTAGTGTCGCCAAGGCCGCTCTATGTATACATTATTACCCTGGAGGCGTACCTATATATTCCATTGTGTACCGAGCGATTTGCATTGCAATAATTTGCCTGATCAAAGACATACGTCCACTGAATAGCTCAGCTCTTGTGTAGCGGAAACGGAGGAAGAGTTCTATTAGTATTCATTTACTGCATCACCGCATACTCGAGCTATGTCCTTCGAGTGTATGAATACCAGCTATAATAGATCAGTGATCACACCAATGGCCATTTAATGAAACAAGAGCGCAGGTTTTGCTGCGGTAAAACCCTTGTTGGCTGCCAATGAACGCTAAGTTCAGTTGGTCACTGAAAGACGAAATCAGCGTCAGCCGGCGGTTAATTAATATACGCTGTCAGAGCGAGGAACAACTTTTCCCAAATCTATTAGCGTAACATTCACGTACATTTATATTTTTGCATAAACGTTGGGAGTGACAAGCTTGCTCAGACTAACTGTTAATGTGGTAAACCCTATCAACAGATGAAGCACATCAACTGCCGATCTTACGGCTGCGTCGTATTCTTAATCCTCCAGTGATAAAGACCAATTTTAGCATATTTTGGCAAGTTGGTGAAATTATTCACATTGACATAACCTTAACTTAACATCTACTTAAAACCCGTTTGATGATAACGAGCTTCAGTTGCTGCACAATATCCAATACTGTATTTTTGTTGTACGAAAAATACAAATGGCATCGATTTTAATCTGGCGTGTACATATCATGAGCTCTACACAAGGTAAGCAGTAAAATATTGACATACCGTTTGAATTTACGTATGGCATAGCCAATTATAATTCGCCGCAAGTGAAGTGCATTCGTCCAACCAAAGTTATAGCTATTATAATGCACGCCTTCGGTGATTATTCATCAATGGCATATGAGTAGTATTACTTCACTGTTTAACTTGGACAATACTGCTTAGTACGCTACAGGCTAATAAAATAACATGGACATGGGGTTGAGAATCAATTACTTCTATAAATATTTGCACACACATTGACTTTGCAGGGTTGAGTTTACATAATTTAATCATTCACAAGCGTTGTCAACGATGTCTTTAATCTTACAAAATTGACGATGTGTGTTTATAAGTATGTTTTACTGTGGAGTTGCTAGCAGGCTCTCGGAAATCTGGCAATGCTTTGCGTGAGCTTCATCAAGTCTAAAGAGCGAATTTATAAGTGCTTAGCTGCACAACAGCAGCTGCCTGTTTGTATTGCGTATAAACAGCGCTGCAAAACTCTCCTATTTTGTTCCAAATGAGAATTTAATGTAGCCTTTCCCGATCACAATCCTGTTCCTGAATCGCTTCCGTCGGTTTTTGTGTTTTCTACAGTGCCCGGATCCTGTGAGCGGCACGTATCATATTCTCACAATATGCTGAGTTTGCCCTCTACAAAATCGTGCTTTGGTAAACGACTTGCTATAAATCGTGTAAGATCTCGTGTCAGGTTAAATGCGTTCTTAGGCAAACGATCGCGTGTTTACCTCGTGTTTAGTTTGTGTTCGACAAAATTCCTACTGTGCGCCAGACACTGAAGTTTGATCATACATCAGATTGTTACGTAATATATAATGCTGCGTATGGAGGATCAATCTATGATAGAAACGCAGTGTATATGAAGTGCTCTTTTTCACTACATTCGTTCAGTTCATTCTCATGGATTTTTCCCATATTGCGCACAACAGCAAGATCCTGATTTTGCATTGGCGCTGCTGACGTCGAACAAGCAATGACGGCTCCATGCGCACGTGAAGCACTAAATAGAGAGTTTATGGGGGAAATAAACAGGCTAATGCGTTCTATATGATCCAAAGGGATATTTTCACCTATGCCCAGGTAAACGGTTTTAATCGTAATTGCATGATACTATAGCCGTTCATGTGTATCCGAGGTTACCGCTGTCCAACAAGTATATTCGCTGGTAGTTAAATACATATGGATATCAGTCAACAAAGCAATTGCCCTAATAACCCAGCCACAATCATACTTGCATCCGATAAGTTCAGAAACGACAGATGAACACGGGAGAATCTAAATAAATTTGATTTTGCGTCTGCACATTAATATCCTATTGTATTCCGCAATAATGTAAGCCAATGCGACCTACCCACAATAAGTCTGCGAAAGTGTCCTATATCCCGACAAATTATGTATGCCGACTTCAACATTGCCGAAGGCGCTGCTCTGAAAGAGTTATTATATTTCGCGAAGGTATCATTACTTCATATCTTAAAAAGTTTTTCGTGCCGAAATTCCATGAAGCACAAGAAATACATATAACTATTTCCGGTTTACGCACATGCACTTTATTCGCTGACTGCATAAGAGATGCGATGTTTTGATTAATATTGGTTGTTACAGGAAAAAAGGATCATATATTTTGACAAATTATTCTTAAGCTAATCGGGGTATTTTGCATTAGGAGTTCGGGCTGGGGGTGTGCTTGTTTTGATCAATACCATTTCAGAAGCCACCTTTGTATCAGATAATCACTATATATCTTATTTGGTAACGCCTCCTCGATATATGCCATCTATGTGTTATCGACCTTGAATTGCTGCAGCATCGTTAATTTTCAATCTAGAACATGGGCGAAATAAAAATGCATCTTTCTCCCGATATTACTAATTAACTCTGACACGCGGATTTTAGAAAATCTAGTATCTTAAAGTCCATTGCCTGGATGTGGTTAAAATATAGGCAACAGAGAGCGCTACAGGCTGTGCAGAACGTTGTAGTGTGACCGGATTTTGGATATGATTACTGTTCTTTAAAATGAATTCCTAACTCATTGTAGCGAACTGCGGTTTCCTTTCATTATAGTCTGTAATATGTATTGTGATTCTGTTAAACTAGATTTGTCTGTATATATCTACTCTACTGACACTTGCACTGGGAATGTCTTACTTGTTATGGTCTTATTATCTCTTATTTACAGTTAATCTCCTATTTACAGTGTAATCCAATCCTTGTTTGAGGCCGACGGTGTCAATACAACAAGCAGTTGGCTATTTGTAGATTTTTGAGCCAAAGGTTATCAATAGTTTATAATTCACTGTTTGAAAAAATGCATAAATCTTGCGCACATTGCCCTATCGCGTAATAAAGTAGCATAGCGTGTGCTTCCTCGTTCGCTGTTTATTTACAAAAGCTATTTTGCCTACCGGGTTCATATTTGGCAAGCATTATGCGTATTCGTAGTTTGTTAAATCGTGCTCGAGCTATCGTGACCCTTGCTTAGATTTTCTTACATTTGTTATACAGGTTATCACAATTCTCGAGTTTATATAAATGCTGCCCAAGTTCACATAAAGTGTAGTTCGGATTCACTGTTCAATCAGTGGTAACGGGATAAAATAATGCATAAATTTCTTCGAGACGTAATGCGACTTCATCCATATATATGTTGGTATAACATCGAATCGTGAATGCAAACCTATCAAAGCGTAATAAAGTGAGCTAGCATATCGCTGTGCTAATTAAAAGCAGTCGAATGAAACTGCTGTGTTTTTTTCCTGCTGGCTACTTTGCTTTTTTCTCGTTGCATAAACCAGGTTCACATTGGCTGGCTGAATCAATGAACTGGTAGCATAGCGCAGCTAAGCCAAGGCAATAATGGTGGATAAATAAGAGTCCAGTAATGCGTAAAATGGCTGCTAATTCATATTTTTAGCTCGCAATGACGTTGAATAGTGACAATGTAATAATGCCGATCATTTCCTTACATATTGATAGGAAATGTGCGTTATAGTGGGTAACATCATGTGGCTTGGCTTAAACTCAACAAGTTTCCTTGCTCATCTTCAGTGTTAATGTGCAGAACAAGAAGCAGATTCACTGGAGTTATGATTCAAAGATGCTTCTTTAATTATCCATCATTGTTATGTTGACACATTGGTAAGGCATGCGGTCCAATAAGAGCAAATGGATTTATAATACGTACTGATGCATCGTTTGTAATAAGAAAAATCTGAAGGTCCTTCGTACACTTCTTTGCGTAACGAAGATGTACACAATGACAATGTGGCTTCGTAGGCGATTATTGGTAAGGGGTACACACATTTTATCTTAAATTTGAAGCCCCAGCATATGGCTGCAATGTGCGCAGTACACGCAGATTGATTATATTGATGACGTAAACGAGAGGAATCCGGTTCGCAATTAAAGCTAAATTAAAAGTCAACGCACTTAATTTTAACCTATTAAATAGGCAGCTACAGATTAGCACGTATAACATAGAAGGTTTTACTATGCTGCAAGTTGAAACTGACACCATTTCATCGCTTCGTAAAAATGCCAAACCGATTGCACTGCCAAAAAATGACAAGAAAATATAAGGATGCATCTTTTCGGTTGCTGCGTAACTAACACGATATACTTTATTTTTGCAAACATGTATCGTTGATGCAAAATGTTGATGCCAGTAGGACGAATATCGCCTCCTCCGATCGCTGTGGTAATACTTACCCCAAATCTGTACACAGGTATAACGATCTGCTTGCTTAGTTGATGTACCATACGTTTATGATCATATAAACATTGTGCAGCTTATCCAGGGACATGTAAAGGCACGAATAATAATACTGCCTGTATATTATGAATCGATAATGATTGGCGATGCGCTGTTTTGTGCTGGCTGATAGATATATGTGCGATACTCCTCTGTTTAATATCATTTATAAATAGAAACAAGTCTTTTTAAGCAAAGTAGAATCTATGATTTCAGTTTTTATATTTCATTCAAGATCGTTGGTCAAAATATGACTGAATATATAGGTATGCGTCAATCAGAAACAAAACTTGGGGGAAGCAGAAGTTCCACAACGAGTGTCCTTACTCGAATAGTGTACTAAATGTCAAACTACATCCAATGACAATAACATCCTTGTTTGATTTTAATTTTTATAGCGAAATCTAGTAATTGTACCAGTAATTTATGCTCTTTTAGAGAATAACTCAAATATCAAGGTTAAGATGAGAAGGATAAATAGTGCACTGAAATGCATGCACAATTTTCGATTAAAATTAGAGCAATGTAGGCTAATCTGTTAAATTTGTCATAATAGGAACCCTTAAATCCGATAAACACGCACTTTGAATAACAAATGAGGCAAAATAGCATTGACTGTGGCCGCTTCTACCGTTTCACACAAATACGCTCCCTTATGTTTGTCTTGTTCACAATTTCTTAGGCGTTCGAGAATACCTCTTTTTTACCTACTAGAAATTGTGAAACCACCAATATGAGCCCGAGGGCATTCTAAAATCTAAGCTAACACTCCACAAAATTGTCGGTAGAGACCTACGATCAAGTCCCCAATTAAACGAGTAACCTTCTTTGTCGCCCTATCGAACTGACCAATAAACAACACACGTTTGGTACCTATTGCAATAGCTATGCCAAAATTATTTGTTTTCAACTGGCATAGTATGTCAATATTGTACCAAATCTGGGATTTGACCCCGATTGCTAGTATTAACGGGGATTGAAAGGGTTGAACATTTTGCATGTTATCAGATGATGAAGCTGCCATGTCCTTCAAAACATTGATTTCTTTTTATATGTCAAAAACTACCTAATACCAGCTGATTATAAACAGTTTTGATTTCAATAATAAGAGGAACAGGAACATTTCCGTATTTCATCGTTTTTCCTTGTCTTACTTGTTTGTATAATTGATATGAATATCCGTTTATGATATTTTGTGTGTGAATGTTGAACTTCCTGCTGCTTTGATGTACATTCGATGTTTCATTATAATCAGAGCTTTTTGGACGCATATCTGCATTACCGAGTGTTATGCAGGATCCAAGCCACATGAGAATAGTACAGTCACATATCCTCAGGCAAAATCGAAAATCTTTAATGCATGAGCACACCGATATTTGGTTTCACCTTAAGGGAATTACTGGCATTACTTTTTATCCTTCTGGTTCTACAATTTTAAACCATCGATTAGGCCATTTGCATTTGACGCACATTGGCATATACTGCTCGCATAGATACCAATGTTATTTTGAGGACTATGATGTTGTTCTATAAATGCAACCCTTTAAAAAGACTTAGGCAGGTTTGTTAAGATATATCGTGCATGTTACTACATATCTCAATTACATCGCTTCATGTGTATGTTCGAGTAGAGGGAAACACTGCATTATCGTCACAGCCGTCTAGCAAATCACTAGCGACGACTAACAGACGGCGTTCATGTTAATGCCTGATGTTTTGAGAGAACTGTGAATATGACCATATAGAATATAGCTGTTGTTTCCGGGCCGCAAGGACATATGAAAGTAGCAAAAGGTAAGGCTACCACAATGTAATCATTTTTTGCTGGTGATTGACAAGTGAGGGATGCTTTACATCTTGGACAACGTTTGATTATTGTAAACTGGTTATATTGAAACTGGTGAATGATCGGCGGCGACGACAGAAAGACCGTGTTTATGCTTCCGTTAATAGGGGTACTTGCCGAGTGCAAAGTGGGTGTGTAGTCACAACAGCCCACAGATGTATGATCCGTTTTCA
>CM067349.1:36789815-36812315 GCA_034190875.2 Urechis unicinctus | reverse complement strand
TATATTGGCACCAAGCAGGCCAGCCATATTTAATTGCGTCTGATGCAAACATTTGTCGGCCGTATCCACAGCCTGACAATAAAATTAGCATTGCTCGCATCATGCTGTGAGCAACTATGCCAAAACACCTCGTATGCTATTGGTGATGTGGCTTGTGTATTATTGCTGTTTCCGCTAGATAGAAGGCAAAAGAAGGCAGAGCTATAGATAATCGTGGCCCAACAAATCATATGATTCCTTTGGTAAGCACGAAAATGAGTCTGACAACAATAATTATATTCGAGGGTTTTGAATTGTAGAGTGCATCAGCAAAATCACATCTGTTATTTTCATGCACAAAAACGGCCACAGCACTGAGTACGATTTGAGTGGCACGTGCGATGTTCCACTAATTGCCTTAGTCAATCATATCTTGAGAATCGACATAATTTGTTCGTTCACTACCGATATATTGCGGCACAAAAATACTGAATCCAAGCTCTTCTAGTAAAAACGTAAACAAGTTTGGATGAACACATAATACATAACCGTGGGCGAGAACGTATCGGAGGCATACAACAGCGGTATTATCGCTCGTAGCAGCATATGCGTCTTTAGATTGCGCTTTCAATCAGCATCACCCCATTTGCTGAGGCGTATACTTTGCTTGTCATTAGTTTTGCTACAAGTGGGCTTATCTACCTTGTTATCTATTCACTGTGCCAACGGCCCATGTGAATGAGCTAACTCCAGGAAACTGCTCTGCTTATGCTTTAAGATATACTGATGAATATGTTATGTTCACCTCCAGGACTTTTCTGGTTATAACTATTTAACTTACTCTGCCTAAATCATGCGTGAGCATAAAAACATATCGGTGTTATTTATAAGTACACTCAACTTGCTTATTGCGTTAAGTCACCAAAATGGTCAGATTCGTATTTCATTCATATACAGGCGAACCGGCTGATTGCTAATGAAATCACCCTTCAAGTAATAAGAATGAACACTAGATGTACAGGCGAATTGATTGTTTTTTTCTGACATATGGTTATTGGCATGCGCAATGCGTGTCTGTAACGGGTCAGATTTAGTAAGTGACGATACTTAATTACTTTTAACAACATGTATTGAATACAAGGCGTTATTGATACGAGCTTTGGTTTGCTAAAAGCAAAAAGCAAACAGCGTTATACAGTTTTCAAAACAAAAGAAGTCTCCATGAAACGTATCAGCGGTCGTTTTTCAACGTACTGTAGCCGACACAAACTCCGTGCCTTGAAGATGCCTACAAAAATCATAACAGTTGTGTATGGACAGTTCCACATGTGCGAAACAACATAACAAACATACGCACATGACAGATCCTGTTTTCTATGCTTTCTCGGTATCTATAAGCAATGCATATCAATACCGCCCAGAAATAGCTAGTGTTGATTTATTAAGGACGTCAGACAATGGTGCTGAGTAATTAATGATCCATGCTTCCTCACATTATATCATGACTTTTTATTTTGGCTCAAAATTTATGCACAGCCGCACAGACTTGCAGGTGCCGTTAATGCTCATAGTAATAGATATGGGTACTTGATTTAAGTAAGGCGAATTTCCATTGCGAATACAACTACTAGGTGCACATGCTGATTCATCTTTGCTGTTATCCCGAATCCAACATTCTTTGAAGCCGTATGGGGTTAGTTCTCCTTAACATATCATATCCCTCCTATTGATCGAAAAAGTAATACAATTAACTCCAGAGAAGAGCACAGCAGCCGTTATAGTATTGTATTGCGTCAGCGCGTGCCCCATTTCAAGGTGCTTTGGGTTCTTACAAAAAACTTCTGTGTACTCATTAACAGACATTCCTGACTCACCAAATTATTAAACGCTGTATTTCGGTTAATGCAAAACGACACAGAACAGATATGCCCGTAACCATGGCCTTATGTATATAGCGTTAAGCTATTACGATGGCACGGTGACAAACGGTTTTGAGACGAAATAATTTCTTCCTCTTAAGTCGACTCAAAAGCGTAATAAGCCTTCAATTTTGCCAGTAGCAATGTTGACATGGTGCAAATTATGTAAAGATCGCAATTTGTTTACTACCCGAGCAGCTTAAAAAAGAGAAGACTTCGATATTGGACTCTTAATAGGTACATGTACTGAATGGGACATATAAACGGCTCACGCATAGAGAGCAATGACTGCCATCTAGTGGCAATGCTTTCCATTCATCCGACCACTAATTCGATACTGTGTGGGAATTGTTACGCCTATTTGTCCCTCATTTTGTGCATCGGTGCGCTCCAGTGTTGCAGTTGGAAGATGATATTAGCTGTAAAATAAAACTGCTATGACGCAGTATAACCCCTTTATTTTTCCAGATTTCAGTTACTTCTTCGCGAAAACTGGTGTTTTTTTGTACAGAACAGTTTCAGTGGTGCGTGTTTCAATTAATCGCGCACGAGTTGTCTGGTAAAATGCAAAAATATCTTTCGCCATTATACAGATTCATGGTAAGTCAAATCATTGTTTTGCGGTCCTTATTTTGTAGCATATCTTTTTAAGTTTGTTTACAGCGTATCATGTAAGAAATCCTCATGCTTAAAGTCTATACGACATATAACAGTATGTTAACTATATTCTCGACAAGGCATTTCAACCAAGGATTTGAAAATGTTATCTCTCTGCCTAAATGTCTATGTCCTTGCAGCCGAACGACCGCGCTGTCATATCAAGTATTTACACCGATTATAAAACACGAATACGTACAATACAAATGGGATTATTCTAGACTCAATGACACGACGATTGAATCAATAATTACGTTTGAAACGCGACGTAGTCGACGGATATATGGCTAATTAATTCACCTGCAGCATTTACCTGCTGATAGAATTTCTCCAGAAACCAGCTGTGATTGCGAGAGTCTACACATGTTGTTCGTGGTCAGGGATTAAAATATGAGCAATATCAGGCTGCGAATCCTTTAGGAGTCGAATTTACGCAGCTTAGAAATCCATCAGAAGAAACACCAGACCTGTCATGCGCTTCGTTACTTCGATGCCGTAATAAAGCTATCCATTTTTGTATATTTTTCTGCACTAAGTCATATTGATTCACCAATGTCGCTCAATAGAAGCCGAATATGGTGCCACTTTAATATGCCGTTATGCAAAACTGCAGTTTTTCCCGAACCTTATCCAACACCGTCTCAATAATTGATAAACCACAAAGTGGGTTTTTGCTTTTTTTTAAACTATCAAAACCAAAGTTTAAACCAGTATGGCTATATTCAGAGGCTATTATCAGCTGGTTATATTTCTGAAACAAACTCAATCGATCGTAATGCTTATTCTAATATGGAGATAAAAGTACCCATAGTTATATATTTAACCTTATTGAATCATCGTATCTCAATTATCATAAAACACAATAATGCTTTGTAAAGCACATTTAGGCGAGCGTTCCTGCCAATCAAGTTCGTGTACGTGTGATTTGACGGAACAGGTAGTATGATATGCAAAATACCGTCGTACTTGCCTTCAATGTTCTTTCATTTTGCCGCTGGCACTCACACATACTCATTATAATAGATCTGTGGTGAGAATCGTTTGCCAGGACAGTTTTGCACGAAAATTGGCGGAATTGATAGATCTGATTAGTTTACGAATCTTCACAATGCCCATGACAATACTACTCGAGTACAGTCACGTTACAATCCTTAAGTTTCATCATTTTGCAAAATAATAACTTTAGTACATTGGACCCATAGATAATTACATAAAGTCTTATCAACTCGTGTGGTACCGTCGCTTGCAGGTAAGGTTGCGCGCAGGTTAGAAGGCGAACTCGTTTTCGATAACTGTCTTGGTCACCCATAATGGAAAGGGTCCCCAATATTATTAAAGGCCAATTACATTGGCAATAATGTCGGGAACATGCAAGGATATATATCAATATATACTTAATAGCGGTCACGTAAAAAAAACATGGCATCAATGGTTTAATGCCTCGCTAATATCTAACATCATATGGCCAGTTGAAGAGCAGCTGTCGTCACTAAATCTTTGCTAAACCGATTACATCATTATCAACCTGTCCCTCATGCATGATGAATAAATAACTCGGAAAGGAGTTTAACGGAAGCAATTGTGAAAATAAAGGATGAAGAGCAATATTGCTATATTTTCAGAACATTTGCAGGCTATGCTTCTTTGAGCATACATATCACCAACCGTATTAGTAATAATGCGTACCCATCAAAGATAACGACATCGTACTCACCATGAGCCGATACCTTCTCTTACCGACAACCCACATAATTCACAAAGATATTTGCTTGATTTACGTATTATACGCTTTCATTGATTGTATTACAGCAGATCGCGTTGACGTCATTTTCTATTATGCTGCGCATAGCAATATCATTAATATCATGAAATAAATAATAATGAATGGTAATCTGTTTTGTATGTGTTGATTACGGCAAATGATTTGTCATAACCATATTTTTGTTGGTTATCGAACATCATTGTGGTGGAGGAATACTGGTTAGGCATGAAGGAGCTGGTTAAATCTAGAAATGCTAACGACACTGCATGACACAGAGCATACATCTGCACATCAGATTTGCGTGATTAATCAATAATCATGGTAATTAACCTTCTGGTTGATTTCTGCTGGTTAGATTAACCTAAAAAGAAGTCCACCTAAAATATTCAGTTTGATTATTTTGGTCTAACAACAATTGGACGCACTGTGACGCGACGTAGGTTATTATAACTACGCGGCTTTATGATTATTTTAACCTATCCTACACCCCTTTGTAAGTCTTGGGAACGATAAAATCAATTAATTTATAGATAAATCAACTGCAATCATATTTTTGCTTTAGCCGTTATCATCTGTGTTGCATGTTACCAAATTTTGTCGCATTCTGTCTTCTGTCGTCCTTAATATTAACGATACATGATCAATGCCTATTCTTCGACGACAATCAGTACTTTTAAATTTTGGACTTTTGGCTCTGTTGATATGCTTGTTTGTAAACGCGGTATTCAATAATTTTCGAGGCATAATTTAGTTGTCAAACTTGAATGCACGTGTACGCTTGGCCGTTGGCAAATTGGCAACATTGTTTATGAGCGCCCAAATGTCAGGTATACTTTATATGTATAGCGTTTATTCCTAACCCCGTTAATTACGTGCACCATATACAGGGTTGTCTTGTAGTGTACCTGCTGTACTTGTTATAAATAAATAACATAGCACACCCAAACCACTGCTTAGAGGAAGGAAAAAGATATGATCTTTTCTAGATTTATTCTAGAATTCTCTCCGGTTTTCTGATTTCTGGATCCAATGTGGAATGTTATTTGTTGAAATACCTCACCTGCCCGAAAAACCTGGTAGAAGGAAGATTCACTGTAAGAATGACTGCATTCAATTGTAAAACATCCAAAGATTTGTAAGCGAATTGGCGATTGCACTTCGCACGAATTGAATTGAATTAAGTGATTAAATGAATTACGGATGAGTTTCCATTTTACTACTCCATAACTAGTATTGTACCAAACTTTATAGGGACCACTTAGTACTTTCTGCTTAGACTGTGGTTAACTACTGCAATTGCAGTACACTGCATTCACATTCCATAGCTTCGCAATCGTTATCCCTTTGCTTACCTCACCGATTATCAGGATTCTCATTTAACGGATAAGGTGAATTGCAATGATTGTTTGTGCGATGTATACGGCGTATGCACTGTCATAACCATTGTCCATTGTTCAGACTCCATACAGGAGCCGATTATATATAAACTTTCCACCTTATGCAAACTTTATACGGGTGACCACTTAGGTACATACTTTCTGACGTAGACTGTGGTTAGAGATACTGCAATTGCAGTACACTGCATTCACATTCCATAGCTTCGTTATCCCTTTGCTTACCTCACCGATGATCAGATTCTCATTTAACGGATAAGGTGAATTGCAATGATTGTTTGTGCGATATATACGGCGTATGCACTGTCATAACCATTGTTGTGTTGATTACAGAACAACGGCTGTTCAGAAGACAGGAGCCGATTATATATAACTTTCCATAACTTATGTATAACTTTCGACATTGTGACAAAGCAGTTCAAAACTCCCATTGATAGAGACATATATACATATAAATAGATAGAGAGATATAGAGAGGGAGAGATAGATATATAGGAGATAGATAGATAAGATATATAGAGAATAGATATATAAGATAGAGATATATATATATATATATATATATATATATATACATATATATATATATATATATATATATATATATATATATATATATATATATATATATATATATATATATATATATATATATATATATATATATATATATATATATATAACTGGGGTTGTCATTCTATAATCTCAGATGCTTACATTTTATGGAAAACTGGGGTGTCCTTCTATAATCTCAGATGCTTACATTTTTTGCCTTCAAATTGTACATGTTTGGTTAGTTTGCTGTTTTTTAAAATCATATCTCACATGTACAGTATACGCTGTTATGGATAATATGTGATGAGAGATTATGTAGTTGATCCCTTTACAATGATCAGTGCGGAATACAATCAAGGCCATTAACCAGAAGTTCGTTATTTTCAATTGGTTAGAGCCCCGCTTTTGCGCCACTATTACATTGCGTTTATATACTATCCACACTGTGTCAAAACGGCTGACATGTTTTTTAAGTACTTGAATAGAACATGACAACGCCTGCTCTATTGATCAGGCATAGAACAATATTCGATGCTATACCATTTTGTTTAGTTTAATGTATACCCGTTTACCTCATACCCCCTGTGTTAAGCAAATGTCGTATTTTGAATAAAACAAACGACGATGACGCATGGTGTTGCCAGAGGCAACCGGAACAAGGCTAATTACTATTGACTCTCCCGCCGCTCTAATGAGATATTTGCGTTGTATGTGGTTGTTTATGTGTAAAAAATGCCATAAAAAGATTCAGTAATTACATGGAACTTTACGACTATCCATGCTAGGGGGGGATATGAAGTCTTTCTAAAATATTAACTATGCCATATCACGTTGAGGTAACGTTATATCCAGGCGATAAAACTTTGTTATCATCATCATTATCATTATCATTATCATCACCATCATCATGATAATCAAAATCTTGTTCTTAATCACAATCATAATCTTAACAATCATCATAATCATCATCATGATTATCATTATGGTATTTCTGGATTGCCTATGTGAAACTCTTTGCTCAAAATTGGCTGTGTGATATTCGGGTGTACACACCAACTGTGCAGTGTGTGAGTAGATAGCGACCCATGGTACACCCCCCACCAACACAATATACCTGTCTTTGAATTTATCCGATAAAATCATACCAATGCACTGTTAGTGTGTTTGCTTATATTCTTAAAAAAGACTTTAGGTACCCCATTAACTAAAAATGAAAGGTACAACACCGAAGGTAACGTTTACTGATCAGGAAACATACCATGGACCAATTTAACACAACAGCGCTACGATCATGAGGCTCGCGGATCAATATGGAGATGCAATCGTTTAAGTTATTCTACAATTATATTAATGTTTCACAGCATCAGTTTCAGTTAAACGTGTTCATGAATCTGATCGGTGTGTGATTATTAACAATACACAACGGCCAACAAGATGATGAAAAGACCGACGGATACTGATATGTTCCAAACGGCCCAATTACTAAGACAACAGTAGCTACTGCTTGAGTCAGATATATTCTTCATAACTGTAAGCACTATTGTGCTCATATCACAAGAGCCAGCTGGTCAATTTCTTTACATACTTGAATTACCTAGTATACTTCTATGTAAATTGATGCACTTTATAAAATCAATGCCCACACGACAATACAGATTCAAGCACACAGGCAGGCGTAGTCTGTGTTCGTTGCAATGCATAATAGGCAGTACTTCTCAAGCTCATCGATACTTCACAACATTAAGGACATTTTGCTTTCGTGCAAATCCCGCAATGGTCTCGTTTGGGCGAAATATGAGCAGAAATGGCCTTACGTTTTGGTTGATTCGACTCCCTGCAGGGAAACACTACAATGGTAGTAATGTAAAGCTTAAAGATCCGGAGTAATCTTCTTCCAAATCGATTCAATGTCATTTATATATGAAGCTTACGAGATTTCCTGGTGATACAAAACGTTCCTATGGCTACGTGGACGCGTGAACTGTATGATGATCATCCATAATGTGACGTGCTACTATCCGAATGTTTAGAATATTCAATGTGCTTCCGATATTGCCAACAATGTTACTTGTTGGGGCATCGCACAACATTAACAGCTATGGACGAACGCTTTATCATCAAGACAGTCAGCATATTTGAGCAGAATAAGGAAAAAGCTAACAAATATAGACTATTATCTCACCGATTCAACATCATGTCCTAAATAACAGCAACCACGATTATAGCATTGCATCTGCAAAGGACAGTTACACTAAAATGCTGCGAGGTAATAAAGCATATTACGGAATCTACAGATTTTCGGCTTGCCGTTGTGCTACATAATCTATAGATTCTTATATGTCCGGTGTAAATAATGGAATGATCCCGTTTTCTCCGGTGACCGGACTCTCTAATTGAATAGCATGCTGACAGCTGACATTTACTTATTATTCAACGATTTCCATTGAAAGGTGAGTCTGCACAATGGATACGACGTATCTAGCGATATTCTGTCTGCATAATCAAACAATGCAATGTCTCGTGTATCTGTATACGAAAATGTTTTTGTTCAGTTTCGTGATGATTCATAAAAGTCAAATAATACCAGCAGTTAAAAACCAACACGGATGAAGATGTTTGATTGCGCCTTCGACGAGGAATAATTCACTACATGAAAGAAATAAATCGCCACATTATTGCTTGTATATGATAGACTAGTCGTAGGAATATATGTTTGATATAATTTGTGGTTACTGCTTATAAGCTGTCACATTAACATAACTTTCCAATATACGATTTACAGTTTACAATAATGCACAATGATGTTCACCCAAATCCTTATTCTGATGGTGGCTATGGTAAAAAAAACCTAGGTTCGTTGGTACCCAGACTATGGCCATCTACAGTTGATTGACCAATACTCGGGTTGATTTAAAAACTTACTTAGAACCATTGACCTAAAATAAATATTGATCTTGTGTTTATGAGAATTCAGTGAACGGGCTAGTAAACTATTACATGGGGTTCAAACGCGATTGAAAAGGTTGTTCTTCTTCATTCTATTCTTGACATAGGCTTTTGCACGGTTCACGACTGTCCGCGAATCTAGTTTGTTTACGAATGTGCTGTATCTATTCCGGAGATAAAATGAATTACTGGCAGCATCCGAGTCGCTTATTATGGCTTGCTGTTATGTAACAGGAAAAGCGCATCAACAACGAACTACATAACTGCTGTTTAGGGGTAACTGGACTGGAAATGTGTATATGTAGACCTTGTCCCAGCATGAGGTTTAAGACCATGTCAGAGCGACGTCTGGAATTATTGGGGGCATGCCATGCATTATGAATATCGTCATCTGTCATCGTTCTGGTTGTTAAAGAGAAGTGCAATCCCAGCATAAGCGTTCTATCTATTACAGAACAGGCCACTGTATATATATATGTATATGTATATGTATGTGCATATGCATAGAGCGACGTATAGAGAGATATATAATATATATATTATATATATATAGGATGCCATGCATTATGATATATATATATATATATATATATATCATCTATATATCGTTCAATATCTGGTGTACAGAATACGTTTAACAGAGACGTATATTCAATCCACGCACACACATATATATATAGCATAACCGCGTTAGATATATATATATAGAGAGAGATAGAGATTACAGAGAGACAGGCCACTATATATATATATATGAGATATGAGATATAGATAGCATATAGATAAAGAAAGGGAGAGAAATAGCGACACATATATATAGATACAGAATATATAGAGAGAGATTATAGAGATATATATATATAGATATATATCTTAGATATAGGGATATATATATTTATAGATAGATATATACAGAGATAGAGATATATATAGATATAGATATATATATATATATATATATATAGAGATATATATATATATATATATATATATATATATAGGGGAATAGATATATATATATATATATATATATATATATATATATATATATATATATACATGTGGATATATATATATATATATATATATATATATTATATACATATAGGTAATATATATTAATATATCGCCATATATAATATATATATATATATATATATATATATATATATATATTAATATATATATATTACATAGATATATCATTACCTCCACATGCTGTTGATTTATGTTTTAGTTTGTGATTCGGGATTGGTGCAATACATATTTGTCCGAGATTTGTGGACTATTTGAACATTCCATGCCAATCATAATCGCTCAGCATTTAAAGTGACACTGGTGAAAGGCGTGAATACCTTACCGTCCTATTGTTTAAGGACCGTCAAAGAAATGTTTATTACACTCGATTACATTAGTGCTACTACAGCTTACAGAGGTCAATGCAAGACTGGTCACCGTTGGTGCTTTCATGCGCTCGAACTATAGATTTTAGCATTTTAATCACCACGATCTTTTCCAAATAAGTGCCAAATATTACCCCTTTGAATCCATACGTTTACATTTTGATTACAGCGAGTAGATAGTTTCATTACATTACTTTTCATTAGCGTTTTTCCGTTCATGTGCAACTTTTCAAATGCATAAGCACAGTTCTGTTTTATGTGAAATCAAGTGGTTTTTTTAGTAGCTCTAATGAGGTATTTATCAACTTAGCGAAATCGACTATATATTTGAGAATAATGTATACTTCTTGCATACTATTTATGTGACATGAAATCGATGGAAACTGCAGATCTCCAATACCGGGATGTATAGGTGGACATAAAGCATTGATGGCAACAAGAATATATACAGAGTAAACGATATTTCTTTATATAAAGTTCCGCGTGTACTTAATAGCTGTCTCGGCAGTGTTTAATGCCAACCAACCAACGCCTGAGGCCGACGCCAATGATGCATCCAATAGCGGGATTTATATTCCATCGTAGCTCTTACCCTTATCACCAATGGATCAAATCTCATGAACCCATTGATTTATATGAGAACTTCTATAAGTCAAAGCTCGGACAGGTACGCCGTAGTAAAACACACACGTTTTCAGAGGTAGTGGCAACATTGCCCGCAGCGGTGCAGCCGCGGTACTTGTGCAATTCAAATAACCCTTTTCAGTGAATTAGTAAAAGACCGCGAAGTCAGCCACACTGAGGGTGGGTAGATCGTCTGAAGCAAACAAATAGTATCAGGGCAATATAGAACGACTCCAGGCACCCAGACATGGTTAAGACAGAAAGCTCAAACACTACTGTCGGTTGATTATGCGATCAATGTAGGTGCGTTACATTACTTATGAATATCCACACTAATCGTTGACAAAATGCATGTTTGCAGTGTCACAGCGAAATGTACGATGAGTGCACGTCTGAAGCAAGCCAATTGTACAATAGAGTACCATCGATGTCGACCGTGTATGCATATATGAAGAAACAGATACAGTAAGCGGGATATTTGTCTAAAAGATCAATAACTTCAAAAAAGACTTATTAAATGACGTCTTTTTTCTTATTTATCGTCTTCGTCTTGTTGTTGTTGCAGTTGTTGTTGTTGGTTAAGCACAGTTTCTTCTTCTTCTTATTCTTCTCTCTTCTTTTTTTTAGTTCTTCTAATTCTTCTTCTTTTCTTCTTCTTCTTCTTCTCTTCTTCTTCTTTTCTTCTTCTTCTTCTTCTTCTTCTTCTTCTTCTTCTTCTTCTTCTTCTTCTTCTTCTTCTTCTTCTTCTTCTTCTTCTTCTTCTTCTTCTTCTTCTTCTAATGAATACTATGCTAAGGTAACTAGCATGGGCTGCAAGTACCAATGGGTTGATGATTGCTGGCAGATAAATAAGTAATCTTACAAGTTAGGTTTTTTGAGTCATTGAGAGTTAGTGTTAAGAAGTGCCGTAGTTGTCTGGTATAGTTCTGAGCATATCTACAGCGACACCATTCTTAAATTGACCCTCAAGCCCGGCATAAAAATAAAGGCTTTCTGTGCGTTGTGAAATCTGCTTACCACGTATCGGTGATTACTGTACAAATTTTGATTAGTATTCGATTGAAATCATGTAGAGGTAATTTGCAATAGATATTTATTTGATATCGGTGCAATTATTTGCTAATCGCGAGTTTTCATATTGGTCCAAAAATATTTAAACATTGTGTGCATTCAGATTGTATAAGTATAAAACAGAATAATGTCTTCAGTAGAAATGAATAAATTCAACTTAGGCGGCTCGGTATAAAAGTATTTTGCATATGCGGATATTCGATCCAAGAATTAGAATCACTCTTTTGTTCGATTGACTGGAGTAAAATTCACTTCTATCTGAGCACTGATTCTCATTCAATGGACATTTAGGTGAAATTAGGGTCACGTAAGATTGCAACCTTCACCATTCACTATGCAAATTACCGAATTAATTCATGGAACGAGATATTTGGCTTACAGCTGCTGTCAATGATCATAGCTACGCACGCGGCATAATTGTCAGCTGATTATATTCATCGTAGATGTCAGTTAATTTCACATCTGAAGAAAAGAACACCACAAGGTCTAATTTTTGCCGATTGATTAATAGAAGGCGTGTGCATAGAACAAATCGACGATTTGATTCAGCTACACATCATCAATCGTATTAGAAACACATTATCTGGCCTTAACTAAACGTTATAAGATAAACTAGCCAATGATATTGCTGGAAAATAATACATAGCTTAAAATGCGGATAAGAGTGACTAACTTAATCCCAGGTTGCTTAGGAACCGCTTCACAAAAATGACATGCAATTCGTGGTGAAATTAATACTCTGTAACAATCCGTCTGAAATGTTTGATGTGTCTTTAATGTATATCCCGACATTAACTGGCAATATCAAATTATGTGAACATTTGACAAATATTATGATCAACAAAATAATGCTAAAATTTGAACTTAAGGTAGGTGATTGATGGCGCCATGGCCTGTCACTGCAAGACTATTGTGATCCTGGGAAATTATATACTAACTCTACACTAACCGAACTGCATTACATTAGTTTCCATGATCAAAGATGTTCTTGCGCTGCAATGAAATGCCTAACAGCTCTGGCGTTACGGCTGCAGGGGAAAGGTTCTCACAGTTTTCATTTATAATATCATCGCCTCCTCGAGCAATCTCCTTTGAGAGTTAGAATTCTAGCCAATAAATAAATCAACGATCACGAATATGACCGTGTACTGAATCATGACTTCAACGACCGTATGTTTTGTAGCGATAAGATCCTCTTTAGCTGTCATTCAGATGTGATGCAGGTGATTAATGTACGCTGTCAGTCATGATTGAAAAACGTGACTGACTCACTGACTCACAGGTTTTGATTATATTTCATTGATCTAACATGGAAGAATGTATTTGAGGAAGGCGCAACTTATAACGTCTTGAGGCTGCTTTAACTGTGTGGTATTGAGGTATGCAGATGAAAAACCCCTACATCGGTGCACCGAATGAGTTATTGTACTATGCCAGGAACTCATCACCTTATATCTTTGAATTTAACAAAAAAATTAAGTGGTTTTTTAGCACCGAAATTCTGTGAAGTAAAAGAAATACGCATAATTATTTCCTTACCAGTTATGATTAATATTGGGTTTTGAAAAGGATTATGTAAACTTATATTTAGAATTTTTTTACCTAGGGCTTATCCGTTAATTTTCTGTAGGGTAGGGGATGTTCATGTGTGAGCCAACACTTTTTTTCAGAAGCCACTTGTCCATCAGAGGATCACTATTGTGAGTTGTTTGGCAACGCCTGTTCTACATTCGCCAAACGAAATTTTCCACTTTTAATTGCTGCAGCTTCTGTATTTTAATTATAAAACATAGGCGATATCTAACCTCATGGTTCTCCCGATATTACCAATTAACCCTGACACTCGTCGCTCTATATGCTGGCTGATCTATACTATAATTGCATGTTTGTACGCATCTAGTACATCATGTAGCGGTATATTAAAAGCCCATCGCTTCGATATAACTAAACAATAGAAGCAATACAAGGCGCCTAAGGCAGTGCAGAACGGTGCATCGAGGTCAGATAACTGGACATGATTATTATTCTTTAACATTAATCCTTATCTTACAGTGCCTGTATCCAACATCAAATAGTTCATTGTAGCGATCTGTAGTTTCCATTCATGGCGGTAAATAGCCAATAGAGTGTTGTGGCTCTGGTAAACTAGATTTGTAACCAAGTTGTTCGTATATATCTACTCTATAGATATTTGCACTGATTATGTCATACTGGTTACGCTTTTATTTCCTTATTATTTGTCAATATAATCCTAAAACCCATCAAAAGTGCAATGCAGAATTTTAGGCTTTGGCTGATTTGTGACCTTATGTTATCTATGTTTTACTCTTTTTATATTGCAGATTATCAGACATTATTCCAAATACAGTGAAATACTATGCTGTACATTATTCAATGAATATTCAAGGGACGATGAACATTACAGCAGGTGATGCTAAACACCTAGTGATATTTCGTCATGCAAAGGCTAACAGACGTGATAGAGAAAGACAAGGGTTTCCAGCACAAGGAATATATTTCAAATAAAAAATAAATATATTCAAGTGTCTTTTCTTTGATGATGAATTTACAACATTTTATATAACAATGCGTATTGTTTGAACCCCATTAAACGCCAACATGATAGTATAATGTGATGCATTTCAAGTCGCTTTTTTCACTTGCATATTCTTTAATTGTGACAAGCTGCACTATAAATTACCTTATGTGCCTGATTAAATATTATTTCAACTGATAATTGTTTTCTGGTTTACAGTTCTCGACGTTGTAAGTTAAGGATCCTGCTTTTTATGATAACAACGACCCACACCAGTGAATATAGAATGACAGCACTCAATTAGGTTAACGTGTTTGCTGCATATTAGCATTTTATCTGATCCTCATTTTGTGTGCTTATCATATATCGTGCAATGCTTACCGTGAATGGTTAATAACATACACAGGGTCAAAGTAAGCAGTCAACGCCTATTTGTTTGACCAATATTTGCAAAACGTAAACCGAGATAACAATCCTTAACAATAGTCTCTTGGGTCACCAAAAAGTACAACTATTCTCTGGACAATAAAGCGGCCAAAAGCATGATGCTAAAAATATTTCATTAATCTGAATGCCGCTACTTATATATATCAACCGTTATTTACGGATTTCCGAGCATGGAGTATGTATCTTATGGTAAATGTTTGAGATTTCTGATATATCCGATTAAATGTTTTAATCAGCGAGTATAGGCTGAAACTAGAGATTTTTGGTTAATTTATTTTGCAACTGTGAGACAAAACTCTACTCCAACTTATGAAGAGGTCATACTAACTGCTAGATTCATAGCCGCTGTGATAACAAACAGCACACTTAGGATATTCGTCTATTTGCACTTTCAATTATCATAAGGATAATGCTTACCCAGGCGTTGTTTATGTGTACGCCTAATATGTGAGCTATGCATGGCGCTGCACTTCTTTGAGTATGGAACATTAATTCAATGCAGTTGAATCAAATAACCATTGTTTCGTCACTGCTGGCTCCTTTTTTAGTAATGCAGGTTCCAATTGGCTTACGGAAGTAAACCATCTTTTATTGCGTCGGATATAATCACCAATCAGCCGTTTATTGCGTCAGACAAAACCGCATGTTCTGAACTGTTCTGCAGAACTGTTCGCATGGTGCATTTAACGCTATGGCAGTTACTATCGAGAGTTACTCCTTTGCAGTTTTGTAAAGCAGTTTTAAATTGGCTTGAGCAAGTAAACCGTATTTTATTGCGTCGGATAAAATCACTAATCAGCCGTTTATTTCGGCAAACAAAACCAATGCGATGTTCGCAAGGTGCATTTAACGCTATGGCAGTAATGGTTGAAAGTCCTGATGTACGTTAAGTGGCTGTTACATCGTATATTAAGCTCGCTATGACGTTGATCAGTGAAAACGTAATACTGCCGATCATTTCCTTACACATTGATAGGAAGAACATTATGTGGCTTGGCTTATTAGCATTAACTCAATTAATCAATTTAACTGATGCATCGCATGGAAGAAGTCCGACGCAATGAAGGTGTACACAATGGCGATATGGCTTCGTTGTGGTGTAAATTGATAATGACGACCCCCATTTTATCATAAATAAACACTTTAAATTGTCGCAATGTGCGCAGTACACACACTGCAGTCGACTATATTTGATACAGCAGCCCGACGTGTAACTTTGAGACATCGTAAATCAAACATGCTATTACACAGTCAGTGACGTGTCTTTCCTTTTATATTAAGTTCATAAATTTGGACTGACCCAGTATCGTGTCAAATTTAATAGAATATCAAAGAGTCTAGGACACCAATGCGGAGCTGATCAAATATTCCTCTATAGGTTGCGTTCCTTTGATGCATATATATATTGAAAATTGCGACTAGCATTTGTAAGCAGTTCTTCAGTGAGACAGCCTTCCATAATAGCAGAACGGCTATTTTAACTCACTGACGGCAGCGCAATCCTCCTACGCCTATTGTGCTTGGTCAACCAAATACCCACGTTAGATATGCAGTACAAACGCCATAATGATCATACGCTCTTAATTGTGGGTACAAAAGTGACACTTGACTTGATCACATATAACTGCTTTGATCTATATGACGCACATACAATAATTGCACACATAATGTCGAGCCAATTTATTTTATTTTGGCAGAGAGTACGGGATTTATTTCAGATGTATTGAAGGTCAAATCAAAAACTTTTGATTTTGCATCCGCCGTAATTTAAAAAAAAGCAAACTCGTCTAAAAGTGTTTTTAAACAGCAATGGCCATTATAAAATATGTCAAATAATGATTTCTAATGTAATTCTAATTCTAAACGATTGTCCGACAACGATCTGAAAACTATAAACGATAATGCAATTGTAACTATAGTCTTGTTGGAGGCCTGTCAAATCAGTCTAAAAGGCAGTGTCTGTTAATATACTAGTGTTATATGATTAGATTCCTTACAAGAAAGTCAACCCTACTTATATGTTCAGGACGTTATTGAGCCACTCGTAAAAAAGAGTCGTCTGAAGGGATACCATGATCACAGCATAACCATCTTAGGCTGTGTTTATAGAAACTGATGCATTTTGATTATGCGGGGGCCGGTCAACTTCTACTGACCAGTACATCATTCATCAATAGCTGTTTATTCATAACCACACAAATTATACATATCACACCGACAGCTCATGCGTGACTATAAATGCAACATAATATCACATGTAAAGCATTAGAAATCGCATGATATCAAATGCAATACCGCAAGCTGCTTGGCTGACTTGGATACTTAGATTTGTGTTTACTCCAATAAACCCTGCAGAATGTAATAGAGCTACACAGTGAACGTTTCAATTTTATTGAAGACGCTTAACTCAAAATTTAATGAATTAATTAGCATTTATCCATATAGTTAAACGTTAATAAAAGCTGTACCCGATTACATAGAGAAATAGATTTAGCAATTCTGATCGTAATTATAATACAATAAAATGGCCATAAATATGCCAGACTGATCTAAACAATGTGCACACCTGCCATGTTCGTCGGAACATGATATTGCTAAGAAGTCGTATTTGGTGCTTACATGCATTAGTTATCAAAGCTATTCCGTAAAATGTCGGATGGGTTTTCTGTGTCTTGTGACTGAGATTTGCATTATTTAACGAGGCGTTCAACTTATTTTATTATATTAAGTTTTATCAACTCGTGGGGTGCCATCGCTCGCAGATAAGGATTCGTAGCGGGTTTGTAGGCGACCTCGTTCCCGATATTAAGCATGAAAGGCGAATTGCGATGGCAATATTGTTATGGAAAATTTAAGGATATTCACATTGTATCTAGTATCTTTAGCGGTAGTTTTAATTTATGGATACAGTGTCGAATGTTATTTGTTGAAATATCACCGGCCCGAGAAATATGGGAGGGAGGAAAACTGTACGAACAGACCTGAGTAAAACAATGAAGGCATAAGAATTTTTGATCCACCTTCGATTCCTAGTTTTTGAATAACTTTTAGTAAGTTTAGTAAATTTCGTAAGATTCAAATAAAGTGATTAAATGAATTACGGATAAACATTGGTTTCCATGTTACCACTATTTAAGTGTGATGTTAATGGAAAATACCAACTATGCCATATCACGTTAATGTAACGCTGTTTCCGGGTACTTCTAAAAAAGGACACGTAACTCTTGATCGATGCAGCTGATGCAATAATGCACAAGCGTCATAAGATAGTTATTAACATCCATGACAACAACATTATCATTATCATCATGATCATAAAGCATCATGGATTAGTTATAAAAGTCAATAAAGCCAAGCCGTGCGATATTTGGGTGTACAAACCAACTGTGCAGCGAGGAGTACATAGCGCCTCATGGTACATCCCCTAACGACAAAATACACATACCTTTCGATCAATCCGATATAATTAGTCCAATGGCCTGTTATTGCGTTTGGTTGTATTCTAAAAACAGGCAATGGGTAATGATCAGGAAACAAACCATGTTACGACTCGGCACGTAAGCGCTAAGATCATGAGACAATGGGAACAATATGGAGTTGCGGTCGTCTCTGCTGCCTTAGTATTTCATAATCGTTTAAATTTTTGATAACATTATTTTCAGCATGACGTATTTATGAATCAGATCGATGTGGAGTTATTAATTTGCAGCATTAACAAAAACGATCCTTCAACTTCGCATATACTCACATTATTGTATAATACCTTTGCTTCAAGATATTTCGGATTAATGGGAAAACTTTACATGCAGATGTTGCATAGATTATCGGAAGGTATTGGGAATTCCTAGCAGCATCCTACGTTGTTAATGTTTAGTTATTCGAGAAATTATGGTACCCAAATTGACTGGTCTTTACCTTAATGCAACTAGTCAATGAAGGTAGTTGTTGACAGTTCGACCTGTTTCTCGATATAAAAAACAATTAGAGCAATGCACAACATTGTAAATCAGAAACTGTGGCTATTTTTTCTGTGCTATATATTGTGTGGGAAATTTCCATTAAATGATGGTAGAACTAAACCGCGTGTTTGCATTCAACAACATTCCCGACAATACCGATAGGCTCATTTCAATCTGAGTCATCTTATGTAATGATTTACACAATCAACATTACACGTGATAATGCAATATTAGTTTTGTCATCAACTCGGATTAGTTAATCCGAATTCACTCATTATATGCTTTGCTGAAACCGCAGAAGTTACAATTAGCGCAGCCATGCATACATATGATGCAAGTGCAGCAGCAAACAGTGAACGCAAGTGGCAAAAGGAGCGCAGCTTACCAAAACACATTAATATAATACGAATGACAAACAAGGAAAGAGCATCATTGAATGATAATGACAATGCGAAAAGTCACATCTTGCAGAGCAGTCACCTTATTTACCGTATCGCATAACCATTCTAATGGCATTATCATTTACATAAAGTTGGTACTATGAAAGTTTGGACTATTTTGGTTTCGCGACTAAGGAAGAAAACGCTTACGTAAGGATCGTAGATCGAAGTATCAATCACCAGAGTGGACTTACGACTTCTGGTCTGATACCTGTAATTCGATATGTTAAAGCAATTTAGACGCCTTAGGTTGCCAACATCATTTCGTGGCTCCTTCACTTGTGCCATTAAAGATTGCGGCGTCGTAAAATGTTACAGCGGCACGCCAACTCGAATTATGATAAATATACGTCTCTCATTGTCTTGTGGGTTGTAGAACGCTTTATACCAATCGTTGCCATACTGTATTCTTTTTGTTTTCGGTATGTTGCGCTGATATTGAATAAGCCTGGCGTGAGAAAGATATGCTACTACTCATCCAGGATCTCTCATTCAATCACGGTTGCATGCGTACTCATATAGGGCGGGATGAACTGATTGAAGGAAAAAACTGAAGCTAGTCTGGGTTTTAAAATTTATTATCTTCAGGCCTAGAATATGTTAATCGGTGTCGTTAGAATGTTGGGACAAAACTGGTTTTGTCCGTGATTATGTAATATGGTTTCATATTATGCTCTTTGCTACTTTTTAAAACCGGACCTATTTCTGCAAGACATCACCAGCATCAACGTCACATGTAAGCTGAACGGGCATTGCTACTCTAGATATGTCACTGCTTTACTCATGATCATATTAAAATGACACACGAAAACAATAAACAAACAGACATAGATTCTTTCTATCCCTCCTAGTTGCTAGCTCGCAACAATAGGTAAGTTTACTCCTGGTGGGTTATTCCTTCTCATTTCGTCGTATCTTACATTATACTGTTAATGCTTCTGGTCAATGTCGACAAGGAATGTACTCAGCAGGGTGTTGAAATCCCCCTTCCCCCCAAAAAAACCACGTTACTTATAAGAGTGCGCTGCCTATGTGTAGTCGAACATTACTAAATATATTCCATATTTAGGTAAGGCAACTACACTGTAACACTGGGTATTCCGAGTGCCTTGCGCAAAACCTTTATTACATGTAATAACCATTAGTTTCCTTGTCTATAGAGGCTGTTAGCTTTTCCATCAGACGCCCATTGTACAAAACAACCGTGATTATAGCCATTTGCGAACTCATCCTTGGACACATCGCTACCACGTTCCTACACCAACATCATCCATAAAACTCTTCCCAATTGACTGGTAAAGATTTCCGCAAATTTTATGTTGTAAGGGGGAAAAGTGCATTCTTTCACTATGTAAACCATTCACTAAGATGCACTTCAATCATTCAAATATTTTCATGTGAGCAGTTGGGTATTGAATCATTGTTCTTGTAGACAATGATTTGTTACGATAACATTACACAACGGTCAACTAGATCATAAAATGCTGGGCGCATACTGATATGATCCAAACGGCCAAATTAACAAGACAAAAGTAGCTACTCCTTAAGTCAGATATATTCGCAATAGATATACGCACATTGGGAAATACAGCAGCAACAGACATGCTCAGTTTCTGCTTATTTATACCATTGCATGCTTGAATCATTTTCTTGTTTTACATTGGATACACAAGCATCTCGTGTGATGTGTTGCAATAATAATTTGCCTCTGGCCAGTGATATGACAGCTTTCAACGTACGAGCTGAGGCAAGCACCACTTTTTGCACTTTTTTTCAATAGAAATTACCTTATCAATAGAATCAGTAGATGTGATCAAACCTTAGCTTGATTAAAGGAGACATTCAAAGACAAAAAAGATCGCCTTTAAGTAGTGCTCGTTGCATCGCATAAAAGGCAAAAGATCACAAGTTCAGAAATAATTCACAACATAAAGGACAACATATATCTTAATAAGCTTCGTGCAAATCCCGCAATGGTCTCGTTTGCGCGATATATGACCAAGATAATATCCTCCAATAGTGATTGCTCAGACTTCCTGCAGGAGACCACTGAAAATGTCATATATATATATATATATATATATATATATATATATATATATATATATATATAGATATATATATATATATATAGATATATATATATATATATATACATTTATGGTCTCTTGTATATATATATATATATATATATATATATATATATATATATATAGATATATATATATATATATATATATATATATATATATATATATATATATATATATATATATATATATCTATATATATATATATATATATATATATATATATATATATATATATATATATATAAAAGTGCCATCCCGTGCGGTATAATGAGACAAGGGGACACTATTTCATGCAACTGCAATATTATCTATTACCAAAATACGAATCAGTTATGTTGGGGATGCTATCAATTTATGGATTTTACAACGGAATATCATGTGGCTTCTGCTCTGTAACGTTGGTCAAGCAAGCATTAAAGTGCGTTGTACATAGTAGTTGTAGCAGAATGTCACAGAAATGGCCAGCTAAAACATTTGATCGAAATATGAAGCCAATATTGATGGGCTTAACTGTATTATGCTGCTATGACGTAGGATTGACCGTGACTATTTGTGTTATTTGACGACATGGGTTGGTTGATACGGGTGGGGTGTAACAATTTGTATACATAAAATGCAACAATGATATAACATATTTTCGAACCTTTTACCGTGCAGAAAGGGTATATACGTTGGTCAAGCACGAAATAAAGTGTAGTTGCTTCGAAGCCGACCC
>CM067349.1:36709815-36782315 GCA_034190875.2 Urechis unicinctus | reverse complement strand
TAAGTTATGCCCAGATTTCGTGCAAATGTTGCGTTGATTAGACTCATGGGTGCAGGATAAATGAACGGAAAGAATTAAGGCACGCAGCTGTTTAATATATTGATCTCTACAGCCCACGGCAATTACGCAAAATTACGGTTTATTCGTTATTGGTGCGTTTAGATGTATATATGTGCTATACAATGTTTTAAACTAATACACTGCTTCATTTTGTGTATCGTAGATCAGCCTTTACAATATTAACGACGCGCAAATTATCGCACCTTGACGAAGAGATGCGTCAAGAGTTCACATCGTCCTTTGTTTAATTCAAACCTTAGTATAGCCGTTTCAAAACATAAATAAGACCGATACTATACATTTTCGTGGAACTTTCTGTTGAGCTATAGCTGCTGAATGGAAAACTTTATCACTTGCCAAACATTGCAACCACACTAGCAGTAAAACCTCGGACAGTTAGAGACTTAGCGGCTTCAGGATCAAGAGGTAAGGAATTCATCTGAAAGCATCTCGTATTGTTTTCAACTTTTTTCATCACGTTCTTATCGAACGATGATACAGGTGATTTATAGTGCAAGTGACAGGGGTAATAACATTGACAGTAAACACTCGCAAATCTTCGTGTCTTGATCATGAGTAAGGGTTCGTCAATTAGCAATATAAACCGCGATGCATACATCTAGAGCACTTATAAACCCATAGTTAGGAGACCATATATAAGACAACTTGTCATGTTGATTGCTTGTCAGTCTTGGCCGATATTTTATGCCATGTTGGAAAGAAACCCAAATATCGATTTTCAATACCAAGTAAAAAGGGAAACTAGTGCTCGCATAAATTCCGGTTTAATTCAGAAGGGAGAGAGCTATACGAGGATTGACACCACATTACGTCTGCGGAACGTTTTTATCACTTTATCCATTAACCAAGTGGATTGTTGTATTGATCTTACCTATACACACAAGAAACAAACAAGCTGCAAATTGGATATAGTATTGCCATATTGTTAGCCATTATGCGGAATCGGTCTGGAGCGAGGGTAGTTTTTTTCCCTCTTGACTGAGATGATGCCGGGTCAGTGGTTTGTTGGGTGGGGAGGTTCTGGACGAAGGCGCATGAGTTACTGTGCGTTATTGGGGTTCTTAATAGGCGTGCTCTTCTAGCGCCTACATATACCCACCCATGCTACGCTAGTTGGCCGGACCATTTGAGGGTGGCATGGCGTGCACGTCCACCAGCTGACACACATCTGACTGTTGCAATAGTACATATGCTCGGTCACGTAGGCCTCGACGTTGGCATGCTTCTGTGGCGCACACTACTTGACGTAGATATTATTATGGCTACACGCAAGGCATCACTGGTTGTGAAGCACTGCAGCTTGTGCAGGTTATTTTTGGGGTAGGCCGTAGTGGATGTTTTCCCCCGTAATGCCTATCAAGATGATGGCTCGTTTGGTGATCATCTCGAGGTCTACAATGTTGTGAACGGTGGCACCTGGACTATGGATCCGTTCCTCCTCGTCTCTGTGAGACCATAAACTCTGAGCTTACCTTCAAAGTCGCCTGCAACCATTTTGGTGAGGCAGTTAAGGTCGCCTTTGCGAAAGCAGCTCCCGATTCTTCGGGTGTGGCTCGTGAATGAGATAGAAGCCATGCACCACTGGGATCGGGGGTGGGGTTATGGGCGGGCGGGCGGGCGTTCTGATAGTATAACTTGTTGATGCCTATCAATAATCCCGGTTCAGTGTAACCTTGTTTACCAATTGGGATGACATTCTTGGCGAACTCAAAGCAACAGATAAACCAATCAATTTATCTACTTCCACAAATACCCATAGTTTAAATGGCTCAGTTGGTATTTTAATTTAAGATGCCGCCAATTGATTTGACTCGGCAAGCGCTGAATCATCGTGAGTAAGAGAATATAATTTTTGAGGACAATAACTGGAAATGTTCAAGTAGTGAGAACAAGGACAGCAATCCTGACATTTCACAATTAATGGTTACTTCATAACACGGAGTCATTTTGAAAGCAACAGATTAAAATTATCTTGTCTGTTGTTTCATGTAAGGTGTTTAATGTCGCCAAGGTTTGTCACTGTATGATAAATTATGACCTTTAAAGCGTGACTTTATGAATAACTGTGAACCGAACATATGGCCTTGCAGAAGCTTGCCTAGTCTAAGAATTTCGTCGACGTCAATGTTTAGTGGTACCGCTAAGGCATTACGTGCGTCGGGGAGAATTTATCATGGATTTCATTTATTGCACCATCGCATCCTGAAGCTATGTCCTTCGAGAGTTTGAATACCAGCTATGATAAATCAGCGATCACATCAATGACAGTGTAATGATTCATGACTAAACTGAGGCATGTTTTGCAGCGATAAAATCCCCTTTGATTGCCCTTGAACGTTCAGTTCGGTTAGTCACGGAACGGCGCAATCGGAGTCAGCCTGTGAAAAATGTCCGCTGTCAGCGCACAGAATAGCTTTGACCTTGACTAATCTCGAATCCATTAGTGTAAAATTCGCATGCATTTATACTTATTTCATAAATGTGGGCAGCGAAAATATAGCCCCAGCTTATGTTATAAGAAATATGATTGAATTCCCAATATGTCTCAGCACATAAGGATAAGAAGATCCTCAGCAATATAAGCGATCAAGAAACCGAATATGCGGTTGCCATAACAAATCATAAAGTAAGCGCATATGTGGGTTAAATGATGCGGTTGCATTTATAATGTGTTAAACTGAAAAGACAGACTATATATATATATATATACATATGTATATATGAATATAAATATATATATACATATATATTTATATATATATATATATATATATATATATATAATAATATATATATATATATATATATATGATATCTATATAAATATATATATATATATAAAAATATATACATATGTATATATGAATATAAATATATATATATATATATATATATATATATATATATATATATATATATATATATATATATATATAAAAATATATATATATATATACGGTTCGCTTGTTGTGACGTTGAGTATTGTTGGCTTTAGTTTATCATCGCAGGCAGCGGATTCCTGACTAACACTTATACTGAGATATTTGGAAATTCCCACAATAGCAATTGGACGCCCTAGTTTAAATTCTAGGAAATCCCGTCTCATTTGAATTACGCTGCCATAGCATGCTGTTCATAAAACGCTCAAGTAAAACGGCTAAAATGAAAGCTGATTTTGGTGTTCATTCATGGAAATCGATATTGCTTTGGTGCTGCTCCAGTGGACTGCAACGTACAGATAATAGCGTAATAACAGGGGTCTTATGATTGCCCCTATCATATGCGCATATGCCTTATCAGTGCAGGCGACAACCACAGAGAGGAGTCATGAACGAGCGACTTAGTTTTGCATCGGTTTCCGGATTGCTCTCAGCCAAATATCGGCGGACGACTTAAACGGATGTTGGTGTAGCTGTAGACTACATATGATCGGACATGACCAGAAGGAATTAATCGGCGAATTGTCAGAAGAATGATTGAAAAACGGGGGTGTCACATACAAATATTGCCGTTCCTATCCCTCGTATGAGTGATGTTTCTATAGATAATGTAATATATAATATGAAGCGACATTTCGATAATACCCAAGCCTATTTATAGCGTTTAGACAAGGATCAATTATAGAAAGCACATATGAAATGAATATCAAAACTAACTGTAGGGGATGGTATTGCATATTGAATGTCTGTTTGAGGAGCTTATCGTAAGGACGTGTAAAACCAATTTAACCCGATGGACACTTTTAAGCAGAAAGCCTCATATCATTCAAGATGGCATTAGTCATAACTGCGTGATGATATTGGTTACGTGCCTCGACACCTTCAACCTGTATCTCTGTATGGTACATTAATGCGATTCGATAGCGCTGGGTTACGGCAAGTACAGTACAGTACTTGGATATCTGTATTCTCCATTAAGGGATGTGAGTTTTGCTGTAAAGGGAAACTTGCGCCGATTTAACAGCAGTTGTCAGAACAGATCGATCACTGAACGTGTTGCATGGCTATGCTTAATAAATGAAGGCTTGTTATAAGACAAAATAATACTCGTTCAATGTATTGAATGTATTGAATACGGAACATTTATTCGACATAAGTTCTTCGACGACTGTTGTCTTTGTGATTGCTGCTATATGCATGACGCTTTATTTACAGACACTGTGAATTATATCGTCCATTATTAGCTTATTTTCCACATCATTAGGCTTTAAAGACAGCGGAAGTAACTACTGTTAACGATGCACTAGCGTGAACGCACCCAAGTGGCTTAAATGGATAACGTTGTTACTCCCATAGTAAATGGTCTTAGAAACAGAGATGTCACTGCTTAACAAATGCCAACAATTTAATTATGTGTGTAAGTGGTAGCGCGCATAGGCACGAGTAACGCCAATGCCACTAGCATGAGCAACGGTTGCCATCGCATTCAGAACAAGCCGATATCGCCAATGTTCCGGTCTGTAAAGCATTTTATTAATCAAGGATTATCGGCAAAGGCCTGGGATAGTAGGTGTGGCAATACGACACACTAAGTGGCACAGGGCATTCACACTGCAGAAAGCAATATGTTAAACCTTAATTAGAGCTCTGAAGGTTGTCGTCGGCAATTTCCCATGCAATCCGTGATCCAAATGATAACAACGACCTAATATATAGATGTGCGAAGCTATCTTGACTGCAGAAATTTAGATGTGACTTATACGAATCGCCCCCAGCAGCAATTGTTTTTACCAGGTGAAATACATTTTCTTACCCCTTAATAGCCAATGTTACAATGCATACAACGCAAAATCAGCCGTGCCTCCTCCCAATAAATAGATGATGATCGTTAGCTGAAAATGTTTGACCCTGAGACAATCAGCGCATCATTTTCCGCATATTACGACACAACGGCGAAGCTGTATTATATGCAAATGGAAAGAAAATGAAATGTCTGTCGGTATTGAGATTAGATATGCATTTCAAATCTTAAACCGATCGTTCATAAATTAAATTCAAGCATCACATAATAATTAGCGGATCATTGATATGCATACTTTATAGTGACTTATATAGGACCTCTACTATAGCATGCATATGGATGGTCAACAGTAATGACTTACAAATGAAATATCATATTCGCCGAGGGTTTGAACCATCGCTGGTGCTACACACGTAGAGCTTTAAGGCTCGCAGGAGTATATAATGATAACAGGTAATACCCCATAATGAAGGAGCAAGCAAATGTACGTCTGCACCTTACGTCAATAATATAGCATCCACCAATAATCTCTACACCATGTTTATTTATACCTGCATTACACTAAAAGTTTGATAAAGATATATCCTCAGGATGTGGATGTGTCTTAATACACTCCCATATGCAATTTGGCTCAAAATAAACAAACAATTTTGTTTGCACACGAAAGACACAATTAAAAAATAATGTGAGAAAGTGGATTGTAGTTATATGTATATATATATATATATATATATATATATATATATATATATATATATATATATATATATATATATATATATATATATATATATATATATATATATATATATATATATATATATATATATATATATATATATGTATGTATATATATATTTGTATATATATATATATACTGTAATATATTTATATATATATACATATATATATGTATGTATATATATATAAATACATATATATATATAAATATGTATCAATATATGCATATATATATACATATATACATGTATATATATATATATATCTATACATATATAGTTATACATATATATATATGCATATATATATATTTATGTGTACATATATATATATTCATATTTATATATATATATATATATATATGTATATATATATATGAATATTTATATACATATAAATATATATAAATAGATACATATGTTTATATATATATGCACATATTTATATATATATATGTATATATAGGTATATATATGTATCTATATATGTATACATATATATTTATATATATATATATATATAAATTTATATATATGCATAAATGTTGTGTACACATATATTGAGTCGTACTGTTATTAATTAACATCAACAATATTCGGCGCACAACATTCGTCCAGCATGGCAATGATCATTACTTCGCAGTTTCCCCTTCATTCATAGGAGCCTTATACATCATTAATGGCTTCTTTACCAGCATATTGAAATAATGAAGCCCTGAAGATAACTAAACAACAGCCACTTTTATCATTAACTAGGGTACTCGTGAGGACTATTTAGAATGGCTGATGGACAATATCACATATGTTATCGGCACTCTGTCTCTCTCTCACCATTCCTAAGGTTTATTTTTGCAAATATTGATAATATAATCCTAGTCGTTGAATTACTTCTTAATCAGTTAAACAGGATGTACATTAGTCGTGTTTATGTCGTCCCTTAGATCGGACAAGCCCGCAGTGCTGTGTAGTTTTGTGGACTGTATAATTTCGCGTCTGAGCAAGAAACTAATGCCAGATGAGGAATAAGATTGATTTTGAAAAGACAAATCATTTATGTATAAAATACCTATAATCGCCCCCGACCATAGCTCTACGCATTTAACGTATTTTTGGGGCAAGATGTTTTATCGCAAGGTAAACTCACGTATTAACTAATGCATATAATACATATGAATGTTAAATTTTGACATATACCTGGCAGTGCATAGATTGTTATTTTAGTAGTAATGCTTTTCCCGGTAAATCGTTCTTCACCGCGCTAAATTGACATATAATGTAAAGCAAGAAGTTGATTTATTATAAATGTCAAACGTTTTACTTGAATCGCTATTGTCTTAAGATATTATAGGAGTTTAACCCACAGTGACATGTCGTAGAATACACGGGGAAAAGGGAAAGCACATCACAAACAGCATTTTATATGACACAGTCTCCTCACTACAGTGCATTGGATTTTAATTGTTAGCAATATAAGCTTGTTGCATTTAAAAAAGCATGTTCCCATCTTTCATTTAGCCTCTGGCACTTCACCATGACTCTTGTTAGAATATTAATAAGCCATGGAGCAAGACAAGGATGCAAACAAATGTAAAATCGCGGGGCTTCCACGGGTTCTGGATGCTCATATGAAAGAATACAGCACACACTGCAGAGCCATGCAGAGCCACGCAAGCAAAAATCATTTCTTGACCTTTTGTTGATAGCTTAATCCACGATTATCTGACGTTTTATACCATGCCATGATCAACTGCACGCGTGAAAGGATATACGTCAACCGTTAGGTGCTATTGCAAGCTTGAAGCATGCGCATTTGTAAGCTATGACCTCGGCAGAAGTTAATCAATGTTTAGAATGCATTGATGTTCAGGCGTTTGTACTCAAAGCACTATATTTGAAGCTAAACATCTTTGCCATACCAAAATTGATTGTTTCATGATTGAGCGCGTGCCAAAAGAAATCCATATAACTCTATTTTTTTCTATCAATAATATGCGCACGAGAATGGATAATAACTAACTCCAACTACTCCAACTCAAGTACCTGCGGTCTAAAACGTATCGGACGTATCACGTGAACAAACGTTTTCTTCAGGTCAGTCCGTCAGACATATTTTAATAAACCAATATGCATAGGGGTAGAATCTGCTTTTCGGACCATTTGATTATTTTACCTAACAAATGAAATGAATTGAGATGTGACATATCTCACATTTTGTGATGCAAATATTTATTAGTTCATCCTCTGCCATAGTTGATATTAGGAACAGATTATGTTAATCTTTATGGTAGGGACACAGAATACTTTATGTTCAAGTATATATACATATATTTGTTTAGTTGAGTTATCTGTGTGTTTGTTCTCATTCGGATGAACTCATTCCCCCCCTAAAAGCAAAATAGTCGCGCGTTTTGTGGAAGTGCGAATAAATTTGTAAATGAATATGAAAGCAGTATTTGTGTAAGGAAGAATCCGCAATATTTTATGTACTGCTATTTCGAAACGACGCAGATAATTTCGACTAGCATCACTCAGTGCTTTTGTATTCCGTGCAAAGCACTCGAGACAATGCTTGTATAGGAATCGATCAGCTTGCCCCTTTATTACGAGTAATATAGTCGGTAACTGCAGAAATAAAACGTGTTTATGTTCATAGTAAATGTTCATAGTAAATGTTTAATACATTACCAGAGAGTACTATAAGCTTGCCATTTGGCAGTTGGAATCTAATCAGCATCCATCGAACCTTTACTTATTCAAATAAGCATTGCTTGACGTAGCCATTACAATAACAATGAACTAAATCTAAATCGTTCACATGCTATGATCGTTCATGTCTCCCCCTCGCTGTTTGCCACCGTCTTAACAATCATCAAACATATATAAAGGCCTACCTTGGAATATTTATGGTCATGAAAGAAAAATATATGCAGGACCGCGATGATAATATTTACATAATTCAACCCTGGTCCAACCCTTAGGATTAACTTGAGAATCGCCTACATTTATGTTAACAATATTGTCAATGCAAGCAATCAACGCCTATTTGTTTGACCAATATTTGTTTGACCACGCCATGATATGTCAACTGCACATAGAGTTATAGAAAGTGCCCAACCGATATCACTATCCACAATAATGAGCCTCACAGCTAATCAAGAAGTACAGTTATTCTCTGGAAAATAGTGCGTCTGAAATAGCGGTATGGAACTATTGATTCTAAGAATATTAAATTAATTCAAATGACGATGTTAATATATCGGTCTTTATTCACGGATTTCTGATCATAGATAATATATTGTGTGACATATCTTTGAAATGTCAAGGTATTACAATAATATTTGAGAAGCAGAACATTCAACAAATTCACTGGAGTTATAAATCAATGCTGCTTCTTTAATAATCCAATCCTTGTAAAGGTCAGACACTGGTAGGGCAAGCGGGTCAGTAAAAGCAGATGGATTTATAGTACATATTTAATTGATGCATCGCATCGAAGAAGAAAACAGCTGAACGTCTATCTTACATTTTAGTACTAACGATACCATTATTATATATTCCAACATTGTGAAAGCATAACTGATTTTATTCAGGTCACGCATATGGGATATTTGCATGCAAAATGTCAATCCTATTAGTCTAAGGGGTCAATTTGTTGGCCTAAATGATTAATATTTGGTTTTACATTTGGCATCGTTTGTTGTGAAGAGCACAAATTGCATCTCAGAGTGTTTTAATCAGCAATCGGTATTTAAGATATGAATATGCATGCTATATACCGTTTTGTCACGTATGGCAATCATCCATATGGCATATCAGTAGCTGAGTAACCATTGACATTGTTACGACAAAGTAGACATAAACGATATTACTAGTTGATACATTCATTGATATTCATCCACGTTATGCACGAAAAAAAGAAATATACCCAACATAACCATTTTGTGCGCGCCTCCGTAATATACGTTTACATCGAAAAGCACATTGATTTTGCCAGCAACTGAACAAATCGACCCTGGTACAAATGCGCGTGACAATAGCAATTAGTTGTTTATGCAAACGGTAACTATTCGGGCAAATAACTTCTTAGGATAGCAAAGCAGAATAAGACTAATCCATGGATTAATGTATACTGACTTCTATCCCATGTTGCTGTTGGTGACAGCCGGCGTAGAATTATACGTTTTAAATTATGAGTGCAGCTAACGTAAATAATATCAAATTATAACTTACACAGCACGATGCAAAGTTGAAGAATACGAATTAAACTGATGTACAATTACCAAATAAATGTTGATGCTCATGTAAAACACTAGATTCGGATGCCATTAAGTAGTGTGTGGGGCATATTCTTTGCACATCAATTAGGTATTGCTTTGTATATCTTTGTCGAAATTGGGAGGATAATGCTACCTTTATATTAGTCTTCGCCGTTATACACCAAACATAACAACTGTAATGTCAGTAGGATCTCGGCTGCAATATTCACGTCTTCTCAAGTCCCGTCAAAATATGAACTTCACGAAAACCCAACAATTCCGTAGCCCTTACATTCTTCTTGTTCGGTTTGTCATGGGCTTGATTTTAGCCTTGGGCTGCAGCACTGACACTCTATCAAAACATTTGGGCATAACTTATACGTGAAGCACATATATCCTGGAATGTCACAGCACAGGGCAGGTTAACACTAAAACAATACCATCGTTTAGTGCAAATGCGAAACCGATTGTCCTGCCATAAAAGGTAAAAAATATTAAAATGCATTTGTCTGATGATACGCAACTAATACGCTAAAACTATGTATTTTCATTTTGTGGCCACACATATATCATTTTTGCTTCAGTGTATAGTTAATGAAACATTTTAATGCCAGTAGCGCACAAATGTCACCACCTGAAAGCGCTTTGGCAATGGTTATCCTCAGCCTATAATTTTACATCGATCCGCTTATTGCTTTGCGCTAAGTCTGATATATAACGGGTATACACTTTGGTTAAATCCTATTTATAAATGGAAACTAGTTGTTAAAGCAAATTTATATAATCAACCTCTATGATGACAGTAGTGATATTTCAAGACCGTGGGTCAAAATAGGAGTGAATATATCGGGAAGCAAAACGTTCCATGTCAATCAGAGACATAAATCGGTCTTTGGCAGAAGTTGTACAAGTGTCGCAACTTAATCAGTTAATGATATTAAGAGTCAAACCACCTTCAATATCAATAACATCTCAGGTTAGATTTTTTTATTGTTTTAGCAAAAGTCAGACAAGGGTCAGTTGTGAATCCTTGGAAGTCAACAGTAACGCATAACGCATTAACAATTTAAAAAAAAACAGCAACAGAACAAGTAATTAGACCAATCGAATCGTAGCAACGCAGGGTCACTAAATGTATTACTTGTGACATTGGTAGCCGTTTCCTGGTTTTACCACCCTCTAGCACTGCCAGTTCTGTGTTGCTAACATATTAGCATGCCTAAATGACGGACTGATTCACGCCAGTTCGCGTTAAGGATGGATTTTCGCATTCCGAGTTTACCCACAATTTCAGTCAGAATGCGGTACAGCAGAATGACGGATGATTATGATACAACGAATAGATCTGTAATTACCACCGGATGTATGTAGTTACTGTCTGTGACAGGTTAGTTGACATCTGCATGCCGAGCACAGTAGATTTATAAAAACCACTATTTGAAAAACAATTGAACTAGAGTAATTGGCTTTCCCTTTTGGTGAATCCATAATTGAAATGGGGCACTCGAAGTGGTCGGCTTTTACCGGGCGCTGTGGTTAGGCGTTCCACTGCCCATTATACGCCTTATCCCTTATGTTTGTTATGCTTTCCATTTCGTATACGTTCTTGAATCGGTCTTATCTACTTACGTCATGTCTTCAAATCCAGCGGGGCTATGATAAAGGCACTCTGTCTGTCAAAATAAAATTCTGAGTGGAGCATGTGTTTTAGACAAATATATTCGACCGACAACCGCCCACAACCACACGGTTATCAACAAAACTAAAAAAGGTGGCTACATTAAAATTCACAGAAAAATATATGAATGTATATTATATTTAACAATTGCTTTAGAGCAATTGACATTTATTGTCACTGCGACATAAACTGCCTTATAACTGAGATAATAATACGTCGCACGAAGACATTCTTCACTCTGGGTAGAGTGCTTCAAACGCCAGAAACTAAAGTGTTATAGATATGCAACACAACCTGACATTGTTAATGTATTCTCTCATGCGCCTATATTTCATTGTTGACATTGCACGGAAGACTTGTTGACGAAGTCGTAGTAGGGTCTAGCTTTACAGAAATGTTTAATCCATGTGTCACTTATAGTAGATCCGTATTGTTCTATTTTGAAAAAGAGCATATACAATCGCATGGGCTTCGTTTTATTACATGCATGATAAAGTGACAACTGTTCCTATGCACATAATGCCATAATTGTTCGTTTAGTTTGAGGGCTGCTAATATCTATAAGCGGCAAGCTTGTTAAGCGCTTTATTCGTTTATAATCAGCCACTTCAAAAATAAAACCGAACCTAAAATTAGTAATGTAATTTACCTTCAGCTTCGTCTACCATATGAGCATAGCTATCATTATCAATACACACATACTAATCATACTAACCTTTTCTCCGCGGCTTATTTTAGAGGCAAATATACCCAGACGGGAAGTACATTATCATTAACAGCTTTTAATCAAGAGGCGAAATGAAATACAACAGGGATATGAATAAGTATGCAAAGTAATAAAAATATGTTCCTATTCATTAAAAATCTACTCCACATCTTCAAATGAAGAATGAATTGGAACATTGTACGGCTTTGATATACTGATAAGTTTTTTTCAGAATTGACCTTCACAAATGACACACAGTCTGTAGCAACCTTCATTTCTTGCCCATTGTGTTGTTGCCCATTCAAAACAACACTAACGAATGCCAACCACGAATTTCTGATATATCGTTCTCTAGATGATGATAATGCGGCAGAAAGGTATGAGTAATTTCACCTATTCCGCTCATTATTATATGCGTCAGAGTTCACAAACGCAGATGACGACCTAGGACAGCTCAGTCGTAGTGATATGTATTGACGTGTGTCAGTGTTGCTTTATCCTTATCAAAATCGGGTAGATCTCGGAGGTTTAAAACACTCTCTGTTGATCTCTAATGCCTCATAAAGTACACGGAATATGTTTGTCTTCCTAACGCATCAAATAATGCGTCACAGAGAAGAAAATTTATTAAACCGCAATTGAATCAACTAGTATTGACGATTAATAAGCCATTTCAATGTAGCTTTTTAGATAATAATGTCATGACTATAGCAACTTTATTAAGAATTCTTCGACTGAATGCACCAAATCGCGTTTACATAAAGATCAAAACGATGATTGTCCAGAAGACAACCACAATGATGGCAATGTTGCTGCTACCCGTACCTTGTCATATTGGTTTTCCCTCTTGGCAACGCGACCTGTAGTCGCATTTTGTAATCTCTTGTTTGACGCATTATGTTACAAGACAACATTTTGTGATTTAAATCATAAGGCTGTAATCCATCTGCGCATAAGATCGATATAGGCTACTCGTCGCCACAAGAGTAGTAAACCAACGATATTAGCCCGAAGGGAAAACATTATCACAGCTTACACTCCAAATTATTGCATGTTGATCGTGAGACATGTCACTTTCACGTTCAGTGCGCATTTGAAAACACTTTACTGACTTAACAATATATTATATATATATATATATATATATATATATATATATATTATTATAACGACAGGAGCAATTGATAAATAGGTTGTATAGGCTTACTGAACAGGGCGTTTGATATATTTATTTTGCATCTATATTATATATATAGACGGATTGTGAAATAGAAGAGAATGGCATATATATTTACGTAATATAATCGACACTATTTGTAATAATCCAAAAAATATATAATATATTCGCGTTAATTTGCATTTTTTTATATCTATATATATATATTATTCATGGTATATATATTGTTAATAGCAATATATTTTCGAAATGCGGGTTTATACACTATTATATATGGCTTATATATATATATAATAATATATCTATATATATATATATATATATATATATATATATATATATATATCAGCCATTTGTATCGCGGCTAGTAGCAAACTCAGAGAAAGCCGTTTGGACGTTCAAGATCATCGGTACCACCTGTACCGTCGGTGCGTGAACAGATTATGGCGTATTGTAAAGAGGGTTAGCATTTTTTATTTTGCATCTAATATTACCCTACAACCCTAGACAATAGTAGACGGATTGTGAAATAGAAGAGAATGGCAAGATGCAGACTTACCGCTGATCTGGTGCATTTACGTAAAGTTGGAGGCTAATCGACACTATTTGTAATAATCCAAAAATTATAAACTTTTCAATTTACCGATAGTATTCAATGGTATTCGCGTTAATTTGCATTTTTTTAAATAGCAATCTATATTTTCTTTTGTTATATTGACAGCATAAACGGAGATATTATTCCAATAGCGTGGTTTTGTATCTCTGTTCTGCGTAAAACATCGCTTGTATTGTCCTATGTTATAGGGGAGCTGGTTTCCGTTTTTACAGGTTTCCGTGCCTTTTTTGTTTGTATGGTTGATATATATATATATACCGTTTGCCATATGTTTGGGGTGAATTTTTGCGTCAGGTAACCTCTTCTTCGTCGTTCCAACAGAATTTAGTTTTTTGAACGCATACAGTGCGCAATTGCATATCTACATTGCCAGGCGGTAGGACTCATTCACCGGATAGAAGCTAAATGTGAATAAAACAGTACTTATGGCAAAGTCGAAACTCGTTAACGCATACGCAGAGTGATATGATGAAGAAGGTTTGTGTATTTGCTTTAGAGAGCTATGCCATTTCCAATGTGTTTTAATGGACAGCTTTAGTCACAGTAAGTCGACTTGATATTAAAAGGGGTGGGTGCTTACATTGCTCGTTTCGCCTATGATAACATATAGAATGGCTTTCTATCATGTGACGCGTCTCTGTAATCCTCACGGGCGTGTATGTGGAATCAAGTTTAACAAATTTTAATAGAAAGCGTGCGTTTGATTTGTGAATAAATGCGTTTTGATAATTACTCAAGAAACATAGTAATAAATGAATACCAAGCGGTAATGGATGTTATTTGGTGTATTGTTATTTCATGCTTAGACCTACTGTTTGAAATAATGTGCTGAGAGAAATTTCATCAACATTTATTGCTGATGCTTGACAATGCAGACATTGTCACATGGATTGTGGAAACATTCCCATGAGTAATACACATCAAATAAGGAATACAAAAATCCAAAGTCAATTTGCTTAGAATATCTAAACAAGTGAACCGTGCTATAAGTACGCAATGCCAGCAACGTCGACGGGGAGTTTGTGTTGGTGCTTGTGATATTAGGTATATGTGCTGACTTCAAAAGTAGGAAGGATTTCAGCTGCAGATACAACCCTTCGGTACGCATGTTTGATTGTGTTACAGGCATCTCAAACCTTATCCCGGTGTTTTTTTTCGGATGCTAACCCATCCCTGCCATTAATCAAACTAAGGTTTTCTTCTACGAGGATCGCAGCAGCCCTTGCATGATAGTACCTTATCGATATGCAGCCAATTTCGGGGTGCTTGAGACGGTTTCATGTGCTTAGCATCGACATGCTACTTCCACTCATAGATTAACTATTTTGGAGGACAAAAAACCGCCGATGCTGTGTTTTGGTTATGTTGAGTGGTAAAGAAAAGAATACACGTAATCAGTACCTATTGTATCAGCCATTTTCACGCCTATTTGACATATTTGCTGAATTTCTTACGATACAATATTTACATTGTCCTTGCCATGAAGCCTGCTACAGCAAATAGCGATATATATGTGTTGTTTTTGGGATTTATGTACCAGGAATAGTATTTACTTCATCATCATCGACAACTACGGATTGAAATTTGCAATACAACAACTCGTTAGATCTAATTTATCCCTGTGTGAAATACTTCCATCAACATCTACTAGTGCGATTGGTGAAATATTTTCTACGTTTACTGCAGTGGTTGGAATCACTAATGATGCTATGTTCGGTATTTTGCTCCCTACCTTGACCAGTTATGTTTTGAATATTAACTAGTCGATCATCACGTTACCTAGGGTCTATTTCCCCCTAGAAGGACAGATCGGTTGTTAGGAGAACCAGCAGGTACTAAAATCGTGCATATTAATACATTCGAGCTCTATCAATGACTTGAGCAATAATAATTTAGGTTTTAAGCTTCCAAAGACTAAATAAGTACAGAATAATGTATTTCATTATACCATTTCGTGCTTTCGGGCCTTGTTGTGCCGAACAAAGCAATGTTTGAGGATACAAGGCATTTATCTATGTATCAACGTTCGTAAGTCTCTACGTTTATGTCTCAATCGACAATTCAAAGAGATATTATCACCATAAACCTTGATCTAATTTGGACTGTGTGTAAGCATGGATTCTTGATATCGCAATGCTCTTTCGTCTAGTAGAACTGGCTTGGGAATAATTCAGACTATAATACGGCCTTTGTATGCAACTGAGCTGTGTTCGTGTTAACAACATAATCATTCCTTCGTTCTCACCGTGTATTATTTAGAGTGAGTTTTGTGAGCAAACTAACTACACTTAAAGGTGCATAGTGAAGATATTCAAGATGCTTATGGTGTAAATGTTTGTTCGCGTTGGATTGTCCGTCTTGCTCAAACTCGGGATGCAAATTAAGCTGTAATTTAGTGCAACTCTGCTCACACGCTAAGCTGTTATTGCAAAGGGTTGATTAACGTCGACCTTATTTACCAAACAGCGTACTAACATTTAGTATTGCATTGACAGATATCAAAGACGCTAAACTAGAAAACCAACCCATGGCGGTGGCAGATAACATCAATGTATGTAGCAAGAAGGCAGCAGTGTTCGCAACGTAGTATTGTAGTGGGCGGAAATTAAACGCGTTGCATTTGACAGATAATTAATATCTGAGGGAACCCACTTTTGCTGATATCAATTCCCACCTGATTGTCCGCATATATCATGTCACAACGTGAAATATATTTACAGTCGCCATTCTTGACGTATTTTTCATTTGGATGGTATATTTCAAAAGTATAAATACCAATTGATGAATGAATGAATGACTAATTAGATACATATTTCCTCTGCTTTGAATAGAAAAATGTTAGCACCCTATGAACCAGTCGACTCATCAATCAGTCTGTAGAGCTGGCGACTTAATGCTGTTATTTTAAATATATATTGTATTTTCTAACGGCAAGACATTATAAAAAAATCTCGTAGGAGGCAAGGCTTCACACTTTGTTTATGGTTCTTCCTAGCGTATCACATTTTTTAATGAACTATATCATGTATTCACTATATCGTTATTATTTATGAAGCATTTGTTGTTTTTCCAGAGAGAGACAAACAATTTCCATGTATAGACATACAATTAAAAGTACATCTTTACATATTGTATTGTTTATTTGATGGCACGCAAAGCATGGAAATTCCTTAATCTCCACACGCAGCCGTTTGTTTTGGTGGGCATTATTTGTCGTAAAGTTTGATTTGCCAGATGGCGTTTGAATATAAAACCAATGACTTTAAGGTGGCATTTTACTGATGCTTAACGCAGAGCATTTCTGCCATCGACAGTATTTATTTTAATATTGCACATTGCACGGCACATTTCTGTGTAACAATCAGTTACCAGAACACAATAAAGGTAATCTAGACAAATCAATTTTGATTAATTACCCAGCAACGCGAATGCAAAAACCTACTGAAATAGAACATAATCAACCTAATCGGGAATAGTGATTAATTACACCCGATTGATAACCCAGCAACGCGAGTGCATTTACCTAATGACATAGGTGTCGATTGTGCATATATAAACCCACGCCATGCCTCCGATCGGTTTCGAAGTTGCGTCAAGCAATATCGGTAGTTTTGCTGGGTATGGAGTTATCTTATTCAGTCAACCAAATACTTGTCAATATCAATATATATATGAATCAATATATATATATATATATATATATATATATATATATGAATAAATATATATACATATAATATATATATATATATATATATATATATATATATATATATATATATATATATATATTGATATTGACAAGTATTTGGTTGACTGAATAAGATAACTATACCCAGCAAAACTACCGATATTGCTTGACGCAACTTCGAAACCGATATATATAGGAGATAGATGTATATATAGATAGAAGAGATATATATATATATATATATATATATAGAGATAGAGATAGAGAGAGAGAGAGAGAGAGATATCTAGAGAGAGAGAGAGAGAGAGAGAGAGAGAGAGAGAGATAGAGAGATCTATATCTCTCTCTCTGTCTCTCTCTCTCTAGAAGAGAGAGAGAGAGAGATATCTATAGAGATATCTCTCTCTCTCTCTATCTCTCTACTCTATACTATCTATATCTCTCTCCCTATATATACTTATATATATATTCCCTATATATATAAATAATGTATATATATATGTATATATATATATATATATACATGTAATATATATCTATATATCCCTATTATATGTTTATATATTTATATATATATATACATAAAATTATATATATATTTATATATATAAATATCTATATCTATATATATACTCTATCTATATATATAAATATATATATATATATATATATATATATATATATATATATATATATATATATATATATATATATATACATATATACGTACATACATGTATACATATATTTTGATAAATATAAATATATTTTTGTTTGTATATATATATATATATATATATTTATATACATATATATATATATATATATATGTGTGTGTGTGTGTGTGTGTGTGTGTGTGTGTGTGTGTGTGTGTGTGTGTGTGTGTGTGTGTGTGTGTGTGTGTGTGTGTAACTAAAGCACCATAAGAGAGTGATAGAGAATAATGTTTTTTTTTCAGTGTACATCCTGTACGTAAGTTATATTGGCTGGTAAAGCCACATTGAAGTCTAAGCTCTCACAGTCTGGGCGATGTATTCACATCCTGTACGCTAGTTATATTCCACCTGTGTCTTTTAACATATCAAGGCCAGTTGGATGTCTGGCGAACATTAACTTTGCTGATATTGGCTGGTAGAGCCACATTGAAGTCTAAGCTCTCACAGTCGAGGCGATGTATTCACGATGGACTTACATAAATACCACCTTAATCAACGACCTTACTTATGTACAACTAATACATTTTGCAATCAATTTTAGAATCAGTTGGCCGAGAGAAGTATTAACCTTCATAACGTTATTTGTGTGTTCAGTACACGTAGATAATCCGGGGTTAACCGGGTACCTATCTCCCATCAGAAGCCTTAATGATGGCTCATGTATCAATTAAACAGTGCGTTGCCAGGCTGTTATCGAAATGATTTTCAGCTAGCTACTTATTATATGTCTGCCCTAACACGAGAAGGACAGTTGAGGGTTGAGGTATTATTCCTTTGTAAGGCTTTGCAAAAGAGAGCTGTCGTTGTCTCGATCCACACAGTTAATGATATGTTATTTGCCCGAAATGTGATTGACAAGTATCTTATGCCATATATTGTGTTCCTGTAGATGGATATTAGGTAACGCTAATATATACATGACGGTTTAACAGCTGAATGATACACCGGTCAGGTGGCATCGAATTGGCCAATGAGGATATGAATATCAAAGTAATGGAACGGCACACTGAGGCTACCTATACTACAACGCCATAAAGACAGCAATTTAATTTATTGCTGCGTTATTACTTAAAATGATCGCCCAGCAAGCCCGCAATTTTAATGATAGACTATACACGTGTAGCAATCAATTAAACAGGTTAACATGCTCCAATTTGTGTTTCTGGGTGGGACATTATCGCCCTGACGAAAGCTACGGTGCTGTATGTATGGCTTTAAAAAGCTGTTTTGTGGTTAAATCGGTCTTAACCGGCTGGTGTACTTCACTTCAATTTGACATGCACTCATTGTGTTACAATATGCCCCCATGAGTGTGAGCATGTTATTACATTAAGATAGCACTCTGGTTGACAATTTTTAACTTTTTGTCGGTTGCGCTGTTATATGTTTGTTCTCATATACTGGGACGAGATTCTATATTCTTTGCTAGACGTCTAAACATATATACGTGTAGCAATCGAAGATTTTAACAGAAAAGTTGTTACCGGGTCCTGCATTACACAATATGATGTTGGCATGAGCGAAATAATATCATCGATTAACCTTTTTCTACTACATATTATTACATCATAGCGTCTGTTTTGCAATGTACATGACAATATCGCCTTAACTTGAACAACCAGGTAATGCATTGGTAGATAGTTAGGTGTAGGAACATAGGCTTTTGGTACAATTGAGGGAGACAAAGTAATCGACAATGCTTCGATCTTCTCGTCAAAATAATTATTCAAATGGCATTGTTCCTGCAACCTGTAAATGGTCCTACCGATTTGAATTATTGTCAACGCAATCTAGCGCTGCAGTTGCCAACCCGTATTTGACACAATGACTGCCATTACATATTTCAACCTCAATGCATAAAGCTGGGTTGGTTAATTCATCGCACAGGGGTGGCCAACCACCAATATTAAGCCGCAGGGATTCCATTATTACAGCCTATACTCTCTACAGCATTGTTTGCAGTGATTTACGACCGACTGCGAGCGTCTATGCAAACCGACACCTTGTTTGCCCTCTCTTCAAAATGACCTCCACAAATAAACACTAGACGCTTACTAGCTCCTACCCGCTACCAGAAGCGTAAAAATAAAAGTAAGGCAGATCGTGTCTCACCTTGTCACAGCCGCACATATGCAGCATATTAAATCGAAACGTACCATAGCTAGAACATGCAAAAACTCTATTAGGTGCGTTCATATGGCTGGCCATAGAATGGTATACATAATGCTGCACGGAAAAGTCTGAAACAGCATAATGTATCTGACATCTGAAATACATTTTATATTAATTTATTAAGTAAAGGTAGATCGCATGGAGAATTCCTAGCTTTGAATTTCGATTCCGAGCAGCTCAACAAAACTTAGTCAATGCCAAGTAAATATTGTTGCTCAAGACACATATGAATATAGTTGCTGGTTAAAAAATGTCCTATTTTGAAAGGCAAGTTATCTAATATAATGCTGATTTTAAATACTAAACATAGTGGGTACCCAGTTTTGATATTGCAATCGAACTGCAAAGCAATGCATTGTAGTGAATTGTTAGTGATAGGAAATGTCGTAGAATACAATATCGAAAGCAAATTAATCCATAGTGCTTTGATTTGTCCCCACTTGCATGTGCAGCACTACAAATACTCATTCGTCTAATTCTTTAAGATTATTATTCGGATGGCATTACTACTGCCACCTGTAACTGGCGATATCAAAAATGTCCTATTTTGAAAGGCAAGTTATCTAATATAATGCTGATTTTAAATACTAAACATAGTGGGTACCCAGTTTTGATATTGCAATCGAACTGCAAAGCAATGCTTTAGTGAATTGTTAGTGATAGGACTATGTCGGTGTAATACAATATCGTAAAGCAAATTAATCCAGTGTGCTTTGATTGAATGTCCCCACTTGCATGTGCAACACTAGCAAATACTCATTTCGTCTAATTCTTTAAGATTATTATTCGGATGGCATTACTACTGCCACCTGTAACTGGCGATATCAAACTTTTCCATTTCACAAACATTGATTTGGTGCAAATCAGCCTGTGACGGAGGAGTCATTTCGGATTCCATCCATAACGCTATGCTATATCTGTGCATCAGTCAGGCTTAGTCTACTTGTCACACAGGGATAGTACACCATCAGTATAAGGCCGATGTGTTTCCATTATCATGTCCCTTTCCCAGGGATGCACTATTGACTATAATATATATATATATATATATATATATATATATATGTATATATATATATATATATATATATATATTATATATATATATCTCATATATCATGATATAGATATATATATATATTTTAGATATATATATATATATATATATATATATATATCTATATATATATATATATATATATATTTTATTATATATATATCAAAAAATTAGCTTTTTTTCAATTTCCGTGTATGCACTTTGCTTAAGATCACATCCCCAATCTACGGCATTGATGCACATGAATATCCATTCCTCTTTACCAAGAATATCACTAATGTGCACTGGCCGCTCATGTATCGCGTATAACACGCTGGTTGTCTACGTTGCCTCTATTTATCATAAGCTATAAGACCCAGCTAGACATGGTTTCAGAATGACCTTAATATTGTGTATAAGATAATCGATAGTTGCCTAAAATTCGAAATAAGCTGTTTGTGTGATGTTCTGACAACAACTCACAAAACATATAGTTACAACATCCATTTTAGGCATGGCAAACCAATCTAAACAGGCTATTAACAAACTGAATTAGATAGGTACCAGACAGAGTTTTAACCATCACGCAAAGTAGCGTTGCATTTAAAGACGACGGACGCTCAGCAGCTTGTGATTTGTATTTAATATCTCGGTCATGCATAATTTACATCCCTTAGATTATATTGTGCACCGCACACACCCTTTATAGATTGTGAAAACGGATAATGTGAGCCTCTGGAATATTTTAGCATTATTGCTAGACGGAAAGTCGAGATTTAATCAACAAAGGGTCAGCTATATCACAGTTTTCGTCGTATTCGGTGCATAGGCATAAGTTATGGATATCGAATATCTGACTGTAAATGTATAAGTCGAAATGATAAGCGCAACACTATGGTAGGGCATTATTAAACAACCTTACTTCGGTGGCGTTAAAAAGATGAACACTATTTGGGCTCTCTGCCTCAGTCACACAATAACCCTTTTCTAAGCTGTTATCTGAGTTGATTAACGTCGACTATATTTCCAAACACAACAAAATTGAATATTGCTTTGACAAAACCTTGCCTATAGCATTAAGAGATGGTACCGATGACTACATCACAACGACAGCGATGTTAGCCTTTCGAGTGTATTTAGTGAAGTAGATACAGCGTTAGCGAAGAGAATCCCTTAACAATGGTCGCATAAAATAGAAATAACCACCTTTACATTTATTATATGCATGTGTATTTAATGCACCGTTGGATACAGCTAATAACACAGCATAAAATATGCAGAGAAAATCGTTAATTTATCTGCATGTTTACCACAGCTGGGATAGATATCATAGCTGAAAACATTCGGTTCACAGAGCATTCGACATTCCTATTAACGTTAAATAATAAAGCACATCACACCAGCCATTGATTGTTATGTAGTTAATATGTCCGCATTTGTGTCGATGAAGCACACGAATACCATTATCTTTACAATTCACACTTACGCATCATGCTAGAGACATTGCCTGCGACAATTATATGGCGGATAATGCTTTTTTGGTCTGGTTTCTCACAGAAAAAGCATGCATGACAAATTGTTAGGCTCAATTAAGTGAAAAGAGTCGTCCATCAATTGCCAAAGTATCTCTTATCAGTAATCCTCACAATTTATATTCTTCAGGCAGATTTGCTATTGAGACTCCCACAGAAAATAGCGTCTCAGTGAACTAGAATGTCCACTTCATCCATACTGCATAGACTTCAATCAATCTATCGATGTTTTTATCAAATGCTTCAAGCATATATAATAGTCGTAGTCGAACAAGTGCTATACAAATAAGAGGGGGGCGATTTGTGGCGAGGATATGGTGGAGTGACTGGAAGTTACATTACATTCAATTTCTATTTACAGTTTTGTTGGAAACTAATACATATTCCAAATAGCCTTGCATGACATCACTTACGTGACAAACTATATTTGTAATTTGACCAAGGCATAACCAGATAACTGTAATAGATAATGAACATAAGGCTTACTGTTCTCGACAAAAGTGACCTTTGTTTGAAAGATATTTGACCACAAGATGATGCATAATGATCCTATGCATGCTGAATATTTTCCTTTTGTAAATTAAATTTCTGTTCAAGTAATATATTGGAAAGACAACTACACAACCCTCTTAGTATGCACTGTTGATCGATGAAGATGTGCATGTCTATGAATTAGTTTTCTACACTTATGCTTTTTGCATGCAATGTATAAAAATCGGCAAAGCTAGAAATAAATAATTTATTTCTTAGCCATTGGCGCCTTGCAATCCTGTCACATTTCATGGTAGACGATGACAGTGTTACAATCATTTGAACAAGCTTACAGTCATCGCATTGTGTTTCTATGTGCCTCACAATTACGTCTCAAATAATCATCTTCGAAAATGATAAAATATATGTGGCTGATCGTATGACGGACAAATTCAGGTTGGGATCATAAAACATTTTTTTTTTCTGCAAGTCAAAAATAAATTTCACTTGTTATAATCCAAGTTGGTGTAAACAGTTATATGTTCCATGTACTACTTTTCATAAAGCAATCCTTGCATGGTGCGTAAAATGAAGCAGAATTACAACACTATATGTGGTATATAGAACACATTAATCCGTGTCAGACAAAGATAGCGCGACATGATGTTGAATCCATTTTAGGCAACTTTCAACAATATCAGAATAATTTGTTGACCAAACACAGGTGGCACACGAAAGACATATTTCTTTCGCAACAAAACTCAATCTTGCCGGGCTATGGGAAAGCCCATTATAAAACAAAAACCAGACTACGAAATCAAACTATATAGCACTAGCGCAGTAATGTGTGTTTTGTGATACATTTTGCAGCCAATGTATATCTCTAACCTCAATAGCAATATGACAGCAATGTGGGTAGCTGCATGCATTGTTGTATGCACCAAAGGTTAGGGTGGCAAACTTTGAATTTCTACTCAAACGTTCCTGCCAGTTCCACCTTATTTGTCATAGCAATATTGCGCTAGACACTTACTTAGAATATCATTTGATGCATTGTATGAGTAGTGGTGTGGTTGAGGCGTCGGGGAAAAAATGTATGCAATAGAAATTCAATGTTGCGTTTCAGCCGCTATGTGAAATGTTTAAGTCCCGACTAGTGTGATATTCTCACACTACGTAGCTTGCTTGAAAATGATACTTTACCTTATCCGGAAGAGACCTGGTTTAGTTAAGTTGGAGATGTTAGTTTCGAGACCGGCATTAAGCTCTTGCCTTATTTCGACTCTTACCAAGTGGATTGCAGAAAATTACTCGGAAGTAGGCATTTTCCACCCATCTACACACACATTTCGCATATTACGTGTGAATATTGCGATGATCAATAAAGTAGTGTAGGCAGGAACGCTGGAATAGAAATTCAAATTTTGCCACCCTAATCTTTGGTGCACACCACAATGTATGCAGGTACCTATCTAGCTGTCATATTGGTATTCAGCTATTATATGTAGAAATATAAAATTGGTCTCTATGACATATCAGTTGAGGTTAGAGATGCACGTGGGCTGCAACATGGATCACAAAACACAAATTTCTGTGCTAGTGCTATATAGTGTGGCTTTTGTTTAACAATGGCTCGGCAAGATTGAATTTTGTTCCAAAAGAAATATATCTTTCTTTTGCCACCTGCGTTTGGTCAACAATTTGCCCTGATATTGTTAAACGGTGCCTAAAATGGATTAAACATCATGTCGCGCTATGTTTGTCTGACACGGATTAATGTGTTCGTCGATGCTTATAATAGAATGCGCCATTACTTTGCCTGGGGTCTGTCATGTTGCATTGCGCATCAACATAGAAAAATTGTAAGATTCATCAAAAATCACTTATGTACATTGACGTATAATTGAGGCAGAACTCAATTTCCAATTGGCAGACCCTTATAATAAGTGTTCAAAATACAACATGAGAAATGATGTATTATAATCAAACGTACTTGATCAGTGCTTAGAGGGACCATCAGAATCACTTGTATGTCTTTCGGTGGGAATATATTTGGTTATTTTGTTTTGCTTCCATATTAACGCATGACATCATTTATCCTGAACAATACCCTAGCGTGAACGGATCTCTTTAGTCTTAAGCTCGTCTTATGATTCCTTGTTTGCATGGAGCCTGAAGTTACCGTTTGTGATGATAGGTAGTCCATCACTTCAAAATGTCTAGCTTGATCGAGGGGAACAGCTTCACGACCCACGTAATAAAATCAACCCTCCTAAATCATGTATTTTGTGTACGATTTGCTATGAAATATATGCCCCAATGCATATATCACAGAACTACAGCGATTGACCTTTCGCTGAAGTCTTTCCGCTAAGTGACTTAGGTCCTTTTCAATGTTACAAACTACACCTACTGACGCCTAACATACTTTCATACAAACAGTGTCAAGCTTTGGCGGAATAACAACAAAACGAAACGTTCGGAAAGCAATTGCGGCGGTGTTAAAATATCGCTGATACGTTACGAATGAGTTGTTGGGATTAAGAGCCTAAAATAAATTACTTAATTACACTTCACCATCACAGCAGCAGAAAGAAAGGATGTGGTCTTAGCATGGTTCAGATGCGCATGACCTGGCTGCACTAACACATTGGTCCAGTTGATACATAGGGCGGCCCGTTGTTGCGACCATGAACAAGTTTACCAAATGTCATTCGAATGATTGCCCGTTTGGAATTGCTAGAAAGTGCAGTTAATCGGTGAGAATGTGCGCTGTACGATGCATGTATCTCTAAAATATGCAGGAAAATATGTATACGACGATGCTATATTACTTTGTTTTAATCAATAAATAACCGCTGAGATATCATCACCAGTTTGGTCATTATGTGTTTTTATCTGATATCACCGCATAATGTTGGTTCCGATAAAAGTTTTTTAACCATCAGCGCAAACAACGCTATTTCCATCTACAACAGACTCGGTTCCCGTGGCGTCGTCGCACACTGCGACGCATTTAGACCGTCTGGTGATGGGTCCGATACAAAGCTGTGACAGTTAACTGGTTCCGCTCGACTCGGATAGTCTGGTTAGATAGTGGTATCACCTCTGGAAGGAGTTGCTCCTAACCAAATAGCTGAATAGCGCCGTGCTTGACATTCTTCATCGAGTTTGAGGCAAGTGAGCCCTTAATCGCAATAAACAATCTGCCTACAAGACTTTTCAGATATAACGATCACGTTATGGATCCAGAACAAACGGTAGCACCCCTACCTACAGGATAACTCCTCTGAAATCGTCTCACTGCACTGTTTCTCCCATCAAGTGTGATTTATGGATTGTAAGACGGTTTTTGTTTTACATTGGCATCAAGCTTGGCAGCCATGGTTCATTGCGTCCGATGGAAACACTACTCGGCAGTTTTCATAGCATGACAATAAGAATTAGCTCCATTGCAATAATTACCCTCTAACAGATGCAGAACTCCACGCTTCGTGATATCATGTTCATGACAAAACGTTATGAGTGGGAATATATGGGGTGTGACTATTGCATATATATTTATGGTGAACACGGCAGCATTTGCCTATCACCTTTTTCTATGCTGTGCGTGGGATTCATTATCAACGTGCTCAGTCATTACAATGGCTGTATAAGTTGGCATAACAAAGTCAGTTATTAGATATATGGCTTACTAAATGCAATGCACTGTAGTCCTTCTCAACAATCATGCACTGTCCACCTCAGATAGTATCACTTATAAGGATAAAATTTAAGATGGAGCACTCCAGAATTGCTTATTGTATCTATGCATCAGAATTTTACTAATCATGCGACTGGAACCAGGTGATAGATATTACAGCACATGTATGTCAAAATCGTTAGGCTCAAAAGATAGGAGTGTCGTTCAACATAAGCAAACCACGCTAGCAGGCATTCGCTCAAAATTAATATTCAAGCAAAAAGTAAATCCTGCTATAAGATGGGAAAAATCTGCATCGCATTGAATATTTCGCAATGCAATTCTTTACTACTTAAATGACTATGCACAACTAGTATGATGACTCTAATCCTTGTAACATGATGCACTAAATTGATCCTATTATCGTCATTGTTGGAACATGGACCAATAGCATCGTTTGTGGCATGAGTGCTGCTTCATTGATGTATGTAAGCTGACTTATGAGCAACTTGGTTTGGTGCTTACCTCTCAGAGATTAGACCATAAATTTACAACCTAGTCAAGAAAACTCATCCCGCGTTCAGACCTTAGAATTTAAACCAAAAACGGCGGATCAGACAGCAACGCAGATAGCCAGCGAGTAACACGAATCGGTTGTTAATAGTAGCAAAAAAAACATTCAGTTGTTCAACGCAAAGTTCATGCATCATCTGCTTATACCTTTTGTATACACAGTACCATTTTATGAATAGGTGTGACGTCAATCAACGTTTATTTCCCTTACTGTGGGGGTATTTAGAGTGTATGGGGATGAGATTGCTCTTCTGTTAGGTAGCGGAGCACGTTCAAATTCTAGGAACTTGGCTCTTAAAGATTGTTTTGTCATTTTCTCTATCCGCGTTTATGATGGTGATATGGTATTAGTAATACACACATACACACATTGCTTGTGGCAGCACATATTCCCAGACAAAGCGCTATTGGACGTACAACAAGTGTGACGCTAAAGATGCAGTTGTTACGCAAGTGATCAGACAATGTATATTTTACATTATATATATATACATATATTTATATATATGTATATATATACATACATACATATATATATATATGAATATTTAAATAAACATACATATATATATATTTTAAATATACATATATATATATATATATGCATATATATGTGTATATATATATGTATATATGTGTGTAAATGTACATATTTTTATACATATATGTATGTACATAGAAATATAAATATATATACTTATAATTATAGATATACATTTATATAGATACATATATATATATTCATATATATGTATATTCATATATATATATATATGTATATATATAAATATATATATATACATATAGATGACGTATATATACATAAATATATATATATTTATATATATATATATATATATATATATATATATATATATATATATATATATATATATATCATATATATATATATATATATATATATATATATATATATATATATATATATATATATATATAAATGATGCCTGCAAAAATCATTTAAGGGAAGCTAGTTGCAATTGCTGATAAAAAACATTGGATATCCATGTTTTATATATTCTCCTTAGTATATTCTGACGTTGATGGGTTGCTGACATTGCTAATATTGACCAGATTCAGTCCTGTGATAACAAGTAGGCCAGACATGGCACGCTAGACTTATACGAGCCCAGGCATTAAACTTGCTGCCGGCAAACCGCATTATAGGGTATAAAAAAGAAATGCATCAAAGAAACGTATCATCTATCTATCAAGCCATGGACTTTCCCACAGCTTCCCAAGTGTTTAATTCAACATACGGTTAATGTTTGCACTTATCCGTGTGATAATGCGGTGAAGCAGATCAAATCGCAATGCTTTGATGATGCCTGCAAAAATCATTTAAGGGAAGCAAGTTGTAATTGCTGATAAAACAATTGGATATCCATGTTTTTTCGTCTACGTATTAATCACAAACCCAGGCTGTTCCATGGTGTTGTTTTCGCGACTCTTTCATCCTCCCAAACCTTATGCGATTCGCTTCTCCGATCATGGCATTACCCGTCCAATTTATCGACACAGGTTGACTCCGAAGAGGAGCACAGAGTAAAGTGTATTATTGTATCTTATTAGATTGTGGCCCATTGCAAAGTGCTTGGGGTGATTACAAAACAGTGTTCGGTATCAACACACTTTTGTGCGCGCAGTAATGCGCAAACTTCACAAATTCGATTTTGTATGTAATGTATAAAACATAACAGAATGCCCATAACCAAGCATTTATGTTGTTAAACACTTTTTCATTTGTAGTGATAACTATTTTAAAACTCTCCCGCTACATAATATTCATCTTGCTAATGGCATTAAGCCAGCCACAACTTTTCATGCATTCTACCAGCAGTTGTTTGGAATTAATTTACTTGGCATCATGATTTGTAATATAAAATGCATTGGTGTTACTCTTCAGCCATATTCGTGTTATACAATATATCACATTGAAAATACTGTTATCAAATTGTTTTTACTAAAGTGATCGATCAATTTGTTTTCTACGTTAACGGCAGTGATTAAGATGAGTGATTAAGGTGATACCGGCAGTGATTAAGATGAGTGATTAAGGTGATACCGGCAGTGATTAAGATGAGTGATTAAGGTGATACCGCAAAACATATTCATCATGTTTCTTCCCTCCTTTTATGATGGCCCGGCGAGAAATGAGTTGAATGGAGAAGGAATATTCGATCTTAGCGCAGCTAGTGTAACCTTGCCCGACGTCTTTTTTACTTGCAACTGAACAACAAATTGACCCATAGATCAACCAAAAGCTCATGTAAATTGTGGACATTAATTTATTGGAGGATTTTAAATGAATCTGGACAACGGCCTTAGAAAATGAACCCACAACTAGATTCTTATAGATTCCGACAATACAGGACTTACTCAAATACTCTTAAGGCCGGTAAAACCGGAATTTTCACAAGTTTGTCGGTAGGGAAGGCAAATGGTCACTCTGTAGCATGTATTGCAGCGTACAATAATCATCGATATCTCAATAGGTGGGGCCGATTATTTATTCATGACCTCGCCATTTCGATACGCCGAACTTATCTTCAAAGTCGAGTATCTAACCAAAAGCGCTAACTTTCAAGGCCGATACAAAACATAATAAGTACATGGCCTATATAAACGTAATATGGCAGAAACAATGATTTTCGTGCCATTGTGTCGCTAATGGTCTTCTATGCACTCTTTCATGGATATACTTGGCTTACAGCCTACATACCGCTTTTTTAGTTCTGCTTGGGACATCTGGGGAAAAGATAAACGTCGCTTTACCAGTCTGTGCTGTTGCAATAATGAATAAAATATGAGGCCAAAAAAAAAAAACCTAGTTACATCGATTGCTTCCTTGCATGTGCCTGCAGTCGTGCTCTCAGGGTCCAATATTGGTAATGTGACGGATTGGCTCACTTCAGAACAATGCGCTGCATCGTCTTCATTAAGAGGCTAAATCTAAACAGGCAAGACGCCAGACTCCGACTAATTGCAATGTAAACAACGTGAAACTCTCTACGTCTCTGCGAACAGGCTATCTTGGCTGACGTCTTGTCCGATCGTCGACCGCGTCAATTTGAATCGACATTTTATAAAATTCCGCCGACGGTTATTGGACTTGTTTGATTTTGTTGATCACGATGTGAATTGATTCCAGCGAAGTACCTATTACCGTGTGATAGGCACTCTAACTCAGATAGTTGAAACAAAATTAACTGTTGGCCCTGTATCGTGGCACAATAACTTATAGACAACTTCATATATTTTCAGTTATTTGAATGCGTAATGGGCCGGTAGCCCAACCCCTGGAGTCTGCAAAGTTATCGATGTCAACTATTGCATTGCTTGGATTTCAATTAGGTCACAACATTACGATGCATATTTAATTAGGCATATTGGCGGTAGATTAAACAGTGATTTAGCATCTAGGATGATCATTTCGACTTGCATCATTGGGAAATGATACTGCTGGTGTTATGTAATGTTATTGGACCAGGTTCTGGTGTCTTTACATGTGCATAATTGATCTCTATATATGCACTTGATGCAACGATATATGAAAAAAAAAAGGTTGCCATGGAAACAACGAGGTGGATAGGTATGCGCTGAATTTGGTTTGTGCCACTTCCTGAAACAATAAAGTTTGCATTACGAAGTTGCATACGTTATTTGTTTGAAAGCTTGTGGCTCCAATAACACGACAGATCCATAATGTTTACCTACTTTGATCATTAACAGTACGAAACTGACCTATTGCTGTCAGCAAGTTTCTTAACCTGCGTCTCATGTGTAATTACAATCAAGATAATGAAGTTTTATGTAATTGCTCTGCGACATATTGCCGAGTATACACCTCTATTACTAACCGCATTATACAATATCATGTTATATGGCTTTCACAATTCACGTGATCAGCGTACCGATAACGAGCTTACTCAGCATTAGGATGTTCATGAAATAAACACGTGTTCTTAACATATTGTATCGCAATGTAACCTTGTAAACCTTATTGCTTTCATATGAATGCGTATCGGTCTTGAATAACGTGACTTCGTCATTTTATAGCTGTTAATATCATGATTTTCATTCCTATAAAGCCAAATATCAACCATAAAACGTTTCAATAAATATAAATGTTAGACCGTCGACCTAAATAACACGCTTTATTACACTTTCAGTGCCACATGAGATGTTCCTCTCTGTAACAGGTCCAAGCACCAATAAAACAGGGTAGTTGTTTGTTCTCACGGAAGCGATACCAAATCTGGATTAGCACAATAGCTGACTTATATTTATGGTGTATTCATTGTACGAAAGCATTGCCTAGCTAGGGATCGTCTGACTATGATATAAGTCAAATTACTCAAATGTGGTTCCTATTATAATCAAAATATTTCTCATTTCATGCTCGTGGGATATCACATCTAGTGATTCTATTGATAAAGATATTTGTATTGAGAAATGCTGTGGAACTTGTCTCTGCTTGAAGGTTATAAAACGGCATAGCTCGTATTCGAATCACATGTCAGAAGCAAGTTATATCACTTAACATTGTTTAAAAATATTTTGTGTGTCAAACCGTTAGTGAATTTTTGGAAATGTACGTTGCTAATGCGATATGTGGACAAGGTTACATTGGGATCCATGTGCTACCCTCACAGATTAGATAGTAGTGATTATTCCCTCATGTTGCTTATGCTATGTGAAATACTCGGTAAGTGTTTAAGCAATAAGAAACGGCCTGTTGACCAAGCACTCAGAGCAACCCACTCACAACCTCAATAGCGGTAAGTAATTTGCCCCCGCGCATGGACAGCTGGTTCCAACGATTAGATTTGTGGTAGAATATGGCTCGTATTGCTGTATGTATGTCACTGTAATGCCCGTCTAGTTATAATAAAATCATTGTAACTCTAAACTATGTAGTCATTGCAGCCTTTTGCTTTCAACACTTCATATCATGGTGAACTTTCTCCATTTGCTTTTCCATTAGCTTTTTGTGGAAAAGAACACGAAACGTTTGTGCACTGCTGTGCTGAGACAAACTTTTTATAATTCACCTATATAAAGTGAGATGGCTTAACTGTGGCTCATGTCCGAATTTGCAAATAACTAAACTGAGTATGCGTCATACCTGTTTGGCCGCTGCTTTCAGGGAGCCGATGTCAATCAATGATCAATGATTTAGAGTTAACAATACCAATTAAGCATAAAAATCGAATCATTTTAGCAGATTAATATCGGGAGTCATTATAGAAATTCAATCAATATGTAACCACTATTTACAAAGACCCGGTTTTTATTCATTACCGATACGCTGAAAAGTGCATTTAATAAGATATGCATTGTAAATTATCATTGAGCTTAGCATCGGTAACTATCTTGTCCCACTACTGGCGGTAGCATTACTAACGGACTCCTCTCATAGTTCTCGATACATTCCAGTACAAATTTATACCATATAAAGAATAAGTTTCGTTTCATTGGCGTTTGTCAGACATAGGTTATATTATCAATGCACTCTTAAGATATCCATAGGGCGTCAATTGGACTCATTTGACAACACATATTAATATTGGGCGCAGGAAAAAAGCGCAAATGTAGTAGAGTAACCCCTCCACAACACGACATATATTTGTATAATTGGACTAATAGTCACATGATTAGTTTTGCGAGGGTTTATGTGGGAGCAGAGTGCGCGAATACAGCGCGGAAGGCCAGAAATCTTAAGAGGGGATTAGCGTCGATAAGTGCAACCTAGTGCGGTCCGAAATAATCGACGGTATTAGTTTGTCGACAGCGCAAACTAAAATTTTCAATGCATCTTCCTATTCGATGCGTAATGTGGGTTTAAGCATCTCATAATGATGTAAATGCGCAAGTATTTCAAAACAAACCCAAAAGATGTCATGTATGGATACCTATGTGGACGAAATGACTGCTGACCCCTATTTCTTTATCATACTGGTATATACTGCAAATATGTTATGTGAGGTATTATTATGATCAGGCAAGCACATAAATAAATTTTGAATTGTATTCGGTCAATTGCACGTGCTCCTGAGAATAGGCGCTTATTCAGAGATAACCTCTATTTTGGGCTGGCTTTTAATCGCGAAGCTTGAAGTCTACAAAAACCGATCTCTATGCCCATGACCGTAGATCTTTGTTAGAAAATGGACCTGTCTGCTACAGTTTTGGCACACTTGGTCATCTAGTATGGTGCTAATAACTGATTTAAGTAAGTAGGTTTGTTGGCTATGTTGTAGCATGGTCATTGTCTTTTTTCCGTTGGGGCATTTTTATCGCCTCTAGCATTTCATGCGTTACAATAATCAATCGAAAGCTAGAATAGCCAAGTGAGCAAATCTATGTAAGGTGTGATATGTACGACGCAAATAATATGGATCAGAATGGTATCGAAGACAGTTAATGGCTGTTGATAGATTTCCTATCTGGCACAATGTCACTGTTGTCGACATCAAACTGTGCTACATTGCATATATGTGACGGTAAAAATGATATATCGAGTTTTATTTAAAAGAAACGATTTAATGCTCAGATTGCAGTGGAGCAGCAGAAATGGCTATGTGGTGTGGTTGAATCCATTTCCATTGGTTGATGACGTTTCGGTTTCGGTTTTCTCGAGTTCTCGAAATGTTTCTGTATTATTGGATGGCTGATTTAAAAATCGTTACAAAGAAAAGCCGCGCTCTCAAATGGTATGCATCATGTTATTGTTTTTGCATGGAAAAGAGGAACGCTGTGTATGTTTTAGAAAATGAAATAGTCAAATGTAAATTTTGTCGGATTTGAAGTTTGTTGGGAGAAAATTTTGCCGTAGGTTCCTTCAAGGAGTAGCTGAGCATTGGTATTCTGGGTGGATTATATCACAGGAAATTGGAAATTTGCAGAACATTATTCCGGCACTTTGCTTCATTCTTTACATTAGTTGCCTCCATTATTTACAGATTTAGCATTTTATGAAGCCTCACCAGCTTTATATGCATCTTTTGCATGTTAATGCAGTTCTGTGTTTGTTACCCAGAAATTGTTAATAGTATTAACACATATGATGCTTGTTGGTTTAATCCCAGTGAAATACGAATCACTAGTAAGTTCAAAATATATGCATAATATAACTAAATTATTTTAAATGATCCACAAAATTAAACACAGACCTAATTCCTCTCCTGGGTAATTTCGTTCCATATTCTTGGTGCATTTTCTTTAAAGACTTTAACATGTTATATGTTGCAGGTGCTTAGTTATAATCCCTGGTTTTATATGAAGTATAACAACGACAACCAAATCTATACCTATCAGCTGGAGGCATAGAGCTGGCGGTTCAGTTGGTTTTATTATAAATTGTTGGAAAGTGATCATTGATATGTTATGTTATGTGTTATTGTTAAATTATACTAGATCTTCATTAACAAACTAAATGCTCAAAAGTGCCAGATATGTAACATATTATTGTAATACATTTAATGATGTGGTTGTTGTACAAATAAAGATGTCAACATAATTCGTGACTTGCTGAAAATATTTTTTTACGCTGTCTAATGTAACCAAATGCTTACATGTCCTCGTATAAAGTGTAAAATGTGTCGTCCTCCCTAGCGTTGGCGCTTGATGTTTAAATGTTTAAAAAAAATTGTAATTGCATTAAAAGAACACCCCTCCGGTAAATTTGGTCATTGAAGATTTGTAGCACATATAATAAAGAGTGCGGCCACCTAAGGCACTCACTAAAATAATAAAAAGCATTATTTTAATATAATCGCATGTATTTGCTTAACTAATTGCTGTTCTGCTTCCCATCAAACGTAAAAGCATAAATTAGCTTTCAACATGTGGTCTATAAACGCAGAATTAATATTTTCAGTTCAAGTATATAGTTGTATTCTCTGGTCATTGCTTCGTCTTTTATACGCATGAGACTGTAAGATGTAACGTGCTTAATGCAGCTTTTGTACGTAACTAGTCTCACTGATCAAATATATTGGCACATAATATATCAGCCCTCTCAAAACTTGTTCACATACGACCTGTTGTGATGAGATCACAAAGCAATTCCACTCGACAAATAAAAAACATTAGATTTGAACAGCATAAGAAACTGTTGCATCTTATAATCAATTGTCGAATATGCTATGTTTACAAAATCGAAGTTATTCTAGACTTGCAACTTTACCAATTATATCGTACTTCAGATGATGGTGAAATATTCATAAGTAAATATTAACTTTCAACGAGGGAATAAGTTCTATCATACCGCACGTTGCGTTGCCTGCGTTAATATCTAGGTTTTTTGCTCTTCCTGCTTAACGAATATTTCAGTCAACTGGCAGAAGAAAGTTTCTATCTTCATCATGTTTAGTATAACATTTCGTCATCGTGTTCAGTTTTAAACGTTGTTTATATGGGGTTATTGGACTATCCCTCTCCTGTCAAAAGCCGCATGAAATGCATTATATTTTTTATATGGGCTGGTCTAATTAGCCAAATTTCCAGTGTCACTGCATGTATTCATTCGATTTGCCTAACTTTTGTTTCATCATTATGAAATTAAAGCTATCGGTTTCTTATATGTCCAAATAACACAAGGAAAACAGTTGAGGCTCGGAATACCTGGACAGTCAAGATGTGTTAATATGAACGAGCTTAACTAAGCCTGTCACATGTTGTTCATCAGCAAATGTATATGGTAATATGAACATAAGCTGCTAAGTAGCAACGTAGCACGTTTACCTCACTCTTAAAATGGCTCGCTGTTAATCAGCTATGTGATTTAGAGAGCACATCTTGCATGATTCCCTTCCAAACATAGTTATATAACTGCCTTAAATCACCTAAGTTTGCGGAAACATGTGATGCATAAGATTATCAGTGACATGAGAACTTCAATTAAATGATAAAGTCAACACAATCAACTAGCTACTAAGGAATGCGCTGTTGTAAAAAAACAAGGAATTAATGTTTGGCTCTGCTGCTGGGTTTATATTAATAATATCGTCAGTAGTAAGAAGCTGGCTTATTTACATTGTTCATAGTTGATAACATTGAAAAGTATACAGGGTGTGAAACACCGCAATTATTGAGATTACGGTGGCTTATCTTGGTTGGTTGTAAAATGAGAACAAACAACAAGAAACATTACAGCCAATAAAACTAGCTTCGATTATGTGCATCATCATGCCACAGATATTTCCCTTGAAAATTATGACGCTGCTAGAATGGCATATGAAAAAAACAGTCACCAATGTATATAGCCACTACTGATTAATATCGTAGCATGTGCGTTTAACTATTCTGTGACGTTTCGAGGTGGTCGATACCAGTGTAACAGTCAATCAAACAGCCTTACATGCATTAAATTGTGTTCTCCATGGGTGTTACTGTTGTTTCACTCACATGGTAGACATATCATTAGCAAAGGTGATAGCTCTTTTACAGATTGTACGACTAGTATTTACTGTTCATGGCTGTTATTGCCATCTGGTTGATGACGAGGTTTACAACACCAAGAATAAGATTTCTATCATAATGTCACAATATGCATTTTTGGGGTTGAGCTACTTACAAAATTGTGGTTATCGATGTTAATGAAGTTGTGTATTAAACGGTTATATCCGGTTATCAAAATGCCACTTTTTGTTATCTAAATTTTGTCGACGGTTATTTGTTCATGGTGCTATATTTCACAGAGCAATCCTAGCAAGATTCATACAATGAAGCAGATTAACAATTAGCACATGTGGTACACATTCATCAGTTTCTCTTATGTATCGTATGACTAGCATACATCACGACATGGTGTTATATCTATGACACGCATCTTGCGTCAAGTCAATCTTGTTGGACACCGAGAAGACCCATTCATAAAACCAAAGACATACGAAAAAGGCGAAAATAAACAGTACTTGTGTAAAATTTATAGGTATGTTTTGTGTAGTTTGTGATATCAATTAGGCCAGAAATTAATGTTGTTCATAGAAAGGCCTACCAAATGTGCTTAACAACATGAAAAAAAACACATGGCAGTCATTTCCCACTAGCCTTGCTTTCTTGGTATCTGTATGCAATGCATAGCAATACTGCTCAGACATTAGCGTTGTTTAGAGTTAGGCCTAACACATGCACTCACAAACATAACAAACACACTCACATTGCATACATTTCCCCCTAGCTTTCCTGTGTATATATATGCAATGCATATCATAACTGTCCTCGTAACAGCTGGTGTTGGTAAAGACAATAGTACTGTAAAATTAATGATCAATGCCTCTTCACATTAATCATGACTTTTTACGTCAGTGTGGCGCCAGGTTTATGGTCAGAGGCGAAGACTTGAATTGGCGTTAATGCTTGGAATAATAGGTCTGGGTGCTGTATTTGCATTGCAGATTCTCATGAGTTTTATCTTGCTTATTTATCACGAACCCAAGGTATTCGGTGGTGTCGTTCTCGCTGTAGTGTCGTCCTCCCTAACCATATGAGGTTTGTTTGTCCAAAAATTGGTATATCCTTTCTATTGATTGAATAAGTAATAAAGTTTGCACTGAATAGAAGCACAGAAGCCATGTATTATTGTATGTCATCACCGTGTGGCCCATTGCAAGGTACTTGGCATAATAACAAAATATCTTCGGCATCAGAGACAATCATGACTCACAAATTGAGCAAATACTGTATATTTGGAAATAAATAAAACAGAACAGTATACCTACAACCATATGTTACCCATTGTTCTGTTTATTTGATATATAGTGGCGTCCATACCTTTTCAGACACATTCGGAGATTTGTTACCGCCCAAATAGACATTTTATAATAAACAACACCACAAACTCAAAGATCAATGAAAAATGCTACTGTAACTATTTTCATCATATTGTTCCCCTGCGCCGGATAAATTGTAGGTAAGTGCTATTTTACAGTCCCTGTACTTTCTATCCAAAGTCAGTATTTCATTGTTCCTACCATGTCTTCATCCCAATGGTCGATTGAAGCCTATTTTGGATTTTGGCAACTCAAATGTTTATTTCTGTCTTTGCAGCGCCTCAAGGGATGTGTTTTCCGATCTATGGAAGTTCATTAAAAGAAACCCACACCTGTCTCTTTACGATAACCTGTCTCGCTATTAGAAACTCAGTCGACGATTTACTAATTATTTTCATTATCATTTAGCCGGCCTAATGTATCGCTTAACCGTCCTGATATGTTTTTAAAATACGTTCTGGTCTTCAAGGCAACGACTGTAGAAACTGTTATGCAAAGCAGCACAGAACCACCTCATCAGCACCGAGCACAGCTTTCTGTTTAAACATAACAGAATTAAAAAATGCCAAGAAAAGTAAAAGCTCCACCGAATAGACTGAACTCTATTCCAGCTATGCGCAAATGAGGGGATAAAAAACTTTGAGTAGGCTTTGTATATAATACATGGGGGATTATTACTTTGACATCAAACTAGTAGCAGCAGGTACGATTGATAACCGATTTAATCAAGTGGTTGACTAATGGACTCAACAGCAACATAGACGAATTTGCTCCAGAAACAAGTTTGGAATGCAAGAGTTCGTTTACAGGCCAGTGAAATATGAGCATGAATTAAAATACTATGTACTCTCGAGAGCATATATGTCAGCTCCAACCAAGGTAATACCCTGTTGCCATACCAACGCTCATCACATTCAATGGTAGCTTGACAATATTCTAGTAATTTGTACTCATCTAACATACACCATTCTCTGTCGTCGCGAATGATGAGAATCAACACAATAGGAAAGTTGTTATTACTACTTAATCTGTTTGTCTCATCCGTAATAGCCACAGCATTTCTTGTTGAATGTACAATAAGCCGTTTGCTTTTTCCATCAATACATGGGAACGTTTCTTAGTATACCTACATCAAATGGCGTTTACGACGTTGTTGCAAACTCGCTGAACTATGGCAAATGCAACAAATCACAGTTTCTTTGACTGATATGCATACTCTAGTAGAGGATGACGCATGCGACCTCAAACGAGCCACCGTGGTGGCGCTTTCGGCATAGTTTGCTCTTGCACCTGACGGAGAATTGTCAGGACTTATACATGTTATAAATGGCGACACGGCTAAGTGCCGTTCCCGTATGACTCATTTAGCCAATATCTGCAGGTTGTAAATGCGATGACTTGAGTTTATTGCCTGAAGTAGGATATTGCATGATGTCAACTGAAGAGTTTTGTTGGTCTTCCGGGCACTTTGCACAGCCTTTTTGGCTACTTGGCTCCAGCAGTCCCATTCTATGTAATATCTGTATTTCTGTCTATGCGCGAGACTGACTCAACGACACATTGAGCCAGTTCAACACGGCAAAAATACTAGACCTGTAATTGAGCAATTATGTCTTGACTTGGATAATATTCTGTGGGCAACTATTTAAACTTATCTCACCAAAATGTATTGCAAATGGGCATGCGCATCATATATATGCTCAATTATTCTGCACACTTTGGCACCCATTTGGCAAACATAGGCTGTTACGTCAACGCAAAGCACATTGATCTCAATTTTCATTAGCTCAGCGGGAGAAAGAACATTACTTGAACATCACCTTTCATGAGTCTATAACGCAAAGAGGGATATTATGTTTTATCTTCCTTTAACATGCGCATTTGCATTAAAGCATATTTGACTATTGAAGATATTGAAGATATATAGTCATTGGTCACCATAAACAATCCGTCTGCATAGTGGCACACATATATGTGGTAAACGAGCCTTATAATAATTACGGCAGATGCAGATAGGCTGTCAAATAAGCCACTGGCATTCCTATCCAGACTATGATTGGTGAAATTATAACAACATGTAAAAGTTAAAGGTGACATAGCATATTGATGTGACACATGGCACAATTAGATCAGGGTCATTTATTGAGGCAAAGACTGCATGAAACCAAATAATCCTGTATGAGACGACGAGAAAGGTAGGCATACACCCCAACACATATAAACACGCTTAATTAAGTTTGATTTACTGAGGCGTTTGATTTATTATTCCATCAGAATACTGTTCAAATAGAATGTAATCGTAACTGCGTGGTCTTATGAGAATTTGGGTCTTGACACACTTTGTCTGCACGGATCTATCACTGACCGTTGCTACCTGTTAACTCAGGACTAAAGCATGATTATGATGCATGGATGAAGGGCTCACCAATGTCCAACGCTTTTGTAAATTGATGACGGAAGCATTGTACATATATTTTAAGATAATTGAACATGCACTATGCAGTTGATTACACATAATAATGTTTTACCTTGCCATTATGCTACGCTGTATTGAATACGCAACATTATTGTGGCATATGGTTGTGTTGACGTCTTGCACTTGATTCTGAGCAAAACATATACACACCATAGCGTCTAGCAGGTCTGATGTGATAACTCCCCACTTGACCAGGGTCATTGAAACTAAGAGTTCATTGCAAGGAAAATGACCACATTCTAAACCTATGTATTGCGTGGAGCCATAAGCCTGTTTACGATACAAGTAATCGAGGATAAATCGATATCGCCGCAATTCTATTCAATCCAACAATCAAGTCTTCTTAAGGTGAAATCCCACTACAGTGCAATTATAGCGAATGAGACAGCAGGCGCGTAACTAGATAAGCTTTGCGATGCATCTACAGAACAGACGCAAATGTCATATGCCATTCACGATGCAGAAAGCCAGATGGCCGAACTTTATACGACCCCTTCTGATTCATAACTTAGCAGTTTGTTGTACCGGAGAGTATAAGTTGTCGAAAAGCATAGATATTCATGCAATAAACTATAATGGGCTATAAATCACTGCATTTTTAAAGGAGACAAATGATTTGCAACCATTTATGCAGAGGATATTGCTTAAGCCCGTGAACGTATTAATGGCATATCTATAAGCCACAGTAGAATAACATACTTATTATACAGTAGAAAAACATATAGAAGGTGATGAGGGCATGCATTATTTGGTTTATCAAATAATTGATCGCAGTTTGTATGAATATGACCTAGGTACAATCAAATTTACTCAGAAGCAGGTGCAGGTGTCCGAAGTAATAATTCCAAGTATCATAGGGAAAGGAATACTTTCTGCATTGTATCCATTGAATGCATTCTAACTCCGGTATATTAACAAATGGTTTAACTACCAATCCTGCACCCGATATGATGTCGTTTGGCATTCTCGATACCGTATAAAGCGGTTTTATGACGCTTCATAACTGCCATTCATAAGTCCCACAGGATCATTTACTGATCACACAAAGAGAGATCAAAGAGGAAAATTGTTGCAATAGTTATCAGAATTTGGAAATAGCATACCTGCAGTATAACCACTATTTAAACATGGTGTATTATGGGCAACTATGGTTGTAAGCTCCAGTCAAACTATTATCAACAGCTACTGCACAACGATTGTTGTTTAAGTGTCTGCAGGCATGTTTTATTCCTCATATGTATCTCCAGCAAAGTACTAACGTTTGCATACCATATACCTTGCCACCCGATCTGGCGAGGACGTTCTTACTAAATTGGCAACGATCATACTATAAGCAATGACAACCTTTTTCATATGGGATATATCATGAAAAGCGCAAAGCTAATCGATTTATTGCAGATAGTTACGAACATTGTTGGTAGCTACAACTTTATCTCGGTGCATGTGTGCAGGTATATGTATAACAATATATGCATTAATGTATGTAAGCATATATTTATGTATATATATATATGTATGTAAGTATTTATGCATATATATATAGGTCGTCCACGAAGGGTCAAGACGCTAATTTATACGTATAAATCCAACCTTTCGTGCCCATATATATTTACGAATATTTGCTGAAAACCGAAATATTTAAATCATTTTCAGTCATCATGGATTAGAAACATAATATTTGCTGTATATGCGATCATTATGAACCATTGGTAGCATTTCGCGATCTAATTCAATGTTGAAGATTGATGAATAATGAGTAGAGTATTTCGGTAATGAAATTTAAAAATAAATCAAATATTTTAATGTTTCAAATAAACATATTCAACACACATGATTAAACATTATTTCGGCATTTTGGATCGAATAATATATGGTTGTACGGAAGATATTGAGGTTTGAGGGTTATGGCAACGAATGGTTAGTTGTTAACATTTTATTTCGCTATTCTGTTCAAAATCCAAAGAAATCGCGCGTGAATGATTACCGTTGTACGTTACTAAGACCAGACTGTTACACTCGAATAGTCAAACCAAAATATTTTCAATTATTTTGGACATAAATGTGCGTTGACTTTATGTGGACATACTGGTATATCCTTTCGTGGACCCAAGTCTACGAAAGATTGGCGGTTTGTCCACTAAATGTCGCGTTCGTGCTAATATATATATATATATATATATATATATATATATGATTATATATATATATATATATGCATATATATATATATATATATGTATATATATATATATATATATATATGTATGTATAGTATGTATATATATATATATAAATCTGTATATATATATATATATATATATTATATATATATATATATATCATGCATATGTGTTTGTATATATATGTATATATATGTAAGTATGTACGGTTGTATATTTGTATATGTATGTATACATGTATGTATGTATGTATGAATTTTATTATGCATATTGTATGTTTGTATATATACATATATATATATATATATGTGTGTTAATGTGTGCATGTTTGAGTGCATGTATGTAAAAATGCATGTATGCATGCATGTTTGTATATATGTATGTCTATATGTATGTGTGTATTAATGTATTTATGTATGTATGATATGTATGTATATATGTTTGTATGTATGTTGGTATGTATGTTGTTTGTATGTTTATGTATGTATGCATTTATGTATAAATGTCTGTATGTGTGTGTATTAATGTATATATGTATGCATGTTTGCATGTATGTATTTATGTATGTATGTAAGTTTGTATGTAGGTATATATGTGTGTTTGTATGTATGATGGTATGTATGTATGTTTGTATGCATGTATGCATGTATGTATGAGTGTATGTATGCGTGTGTATTAATGTATTTATGTATGCATGTATGCATGTATGTATGTGTGTATGTGTGTAAGTGTGTATGTATGTATGTATGTATGTATGCATGTATGTATGTATGTATGTATGTATGTATGTATGTATGTATGTATGTATGTATGTATGTATGTATGTATGTATGTATGTATGTATGTATGTATGTATGTATGTATGTATGTATGTATGTATGTATGTATGTATGTATGTATGTATGTATGTATGTATGTATGTATGCATGTATGTATGTATTTATGTATGTATGTATGAATGTATATATGTTTATATGCATGAATATAAATATATGTTAACCAATACTTCATTTGCCGGGCGTAAGCGTAATTATATTTGCTTGAAAGAAATATTAGCTGGGCATATCAGTGTGCGGGATATTCCAGATGTTTGTGTTATCGCCATACGGACCTAAATATTGCATTCCTTTTGTACCAATCGTTCTTGCGGTGCTCAAATAGTTCAATAATGTGCATTTTACCATATTTTATTTTAGTAGAATTAATGATTTTGATGGATCTGGAATTCTTGCGTGTGTATCTTTTTGCGCTATAACCTATAAATGCCAGACACTTCGATTTTTGCGTTTTTGTAGATATTTTATACATTTCAGCATAGATAATATTCTAAAACGCGAAATTAGGTCAGATAGACGTATACTGGTAATACAGCGATGAAGCACTGCATATTCGTTCTCGCCATTTGTGTTGCTGATCACTGAAACGTGTATGCCGTTGTGGAAACTAAGTAACGTGACGCCAGCTTTAGCGGTTAGTGCCATGTTAAGCCGCCTACGCCTCAGGCCAATACAGAGAATCAACAATAGAAATCTATGAGTGATAAACATGGGTATAATCTGCCACTATCATGTTGATGCATCCATTGGCGGGATTTATATCCAGTTGCATTTGTGACCTTTATCAACGGCGATCGTATTTCCCCGAAGCCATGGATTGCATAAAAGGGAGCTGCTACGTGTCAAAGCAATACGTATATATTCTAGGCGATCGACCTGATATGCCATCATCGTGCGTAATATATATATATATATATATATATATATATATATATATATATATATATATATATATATATATATATATATATATATATATATATATATATATATATATATATATATATATATATATATATATATATATATATATATATATATATATATATATATATATATATATATATATATATATATATATATATATATATATATATATATATATACATATATATATATATATATACAGAAGATACCTTCTGCTGGGTGCCAGCCTAAAGGGGCAATTATTTCCAAAGTAGATGCTTTGTATGCCTTGAAACCAGTAAAGAATTAGCAGCATGCCCTAGGCGCCAAGCCTATTAAATGGAACCTTCAACCCGGCAGCAGTTCGTAGAATGGGTTGGAAAGAAGTTTACTAATTATATCCCTCTAATCGCTGCGATGCAATCGCCCTACCGGATGAATCTTACAGTCAACAGACATAATATGCTGGTAAAAAAAGACGTATGATTCACATATTTACCAAATCTCGAGATGTTATTCTTGTTCAGGTGCAGTGCATTTATTTTTTGCACCAAGTGCGGCGAGATGTGCTTATAACATACACTACCTGTAACATATAGTATGATGTAGAATTTAATTCTACTATCGCACAAGTATTGTGTTCATGAAAAACAGCGCAGTGGGGTTCCTTGTGTGATGAAATAGCCACAGATTTTTGATAAATTATAATAAATTATGCTACCAATTATGATGTATTTGAACGGTTAACGAACAATAAATTATGATGGTTATGGATTGCGACTACCGAGTTTCGCAACCTTTTCATGAGCATTGTTTTTTAACTAAAAACAGCAAAACAATCCTTTTGAGGTATATGTCTTAGTATGTAAAAAAGCCATACAAAAACTGTTTTACTGATACTCTGTGTTTGTTTATATTTATGAGGATCCAGCTGTGCTACCACGCTAGGAATATCCCGTGTTTAGATCTGACAAGAAATTCATAGATTTATAAGTAGTGTCATGCCGCATGCGACGCTTGTTAATGAAGCAAAAAAAGCCTTATTAAAAAAACACAAGTCTAGAAAACTTCAGCATTATGTGAATGAATTATTAAGCCATATTCTAAAATGAATCGCAATTGTCTGGCATAACATGCTAGCGGACAATTTTAACGAGGCAACTCGAGACTATCGCAGGTTATTTATATCAGCTGAAAAGATCTATGAGCAAAATTGAAAATGATGCATGATTCTTACCTTGTTAGCCACACATCCCATGCAGCAAGATAGTTAATTACGTCGGGTCAAAAATATACGCGTACGCAATGTTATCTTTTCAGTTAACCTCCAATTGAGAAAGCATTGGCTGATATATATGCATGATACGCTACATGAATAACGTTTAAGGTGTTAGTATGTTCATACGATTCTTGCGATGAGTGTGCGCATATAGCAAGCCAATTATGCCACGTGCGTTAAGTCATAACGAACAATAAATCATCTACGGGATGTAACAGACCAATCACGCCGAATGGGATGCATTGCTTCCTTTATAAGAAAATTATCTTTAACGGCATCAATCTCAAACGGAAGCATCAGTCTAGCAGAACTATTATGAAGGCTTTCTGTCGTGAATAAATGCTGTGCGCAGCTAAATTACCATTTTCTCGCATCCATACAAGTTGAGCTACCCCGTCGTATGACATGTTTGTACAATGGGTTGATAAATGCTGGCAGAATTGTCAATAAAATTCATACAATTTGTGAATATTGAGATGTTGTTCTTGTAAACAATATAGAGCTTAGGTATATAATAAGACAGAGTGCCGTCGATGTTTAATACATGTGAATTTATATCGCCGTTCAAGAGGTTCTGAGGTTTTCGGTTTCCAACATGTATGTCTGATCAATATACTACAAGCATAATATTAGGTTGCCAATAAATTGCTCTTAGCGCATGGTTTTTTAAATGTACGAAGCAATTATCTCAAATCCAATCACACCAGCATCCGAGTAATTCAGTCAAGTCCTGGAAAAATGAGGGAATCTGGATTAGGTTTGATTTTGGCTTTCGCACTGTAATGTGTTTTAGTATTTCGCAATTATGCAACCCTACAAAACCTTTCCAGAGTTTGCAAAGCTCAGTGTCATGAGCTCAGCTGCCAACAAATTATCTGTTCCATTTTCGGCAATGGCAGCTTGTATTATGGTTTTGCAAACTCGTAGCAGAAAGCGAATATTGGAAATGGTTCCAAAAGTTGCCAATTATCAGTCATGGATAACGGTACGACATTATTGTTTTTGGCGTCAGTTGACGTGTTAATTTGATTGTCAGTATTCATCCCGATACATCAACGCGTTTAATGGTATAGAATTATAATCATGATTACGATGTCGCTTCATGTAAACACTGCATTTTCATGTTAATAAATGATAATCTTATAGCATGGGCGTCATGCACGGCAATTCATTTTTCTTCAACTCATTAAGCTATACTTGATGGCGTGATTATTCGCTGACTCGCATGTATTTTATGCCAAAATGCTATGAAACATACGATCTACGTATAATTAGTTCCTGTGTAGATACATAATAGATGTGATATTGTGATTAATGTTCGGTTTAAAAGGAACATGAGAACATATGTTATGAAAAACGATTCCTTAATGTTGGGAATGCGGGGTAGGGTTGATGTTTAAATCAATACTGTATTAGAATCCACTTGGCCACTTGGCGTAGTGGTAAACAGCGTCGCCTTTCGACCCACAGGTAGTGAGTTTGATACCATGGTGGGAAAACCTGACTGGCTGATGATCACATTAAATGCTGGTCCCGTCTCCGAAAGGGGATGCACCCGACACGGTAATTCAATAGTTCTATGCTAGGCCTTAGTCCAAGTTGCATGGGTTTCGCAACCCGGTAAGGGCAACAAGTTTGAGCCAAGTAAGCGATGGCTCTTAAGGGGAGCTTATCAAGCTTCACAATCATCCCCATCCATCACAGTCGCGAAATCACCTCGTTGTTGAAAGTGACGTTACACCCCAATATTACAATAACCTTTAGAAGCCACTTTTGTATCAGATAACCAACATTGGTTTTGTTGTCTCCTCTATATTTGCAAAATAGTAGATATCCACCTTGAATTGATGTCGATTCGTTAATTGTCATTAATTTACTTCAGCTTTATGAAAGTGCGTCTTTCTCTAGCTATTACCAATTAATACTGACACTCATCGCTTGTTACCCAGGTTGACTCATACAATTAGTGCATGGTTTGTGGGGATTTAAGGTATCTAGTATATCATCTGGAGGCTTATTCATAGCCAATTGTTTGGATGGAATTAAACATTAGAAGCAGCATAGTGTGCTACAGGCCATGCAGAATGGTGTATCGTGGCCGGTTAACTGGACGTGATTCTTTTTCTTTAAAATCAATTCTTATTTTGCAGTACCTCTCATAACTCATTCCATTTATGATAGGCTGTACAATGCTAGTGTTGCGTTGTGGTTTTGTAAAGATTTGTTATCAAGTTTTCTGCTCCTGTCTTATCTACTGGCGTTTGCAAGGCCTGCTTACTGGATATGCTCTTATTACCACTAATTAATAATATAATCCACAAACGTATCGAGGTGCAAGACATTATTTGGCGTTGACTAAAATATTACTTATATTATATTTATGTTTGATCCCTTTCGTCATATATCATATAAATACATTAACAGTCTGAGCAGATGATTATTGTATGGATTTTCAATGGATGGTAATACTTAACATCGAATCTATAATATATGTCAATATTGATCCCATTAGGTTCCCAATTTAGAGTAAAGTGTCGTGCAAATCATGAAAGCCATGTTTCGAAACAAAGTCTTATTTCTACGATATTTCAAAGAGTTTATTACACGTCGCCTTTTCGATTGAATATTTTTTTATTATTTAGACTATCTTCACAACGAAATAGCTAATTCAAATGATTCAGATGGCGCAATGGAACTGTCACATCATATTTATGATAGTTGCTCCATGTTCATTGTTCTCGACTTTGAACGTTACGGATCTCAGCCTATTGTGAGATCCACAACCCCCACCATTAAACTCTGAACGGAAGCATACCATCAGGTCAATGTTTATGTTTCATATTGGCAATACATCGTGCAATGCCAACACCGAATGACTAATAACAACCATATGATGATATCAATTGCAGTGTAATGAAAAATCGGTGACACAACATACCAATCATGTCTATTGTCGATTGGGCCAGGCTGATTGATTTATCGATGAAGGAGCATGGCAATTTGTCTTTGCAATATTGAGTCAAATATGTTATATCATGTGTGAGAAAAGGATAAAATTGCAATTTGAGAAAGGGTATATAAAAAGATCCACAAAATAAGAAACAAAAAGACGAACCAAAACAACCAGCAGTGACAGCGGCATTAAACGTCCTAGCCACATGTCGTCAACATTCGCAATAGGTCACCATCTTCTTTATGGCATATGTCTTACAATGCGTTTGCACCTATATTTATATGGGTATAGTATCAATTATCCCATAGTCCATGCAAGCAGTCAATACCTATTGGTTTGTACAGTATTTGTCTGATAACGCCATGAAATGCCAAATGGAAAAAAAAGCAATAAAAGTGACCGACGGATAAAACTATCAATAACAATGGGCCTCGTGGCTTATCTAGAGGCACAAAAATTCTCTGTACAATAGTGAGCCTGACAAAATATATGGACCATTATATACGGATTTATGAACATGGAGTATGTATCGCGTGGCATTTCTTTGAGATACCCTGTATAACTATATTGTGTGACCCGTAAAATATCAAAGCGAATGAAAGAGAGTCGCGCTAAACCAGGCTAGGTGGTTTTTGCGAAATACATATGTAAACGACTGACCAGTATAGTCATGTATAATATATACACGGTAATGCAATTTATTCCATTAACGAAGAGAGGTTGAAAACAAGGATTGTTAGATTTATCTAGTATGCAAACTGCCAGACAAAATTCAACTCTCGATGTTCCTCAGAATTTGCTTTGGGGTATGACCGAACTCTGAATGCGTTCATACTCACTGCCAGATTTAACGCCGCTGTAATAGAAGACGGAATATTTGCTAATTGCACATTCCATGAACATAAACATAATGCTTACATAGGCGCTGTTTATGTCTACGCATTATATGTGATCTATGCATGTCACTTCACTGGTGTGAATATGGTGCATTTATTCATGACAGTCGAATGAAAGTTTTTCTTGAGTTTTTACTTTTGGCTCGTTTGCTTTTTTGTGATGCAGCTAACTGCGCACAGTGGATGGCTACATATGTAGGCCACCATCTTGACTCTTATTATCCCAAAGCAGTCGGGCCATTGCTCACAGACGTTTGATCTGACATCACAATTAATTTTGTTAGGAATGCTTCGACAGAATGAACCCCATCGTGTTTACATAAAGAAGAACAAATGATTGTCCACAAGATGGCGATGGCGCTGCTTCCCGTATCTAATCATATCGAATAGCTCTTTTGTCCATGCAACCTATAGTTGCATTTTGGATGCTCGTGTTTGGCGCAATAAGATATGCTACAATATTAGCCGAAGGGGTTTCGTTATCACAGCTGGCAAACTCTATATAATTGTCTGTAGAGACTTACGACCACTCCCAGTCCTCTATATTAACAGTGACCTTGTTTGCCGCCCAATCGAAATGACCTTCATTTATAAAAAGACAAGACATTTGCTAGCTCTTGTCTAATATGTCATACGTAAGCCAAAAATGGTATAGATATATTCCGGTTAATACTGGGGATACCCTGAAGCAACGATGGATCGCAATTTGGGATTTATCACATTCCTAGTATTAGATTGTTGTGAATACTGTAGCTAACATTCAAAAAAAGCTTCTCATGCATTGGCTTTGAAACACAGATGTTTTTTACATATAATATGATGAGACGTGTCACATTCAATTCGCGTTTGCCAAACGCTGAACTACCTAGAGAAATGTGTCTGATGACAACATATATAATAAACATATTGCTTTACTTATTGAATAGGTTGTATAAATAATAGCAATGGGTTTCGCGGTACGGCGCAATCTCCGGCGTTCGGACAGGCGTTCGGACGTGCAAGATAACCAGTAAAGAGGAAAAACAATAGATATTTAGCATCTTGCATTACGTTAAGTTATAGTTGAGTAATTGCGATATCGAGAAGCATAACATGGTGCATCCCATTCGCAGATAAGGTGCATTTAGGCATATTTGGGCGAAAATCAACTTGCTATACCCACTCTCATTAGTTGTAATAATAATAAAGCTTGTTTTACAATCGAAAAGCGTTACAATTATTTGCTTGCTGTTACTCACTTCCGTACTAAAATTACTGTACATTTTGCAAATTAAGTTGTTTAAGTGTATAACAACATCACCAATTTACAGCTAGCAAATAACACATTTAATTTACGCATGCATTACATGAACCTGGTCATATGTCACCATTCAACAAGTGTACGCAGATTATAAGATGACGTATGATACCCACTCGGTGCTTTAACATTAGTAAGACTTTATTTCGAACTCTAATATCTTTTAACAGGTTTTGAATGAGCATTTTCTTTTTTTTGGATGTTTAAATTATTTCAATCGTTAAATGCTCTAAACGCTATATACAACTCTTAATTTCACACCCCAGTCAATGCCTTGCATCACTTTTAATGGGCAAACAGGTATGCGAGTGTTAAGCCGAAAAGCAGGTGAAATCTTGGATATATTATAGATAAAACATAATTTGCCAAGTCGTTGAACAGAGACATCACTCTGCACCTTAACTGCCCCCTAGGATTGGTAATAATTGCCCCGCCAGGATGATGTTAAGCGAGAATGAAGCATTTGTATAAAGCTCGCATGTCAGATTAGCAGGAAGCAAATGAAGGGTCTATGACAGGACTATTCCTGGCTACTTCGCCGACGACAGGATCGCATATTCTCAATTGGCTTCAGCGTTTTATATGAGCTACTGCATTATATATTTAATGGCACTATCATTACCAGAGTTAACTAAACATTGTTCTTGCAACACAAGTGGTATTTATGAGTGTTTGGTAGAATCTTGATTCGCATGATTTGGCCGATAGATTATGAATAACATATCTTACAAACACATTTCCTTCTCACCTTTAGAGCGGTAAAATATTACATCTGCTAGCCGGAGCTGGTGATGCATTTGCTCAATCTTGTACTTTGTCCAAAAGGGACAGTATTACAAGTCGCTATATTCATCACAGCTATATTGCAAGAATAATGCAATGCTTCGTTGAGCAGAGAAATATTTGTATTATCAACAATGACAAACTATATAACAACATTTGATAGAGACGTTGACAGGTCTCCGGGGCGTAGTTGTTTACTTCTATGCATTCGACCAACAAGGTTGTGGGATCAATCCCTAGATGTAACAACCTGACGGGTTACTCGTGACGCGAATGATCATGTAAAATGACGGTCTCATCTCTGTGAACCCTCAAAACCACTTGACGTGGAGAGGGCTTGTTCAAGGAAATCTGTCAGACAGGCACAATCCTTTCTTTTGCGATTGGAGATTAACGGCATGACACTAGATTTCATTTTCATAAACAGCATCACATGCCAAGAATATACACAATTGTGACACATTGTAGCGTTCACTACATTTCGACGCGTGACGAAAAGTAGGCCACTCATATCTTTCCAGTAGCGATAATTGAGGCATTGGTTGATTTATTCACACAAACACAGTCTGATTTGCTCTGCATAAACACATAATTAAAACAAACCCCCTGGTGACAAGCCGTGTACAAGTCATGTTTGTAAGGGTATCTTATGAGTCAGATTCGCGTATTGCACTTAGCTTTTGTTATAGGGTGACTTACTTTTTCAACCGACATCTAACCAAATGATAATGATTTATCGCCATAGGCTTATATCGTATATAACATGTGACCTGAAATGAACATTTGGTGTTCACTGATTTGAATAGCCTTTTTGGGCGCATGCAACGAGGACCACTTGACACAAGACAACATCTGTCAATTCAATCAAATTCAAATTGAGGGTCTCATTAATTGTACCAGTAATATTCTCAAACAAACAATTAGGCTGTGTATACTGCCTGGCTTAACAACTATATGATTCATGCATAGTGCACTGTAGGAATATAATGGTTTAAGTTAATACATTCAAGATCGTTAATGTAAGTACAATTATCCTGCTTTTGTTACGTATGAACAACAATGCGTTTTGTCTGAATTGCATGAACATATCTGAAAATAATTGTCTAACGTAGAAAGTGCTTTTCATGTGATATACACTACGTATCCACTGTGATGGCGCTTATATATAGTTGTAGTGGAAGCCATTGACGTTTCCTATTGATGGTATAGGGGATAAAACCGTTTTGGTCATAAATTATGGAAAATGCTGCTCACATATAAGAAATCATTCATTTGACTGGCTGCTCGTGCAAAACACAGCAAATCAAAAACAACGCATGTATATAAATGTATATATATATAAGCATAAAGAGGAAAAGAAAGATTGATAGATAGATAAATAGATAGATAGATATGTATAGTTATGTATAGATATGTATATTTATATATATATTTATACTTGCTTAGATGGTTTTTTTTCTACATGTATGCAAATAAACATAGTTATCAGTATAAATATATATACATATCAATAAATAAACATTCACATATATTGATATATAAATATATACATATTTATACATATACATATATATCTATTTCAATATACGTGTAGATAATATATATATATATATGTATGTATAAATATGTATAAATATATGTAATCATATATCTATATCAATAAATCCATTTATAGAAACATAAATATATATATCAATATAATTGTATTCACATGTGCATATATATATTTATGTGTGTATGCATATTAATATATATGAAAACATTTATATATATATATGCGTCTTTATGTATATATACATATATATATATATATATCTTTGTAGTGTGCTATGATCACGTCATAATGCTTATAACATACATGAGTGAGAAATACGAAGTGTACGGGGATTGTTTATTATTTTCTAATTTTATATCTTTTGAGAATAAAAATATTGCATCAACCAAAAATTACGAATGTCCCCCGAAGGATGATATTTCTAGCAAGTCCCCCAAAGGATGGTTTTATCAGCCTTTGGGGGACATTTTTGTTATATCAGTTATATATGTTTCTCGGTACCATTTTATTTGCCTATAAAGGCAAATTTGGTATCATCATTCGGAAATACATATGTTTCAGACTAGAAAAAGGCAAAAAAAACAAAAATAACACATGTCCCCCAAAGGATGGATTTTTACATAAACATTGTTGAGGTCACTTCGGGGGACAACCTTTGGGGGACATTTTTGTATATCAGTATTATATATTTTTTTGGGACTTTGTTATACTCTTAAATTAAATATTTGAATAAATACGTTATAAGAAACAAAGGTTTAAATAACAAAAAATGTAAAATAACCTACAATAACGAATGTCCCCCGAAGGCCGGTTTTTCTAGCAAGTCCCCCAAAGGATGGATTTGTTAGTATATATATATATATATATATATATATATATATATTTATATATATATATATATATATATATATAGATATATATATATATATATATATATATATATATATATATATATATATATGTATATACATATATATATATATATATATATATCTATATATATATATCATATATATATATATATATATATCATATATCTATATATCTATATATATATATATATATATATATATATATATATATATATATATATATATATATATTTTATATAAATGACTACATTATCCATCAGGTGCGCGTTATGCTTATGTCTAATATTTAACCATTGTCTGTGATACCTCTGTCAGTTACTTGTATCTCATTCTCTTCGTGATATGCAGCCTGAGGGATCACGGGTAGCGAGTCTCGTACCCCAACACACCAAGCCATTATCTCTGTTTTTCAACCAAATTATAGAAAGCAAGCGAGCATATCTGTTTTGCAAGGTCGAATAAATAGCTATAAATATACACGGTTAGTGGTTTACGGTTTTCATTAATTCCCATAGTGATACTACCCAATTAACGCCATAATCGTTCTGGGATCTCCACATTGCCCTTAACCTTATTCCCTCCCAGACTATACATTAGTATATGACATCACCCTATTTGCCGCCGAGGTTCCTCCCTGAATACAAACCGATACCGTCTTAAACTTCCCGTGGAACTCGCAATAAGATTGACGTTTAACAAACCAATCATTTATGCAAAAATGCCCCCCTTCCTTAACGGCTTGCAAGATATGCCTGATATCAAACAATTCCCATCCTATCTATTTCAGAGCTGCGGTGCTCGGTGACTGACAGTGTGTCATAGCTGTGATTTAGCTGCTAGCTTGAAGTGATTTGGGAACATGATCGCTTTATATATGATGCAGCACAAACTCTCTTACCATGTATTTTTCCAAATGTTGAATGATTTAAGCTTCGGTTGGTCTTCGACTTAATTAGTGTTTTGTTTGTTTTGTTGAAGCGAACCCCTTAGTAGTATATGTTTTAATAAACCCGCATACACATTATCTAGTCAAATGACACTATCGTTTAATGTATGAAGATTCATGGATTGTTAGTGTCAATGACGCACATACATTAGACCATTTACCAATCATGCTGTATCATATATACTATATGACGTGTAAGCATTCTGTACAGTCTGGTAACTAGGGAGTCGTGATCATTTTCGTCAACAAATTGCTTGCGTTCGTTTAATAAACCGTTCAACATATGTGTAGATATAATTGTCGCTTCTGGTCATGCGTCCCACGACTGCATTATATTATGTGTCGACGTGCAGTATAATTAGGGTATCCTTCAATATGATCATTAACGCTTAATGCAACAAACCTTGTTGACACGTGTATTTTTGAAAAGACACCATACTATACCTAGCGCAGCCGAATCCCATTAATCCAACGGTGATTGGGTTGTGCTTTATAAATTACTCACGTCAAGTTGTGATAGCATTGGTAGTATATTCAACAAGCTTATATACATACTAAGAGGGCGCCCCTTCACCATACAATTAGTATACACGCTAACTAGTTGCTGCGTAGTGGCAGCGTAGTGGCAGCGTAGAGGCAGCGTGATCGTCTCGACAAGACAGAAGACGCAAAGGGCAGATCACCGAGGGGTTAGATCTACTGTTCCATGCGCCTTATATTGATTTTATGGCAGCGTCACCAAACGCCGGGCGTATGGTACACACATTCGCATATCCGGTGCATAGCTAGTCGAAGTGAGCCTCTCTAAGCACAGCTTTTATAGGACTTTAACCTACGGTGACATGCAGTAGAATAGACCGGATACACAGGAAGCATCGTCTGCCTGTAAACTAAAATCATCTCATATCATACACTCTTTGCTACCGTATTTTGGGTTGTAATGTCAAACAAATATAAGCAGGCTGTGTCTAACTAAAACTACGTTGCCAACTTTCATTTAGCCTCTTGCCCTACACCATGCGACTTGATAGAATATAAATGTGCTTTTGCAAATGCCAAGGATGGGCACGATTGTTGGCAACACGGAGCTTTTATATGTTCTGCATGTTTAAAGTAGAATCAAGCAAACAACAGCAATCTTATGGACCGCGTCGATTGACGAGTTGTTGACAGCTTAATGGCATCGTCACGTTCGTCCATATTTACTGTATGCATGATATATAAGAGGAAATAGGCACGATGGGGACGATAGGAACGATAACACGGTTGTTGCTTTTGTTACTATCACATCTGTATAAGCTTTGTCTTAGTCACGCTACATGGCAATGAAAAGTATGAGAAGCTTATTGCAAAAAGTAAATCGTGATATTTACAAAACATTGTGAAGACAAATCGGCATATTTAACGCTGGATAGAGCGACGCGTACCACATTAAGAGGCAGTATCTAAAAGGGAATAGTGGGGACCATTCACTTAATGCAGCAAACCATGTTAATATGTTTGTTTTTGTAAAAACACTGTCATACCATACTTAACGAAGCCAAATCCCATGAAGCCAGTGATGAGTGAGGTCTTGCTTTATAAATTACTCACGTCAAGTTGTGACAGCATTGGTAGTATATTGCACTAGCTAATAGATATACCAAGAGGGCGTGATATCTTGTGATATTACCGCGGACCATACCAGAGAGGTTGTTTATATGCTTTGAGGACTCACTCCCGATCAAACACGTTACAGGTGTGGGGCACGTTACGAGTTAAAGCTCCAGTCGTAGCGCCATTTGGAAGCGCGAAAAATGATATACAGAAGTCGGATGCGCTTTATTGATTTTATGGTAACGCTGCATGAAATGTCACCGCACATGCCACTTAGAGTTAAACCTCTTAGCGTAGCTATATGCTCTTTGATCTATACACCCGCTGTCTACATGAGGTATTCATTAAGAGTTGGGATTGATACAGCACAATCAACTAATCGCTACTAATGATGTATTGCCCATATACTGACGGAGCCAGTTGGCAAAGGAACCATTAACCATCAGTTCGTTTCTTTGTGCTCAAGACTTGAGGTGCACCAGTCTTTGTATGCATATAACTTTGTGGTTTTTCATTGTATATAGTTTGAAGCATGCAGCTCCAGGTACGTCAAATTAAAACAAAGGGAGAGATGAAAGGTCGAGTGTCTTGTTCACTATCCTGCCATGAAGGAGAGGGGGTGGGGGGGGGGGGGGTAATGGAGATACACCATGGCGTTCCTACGCTGCTAGATAGCGATAATGTCGCATGCGCCAATGCAGAGGTGATTTAGGCACAGAGCGTTGGTTCTGCATCATTACACACGGCAGCAAGTCAACAAGCAGCTTTGTGTGAGTGTCAGCGGCAATATATTACGACACGGTGACTGCAGAGAAGCGTTGTACCAATGTTCTATCTTTTATAACGTTATTTATCTCTCTGATTATCTTAACATTTAGGTGTGCTATCCAGCATTCAATGGACATTTTCAGAGGCGTGGCTATTCAACCTACAAAACATTCAATATAGAAATATACGTAAACGTTTATTGAACCATTATTTCATTATTAGATGTCATCCGTCTATTATATTAGCGCTTCATTCATCCACGCCTTGCAAGTTACCAGTTTTACATGGCACAGGTGTGATTTACTGCTACATTTAAGGCCAGATGCGACTCAAGAAAGTCCACGATATATATGCTCCATGTGTAAGCAGGTTAAGAGCGTTGAACAATTCTTCCAGAACTTGATATTTGAAGAAAAACGTTTTACCTTCGAAAGTACATTGTCGGGTTCTAAAACTATTCGGTTCGGTGCTAGTACGATTAAATTTGATGTTATTGTCTTCAATCACGCGGTACTGCGAATAAGATTGGCACAAGATATGATAAATGATAACCTTTTACAAGCTGTATGAATTTCGGCCATAACAATAAACGGGAAGTTTGACAGCGCTTTATGTAAAACGCTTCTCATGTGGCAGGCTACCGGACTTAATATGTGCTACCGTGTGCAAGCGGCTCCATGATTGTTGTACAATTGACGACTCAGTGAAGTATTATCACCATGAATATAGATCGGACGCTGAATGATGGCTTGTAAACATTTCGGCAGTAATAAATTCGATCATTATCAGCAGGTTTTGACGGGTAAGATTTCGAATGCGGTCATTAAGGCTCAGTATGCCTCGATGCTTCAACGAGTGAAAACATCGACAATAAAGTTCCAGCTAACTTTTAAACTCTTATTCACTTCAAATTACGGTAAAGGATGCTCTATATCACGTTGAACGACATGTAAACATAACGTCACTCTCAATATGTCAGCAAGAAAATGCTACCTAGTAAAATCGCCATAGACGGTAATTAGGTCCCGGTGCGCTCTCACCTGTTCACTTTAAAAGGTTCGTATTTACTCTGCCGATAAGGCTTTCGGAAGTTTTGCGTGTGACGACGATACAATATACCATGGTCCTTGTTAAATGGTCGACCTCATTCAATATAAGTGGCTTTGCAAAAACCGATAGTCTCTTTCAGAGGGAATTCACTGTGCAACACCGCTATTTATTTTCAGTGTGTTGAACGGTAAATAATTTGGGCTACCTATACTGATTCAGTTAATAATTTATTGAACTATATATCCAATTATTTCGTATGATATTGTGTTTCTGAGAGGTTGTTACCAATCATACGGGGCAATCTTTCATCTGCAAGGATTTACATGTTAACGAACGAAATATATGTATGCTCTCACAACAGTATATGGAAGGATCAAACTCAACAGTTGGATTGACAGGCCTCCAACTTCAGTAGTAGCGGCAATAATGGCATATATGTAAGCTCAAAGCAAAGTAATGCACCACTTTCATTCCTACGCTGATCTCATCAAGATATCAGAATGTTCTAGAGTAGACCCACATCAAATGGCGTTTACGACACAGGTGCAAGCTCGTTCAACTATGACAATTAAATGCTATAAATCACCGTTGCCTTAACTCATACGTATTTTATCGTGGAAGATACTCATACGACCACTGTGGCTGCGCTTTCGGCCTTTTGTGCTCTTGTGTTCTGCCGGTTTTATAAATTGTAATAACTGCGATATATAAATGTAAAGCAACGATTCTGCAAACTTTGGCAGCCATTGTATCTTTTGCGAATCACCAACAATAATTTCAAAGCACTAAATAACATTTTTAAATGCTAAACATCTTGTCTGCCATAACAAATTGTGTTATTACGGCAAAACACAATACATTGATTACATTTGTGGACGCCGCATAACACAAGTTCATGGTATATATACTCTGCAGTACAATATGCATAGGTTGACAATACATTATTTTGCAAGTATCATACTTGCTGTACTAGCTGCAGCTACTTACTTAGTCGCCTGATAAAGCCCAATTATCTCGATAGAAGATTAGAACCAAGCGGGTACAAAATTATTTTTAACAAGTACAATCTGCTGTCGAACAAAGTTTTCTGGGCCGACATAAATCCTCAATGCGGAACACGTGCGTTTGGTTTGGCCAAATTAAACTTTAAATCGATCTGTCTAACTGACATTTCTGATAAGTCGACCATAATCGATCTGTCTAACTGACATTTCTGATAAGTCGACCATAATTATGGCTGGCAAACTCATATATCGAGCGTTCCGTGCCGGACGTTAGCACCCCTAGCAGCGCAATTTCTCTACCGGAAGCCCCCCAAGCCTGTTATTAATCCAATCAAGTGTGAGTTATAGCCGGTGAAACGGGTTTTATTACTTGCGTATTAGGCAAGTATTACTCGACAATTATTATGAACGCTCAATAACATTAGCATGGCTCGCATCTTGATATGGGCTTCATTGCATTTATCGCCAAGTAATGGAAGTAGGGCTTATAAATGATGGTCACACGTGATAACAAGCTGCGTATCATGCCCGTAATAGTAGGCACTTGGGCTGACAAAAGGGAACACCACATCTTTACTACCCCTTTTGCATGTTTATCAACATGGTAGGGCTCATACAATATTCTTATCTGATGATATACATCCATACCAATCGGACAGCCCGATACAGTATTATTTTTGCATAAGATTAATAACACGTACTTGATTGCTTCACTCCTTGCTCAAGTGAGATTGAAATGACAAACCCAAAATATGGGTTCAAATATACTAATCAACTAATCCTGTGTTGAAAAGTGAATAACGGAACGGTCTAATGGCTCAATGCTCACTTATTTTCATGGTGGAACTTTATATATGTTCTACATCATGATTCCCAACGGTTCCCTGGTTAGTTTGTTCATGTTCTGTTAGCTTACTTATGTGTCCTGCTGAATCGATCAGATCCCCGACATACAAGTGAGCCACACACTGGGTATTGGCCTTGGGCCGTAGAAAAACCTATTATACTGATGAGTCACATTAATCTGTTGCTCATTTCAGCTCGTGTCTGTTTCCTAGATATGAATTGTGTATCTGCTTATAATCCTCATTTTTTTTTTCAGGACCAGGTAAAAGCTAGGTGCATTGTGGTATATACGAGTGTTTGGGTGATCTTATTTAACAATGCAATGCAACCCTGTACCAATCAAGCAACTATGTGGTTGTTTGTTAAGAGAAATGCTCAATTGACGAAAATCAGGTTAATTGTAAACTACGTCTGATACCAAAAAGCGATGCAGCCCACAAAATATGTAAACACACACACTGACACACAAACACACCCACACGCACACACACGCATACACTTTCACACACACATACATACATACACCCATATATATATCAATTTATTTATATATGCATATTTATGCGGATATGTATATGTTAAAACATATATATGAATACATATGCATGTCTATATAAATATGCATTACATAACATATATAAATGCGCATTTTTAAATATTTGTATGTACATTGTATATTTATTTGTACATATGTACATTTATATAAACGGTTACGGCTATAGGCGGGTTTTTGGAGCCCTCATAGTGTTGTTGATGTCCATTAATGCAATACTCATGCGATTTCTGTGCACTGTTTTGCATACATGGTTGACGTCAACAGACCCCATTTGGGGGAAGTTATTCGCTGGGCGCATGCGTTGTGATATACTGTTCACTGCCTGAATTACAGTTCAAATAATGTACGTATTCTCTGGTCATCAAAAAAAGAGACATACTAGCATGGACATTACTGCTGCGTGTTAGCCATCGCCTATGCATATAAACTTGTCGAAATGCTCTCCTGAAAGTGGACAGGTTATGAATTTTACATAATGGGCCGCCTATTATAATGCACATGAAAGCGCTCGTACATCTAAACCAATTCATAGTCAGTTTTTATGCCGGAGATATATGTTGTCACTTATGTTGAGGCAAAGGAAATAAATATTCACCTTATGGTCGTTCTAAGTTCAAGGGGTCTGACGTATCAATTATATTTGATGGTGTTTGATTAATGGAAATGAGTCGTTGCTAGTGGGTGATGGCTGCTCGAAATATTGGAGCCCAATAAAAGTCCTTTTCAGCTCGGTTACCCATTAGCATAAACACAAACCCTTCTTTAAGCCACTTGCATATAAAATACAATGGTTCAAATAACGCACCAGGGAGACGGTATCGATTGTATAGTAGGCAAAATAAATGGATTGTTACACCCGTGTTGTAACGTGTTATATGATGAAGAGATATTCCTTTTGAAACAAGGTGAAGCTTTGTATAGGATATGCATTCTTTACTGATTGCGAACATGCAACAGCAATGAAATCCTTTTGCGAAAGGGGCAAATGCTGAAGAAATGAGCGTGCATCTCCTACATAGACCTTGGTCGATCAGCTAACACTTGCTACAATACGCGGTAATCGGCACTTAAGTTGTGATGCATTATGATATAAAGTAACGCAATTGAGACCGTTTATTGGCCGAATAAAAGTTCACCTGCAGACAGTTGTCTGCTTGCATAAACAGAATAGATATACAGGCATGAATTTATACTTCGCCTGCTAGTCGTCCACTGTGTCCATAAAAGTGTTGTTGTGCTATCGTAGATGAGAACTGGTTATAAAAGAAGGTACTTCATTGCACAGATACTAGTGACAGTGTCTCGGGTACCTTCGCCAACTGTCCAACCTGCTTTTGTTCACGATCTGAATGGCTGTCGATTCATTGCAATGCTTCATTATTCTTATATATATATATATATATATATATATATATATATATATATATATATATATATATATATATATATATATATATATATATATATATATATATATATATATATATATATATATATATATATATATATATATATATATATATATATATATATATATATATATATATATATATATATATGCGATTATAGAAGTACTCTTCCAAGTCATAATTTGCTATAAAAATGTTTTGTTTAGTTGTGCAACATCAGAGGAATTTCACTATTTAATATTTCCAATCACTGTCCTCGCAAATTGAGTATTCTTCGTCTGCCATGTCATGTTAATGGACTACATCTTGAATCAGAATGTCATCCAATTCGATATGTTGCAGACCATTATAAACTGACGCCGAGAATCGGATATCTCAATGGTAATAATGAGAAAGCTCTAATATTAATAGAACTACAATAAACAGATTGGCATGCTGCATTGCATTTACCATGCATTTCATCTTTTTTTTTAGACTATTAAATACCCAACTGTATTCAGCATATTAATTTATGTTTAGTGTGAAAACTATGGCACTATCTATTCTTTCATGTCTTGCGTGAACCTGAAGTTTGTAAAATTGTTTTGTACTTAAAGTAATAGGAATGATAATAGAGGAGCTGCATCAAATCCTCGATACAATCTGTGCATGCAAATATCATAATTAATCAACCAATAGTAATTCCTGATCGTGTTGTTTGCTTGCAAAGCGTGACGTATTTACATAAATGGTTAGTAAGGAATCCATCATTTGTATTACAAAAGCGTTTAATTAAAGCAGAAATACCGTGACACATTCTGTTTGATCAACAAAAGATACAGCAGTGATGGAGTGAATCTGATTAAATATATCGATAGGGCACTACAGCACACGATTGTACTTCGGGTAGAAAGCTCACACAGCACAGCAACGTCTCTATAGGTTACTCATAAAAAACGTCCCAATGGACCCCATGGTGTTCTGCATCATTTCCCAGAGATGGCTAGAATTGCAAAGCACCTCCCAAGCAAGGACGGCTCATTACCCTCACTGGCCCGGAGATTGGAGATTAGGCATTATATGTGTACACTCCATCGATAATGGCCGATAAATGTGGTAAATAAATTAGTAACTGTCTCAAAAGATTCTAAGCAACCAAACCACGCGGAGTGAGATGTGAGAATGCTCAATGTAGGATACATAGAGCTCTCATAAGGCGCTAGATTTCATAACTCCCAGTATCTTGGCGAAAGTGTGAGGCAGGCACTCATTACGAAACGCAGCTATGTCAGCGCTTCGGGGCGGGAAAAGTCCCAAACAGATTATAAACCATACATGATTTATCTACACGTCTGTATGCTTACTATGAGTGAACTGTTAACTGTACATCCCCGTTTTAGCGCCTTCCTCCAAAAAGTGGGGAAAAATCACCCGTACCCAAAATTATGGTAGGCCTTACAAGCAGTTCAAGGGCACCTGGCCGCGATTGGTATTATAAATATTATGGACCAGGCCAAGGCGATCCAAAAGTTGGTCAACACGAATCGTTCTTCGAAGAGCTCTTTGGTTAAATCGATGTAGTTGAAGCCCATCCGCCCGACAAACCATTGGTCCAAATGTTTGATGAAGTCCAGGATAATTTTCATGTCAAAGGCGCTGCTATTGTCTATTCTACATGGAAGACTTCCAACTTGAATGCCAATCTGAAAAACGAGAGGGCGACTAATATACTACAGACCCTGACAGAAGGCGAGTATCTCTCAAAGATCCAGCATCTGTGCGAAACGACTGAGTGGGGCATGGAGGACTAAAGTAACCCCGTCAGAGCGGGGGATACAGAGGGGCGGGCATTTTGTTGAGATCACCTGGTACACCATACCGGGAATACTGTAGGCATCACTAAGTCATTGTACAAGAACGCCTACCCGGACATGGCCGTGATGTATGTCTTCTATATCATTAACAAGCCAACCCTGCCAATCAGCAGCTGCCCTTCATCGGTGTAGACTAAATTGAAAGAGCTATTACGTTCACGGGCTCACAGAGGAAGACATGCTAATACCGCAGTGGGCGGAGCTCAAAAATAAGCCCGACGCCACAATCACGACACTGAAGACCAACAAACGTGTCATCATCATGAAAGACATCGCAGACGAGAACATCCATAACGGCCTGTGCCCATATTAACCGGCTCATGCTTCACATCTGATGAGGCCGTACGAAAAGCCATTGTTATTATCTGCTTCCGCAAGACTGCGCTGCACAAGCTGGCCAACGTCGAGGCCTAAAGACCGAGCATAGGTGCTATTGCAGTCAAGTCGTATGTGCATAAGCTGTTTGATGTGTACACCTTCCTCCCCAAAGTAGCTCCTGCACACTAGCGAGCGATGAGGGGGATTATTAGCTCAATAGACCAATAGACCAACGAAGGTTTTGTGACCTTGTCGGTCCAACAGTAAAACCACCAATTGTTTGATTTGGTAAAAGCTTAATGTTTTCACGAAATATACATGTTTTGACGAGTTTCAGACGATCAGTGTCGATTATTAGATAACACTAGAGAAATCACGGAACTCAGATCATCCCGTTGCATTTCAAAACCTAAATACGGCTAGATGCAAGAACTAAGAGGGACTGCATGCATCACTCCCGTACTTAGTTAGAAAGACCCCCGGGGGGGGGCACTTGGCCTTATTCTAGATAGGGGTGTGCCGCGTGACCTCGAAAACCCGTACCCGTCGTACAAGGTCAAAATGGCCAAAAGCATACCCCGTCGTACAAGGTTTTATGCGAATGTATAACCCGTCGTTCAGATTGAAGCCGAAAAAGCATACCCCGTCGTACAAGTATGAGGCCCAAAAACCCGTCGTACCAGTCGAGAGGTCGAAAAAGCATACCCCGTCGCGCGGCACATATATACTACCTCTATACACTTAAGTGCCCCCCCCCCCCCACCCCCGGGGGAAAGACCTAGGGAATCTGTACCCATCAGAAGAGCACGCTACCTCAGCGGTAGAAGGGGGAGCCGAAAACCACACGCACCATTGAGCTATTCTGTTTAAGAAACATTTATAGTGTTCACCCTAGCCCACCGTCCGTTCAAAGTGATGTGCAGTAGAGGAGTACAGCCCTAGACCTGTCATAGTTCTCCGGATAGAGTGGACGCCTAAGCGGATGGGACAGAAGTACAGCTCACGCATGGTCATTGGGGACAAAGACTTCACAGCGCCACCCGCTATCCTGTAGACATATTTTGATTGGCTAAAATCACAAAGCTTGTAGTTCACCTGATGTGACGAATAGGGTAAGCAGCTACCAATTGCAAGAGAGCTGCCACATGTTTGCTTGCAAGAAAACTCTATCCAGACGACCTGATATATTACGACATCCGATTTGTGGTTTGCTTGATAAGTTAGTTTCTTGAATGTCTATTTTTTATGCATCTATAACAAGAGGGAACGTTGTAGTGTTCGCTCCTGATCTAAACATTTTCTATGCACGGCGCGGACCATCTGGTTGATCCTCAAATATATATGCAAACACAAAATATCACTTATACCGCAAATGGACGGATTACTATAAAGCCTAAGATATAGGCATAAAAAGGCAGGTTTCCATCAAAAACATGTTGCATAATCCATTTTCATTATAATCTATAAGTTGTGAACCGTTTCAATGGCATCCTGCTCGGTATTATAATATGTGTAGTTTGTATAGCGCCAAAAGAAGCAAAATGCACTGAAGTTTCTGAAACTGAGAGTTTGTGTATACTATACCCACATCGCTCGGCATTCGGGGTATACAATTTAAATGTCCTGCACTGCATATGAAACATACTTCTCCTTGTCACGCAAATATAAGCCTGCTGTCCGTAAGTTTTTGCGAATAATCCCCGTTACAGAGGGTGTTATCTACTAGTGGCCTATTTGAATGACCATTGCCGGCTATACATTCGTGACATGACAACTTCATGTCAGTGTGTCGGGCTGACGGCTCCATTTGCGACGCCATAGACATACTGTCCACTTAAGTATTGCTTTGACAGCTTTGGCAATAATTGTCCCTTTTGTCAATCACTAGGTGGAAGGTCTCTTGATGTCAACATATTTTGTACCATTGGCTTACTATATATATAAACTCAGTAACATCATGGTGTCACCACAAACATGCACACTTCCAAAGATGATGCTGCTGTCCATCTATGGAGTAACACACTTAACTTGGCCACATAGACATCCGGACTGCGGTCCTTAATGGTTTTTTAAACCAAGTTTGGATGCCTTTTGTTGTATCTTATTTGACTTGGTTTCCTTTATTGCTCCACATGATGTACCCACTCCGAGTTTGTCTGACACTGCAGCTTTTTTTAACTGGACAATTTGTCTCACATTTATTATCAATTGTGTACCATTTCACTAACTGTGTTACTGCCAAGCTGCTGCGGCACTTTAGGTATATCTCCTGGGATATGCGCGCTTATTGCTCTGCCGAATGACATCTCAACTTTTAATCAATTTTTTGATCCCATGTTGATTAAGGTAACAAATGCAACAGGTTATTAATCCCGCTAATGAATGCATCACTCCGAGAGTTGCTGATTCTGTATTAGCCTCAGATGCTAAATACTGCAGCTAGCGTTGCGTTACTTTTTTCAAACAACGGCATACACTTAACAGTGATCAGCAGCACAAACGGTGATAATGAATAAGCATTGCGTCTTCCCTGTTCGTATTCAAATTCACGTGACTGGCATCTTATCTCGTGTTCTATACATTGAAACCCATTTGAGCAATACAATGAGCGAGGATTTGTTTACGTGTTTATTATCAATAATAAATATTTAAATAGGGATTGCACGTTATTGTGGCTACGCGTAATGATACAGTGGAGCTAGACATAAACATACATTCATACATACATTCATACATACATACATGCATGCATACACACATACATATACATACATACATACATACACATACACACATACAGACATACATACATACATAATACATACATACATACATACATACATACATACATACATACATACACATACATACATACAGACATACATACATACATACATACATACATACATACATACATACATACATACATACATACATACATACATACATACATACATACATACATACATACATACATACATACATACATACATACATACATACATACATACATACATACATACATACATACATACATACACATACATACATACATACATACATACACATACATACATACATACACATACATACATACATACATACATACATACATACATACATACATACATACATACATACATACATACATACATACATACATACATACATACATACATACATACATACATACATACACATACATACATACATACATACATACATACATACATACATACATACATACATACATACATACATACATACATACATACATACATACATACATACATACATACATACATACATACATACATACATACATACATACACATACATACATACATACATACATACATACACATACATACATACATACATACATACATACATACATACATACATACATACATACATACATACATACATACATACATACATACATACATACATACGTACATACATACATACATACATACATACATACATACATACATACATACATACATACATACATGCATACATACATACAAACATGCATACATACACATACATACATGTATACATGTATAAATACATATATATATATACATGCGCCCAACGAAGGCTAAATTTAGTGATAACATTGGTAAATATCTGCGATTAATACATTACCCTGCGCACTTTCTGAAACAGACACCATTGATATTGATATTGGTCGTTGCATCGTTATGATATTGTGGTGCATTTCTACTTAGGGCAAACGGATATCTGCTATGCATGCGTTAGGTACTTAGCTAGAGATGCACATCAGGAACAAACGTTTCGGCGTTAAACGAGATTCGGTGTGCGGTGGCTGTTTTTGAAGATGCGATAACGTATTTTGACAATCTGTATCGCTGATCAAATTTTGATTTGAGCTAAGAACCTCATGATATCTATAATGCAGTTTAATTGTAATTGTGCTCCAAGTGTGTTATTTACATATTCTGACAAGTAGTAACAATTAAGCCATTTCAATGAGTCCCCTATTCTGACTCGCTTGCAAATGACCTTTCTTCTTATGATCACCAAATGATCCCCTAGGACATATGAATGGCAGTTTTGATGCTTCTTAGCGTACAAATTTTCTGCCATAGCAATGCAAAAATTGACACATACAAATACCGAACGACAACCGTTATATTCCGTTAGATTGACGCAAGATTGGAAGTCAAGTCATTTGGTAATTTACCAGAGTAAGATTGCCTCCAATGGTTCGAAGTCAAATGAGGAAAGTAATCCATCTCAATATGTCACTCAGAATTGAAACTGGGACACTTGCTTCACTGATAACAAATTGATAAAATGGCTTCTCGAATACTTTCAATGAACACATAATAGATGTCGGCTCTAAAATCACCATAGTCATTTGACAAAGATAGTGGTATGCCGCTATATTAATGACAGTCTGTCTAAAATGGTGTGGTGAGTACCTTATCAATTATCGTGAGAGTAACCTTTTACGAAGCGCAATTACAAGTGTTTGTAGTTATGCTGTGATTTTCAATTTGCCGTGTCAAGTTGTTAAACAGTTGCAGCGGATATAATTAGAGAGAATGACATATAATGAACCGAACCAATTGCTATTCGCTACTCATAAGTCTACCAGCGAGAAAACCCCTAAACGTCTATTATGCATCATTTAATTTATCTGTCTCAATACCACTCCACTATTTACGCACAAATGTTCACCGCTCTTATAGTACGCATATAACTATCATTGACAATGATGGAACTGGACAATGTGACTGAATGTACAATGTATTGCTACCTCTAAGTATTTTAGAGAGCTGAAACCACAATTAGGATTTCACATCACCGAGTTGAGAATTTTGTTGACGCCGCTGCGTACATATGTGCAATCACCCTCGATAATTGGTGCAAAAATAAGCCAACATCTTGTTAATCCAACGTAGGTGCATGATGATAATATAATTTATATTCAAATATCGATTTGAAATAAAGCGCATTGAAGTGCTGCGTATTGTTATATTAAAAAATTACAAACGATCGCCATATACAGCATCGTTTATAATCTGGTAATGTACAAATAGCTGTAGCCCGATAAACATTCGAACATAACCATTTCTTACTAGGGCTTTTGCCATTCTGCATATGTATTAGGAATTATTTCTAATCGTGTCGAGAAGCCCGGCAAAATAATGTTGGAGATGATGGTTATCCACATTTGTTGGGGTGACTTTTGTTTTTCGGTGAATGTCTGATGTTGCTTAATGAATCAAAGACCGTGTTGATTGTATCGATCAACAGATTAATACTTGCTGATATCGTCGGATTTGACCGCTGCCTGGTAATTAATCTGGTGACTACAGCGTGATTGAGGAGTTGATGGTTCAGATTATTTTGTAGATTTACATACGCGTTTTATACATATATATATATATTTTTAATATTTTCATGAGCACGTTTGCGGTAAGCTAAGTACAAAACTTTAGAAGCTACTGAAGTCGGGATTCATTTTATTCTAGCTATCAGCCTCAATGATATTTAATGTCAGTAGAACAAGCGATTCAGATATCTTATGACTGATGCAAATGGTGTCCGATCCTGTTTACGATACTTCATACTCCTCAGAGTAAACACGGACACACGGTACTACAGCTAACCGCATGGTCAAATGGCAATGCAAACGATTGGCGTTTAGGCGATAAGTGTTTGAACTGCATCAATCGCTCGCTCCTTATAGAATGTTGATTGGTGGATTAGTCTATGTCAAAGGCTTAGACAGCCCAGTCCTCATCCCCAGTTGTCGAACTGAAGCAACCAGAATCGTCAAGATGGAGCAATCCCGATCTTTTGTAAGCCTCCATGGCCTCTGAAGGGCTTGTATTGACACAAATCATGTCAGCAGTTACTAAATAGTAGAATGCATTGGTTTTTTGGGTACCGTGTTAACTATCGCCGGATTCACATGAAATGCATTTACGATTGTATGTAAACGCTGCAACAGTAGCACAACAATAGCCAAATGATATAATATTAAACGATTCTACTTCAGTTTTCGTATTCTGATATTTTTGAATTTAATAACTATTTCTTCAATCACTTGAAAACAATAACGAGAAATCGGTAGGACAACACGGTGATACCTTTAATTGCTGGATGATTACGGCATGGTCAATTATACGATGCATTATGTTGTGTACAAGTATCGCATGGTGTCGCTGGCGTGTGTAAACTAATTACAATAATTAATGAACGAGCTCTACTGCTAGTTGGTATATTACATTGTTTTCCAGGCCGTACATGGAGAAACCAATTGCATAGTAGGTATTCGAAAATTTAAAAAACACGTAATATGTAGACAGGAAGTTTACAGCAACAAGGCTTTATGACATAGATCTGTTCAAAGCGTGTCACAATTCATTTAACGACAAGATATGGAACATGTATCAACCATTATCAAGAGGTGGCCTAACGGCAAATTATTCCTTTCATTTACTAATATTATCATGCGACAGGCACTTAAACCATTCACGTTGCAGCATTATGGACTTCCTAACCACTAGCATTCACATTAAGGAGCGGTTCTTTATGAGCATGACAATACTCTATCTGCAGATGATTTGATATTCGTTAAGGTATTAACAATCGGCACTCTTACCAATGCTTTCGTCAGAATATCAACTTGTTTGGGTTTCCATTTCCTGAGACGTCTCTTATTTGTCTGCAAAACTTAATAACACAATGTGGAAAAACGCCATACATATTAACAATGAGTCTGTCAACAAACATTATAACACGCCAGTGCAGGCTGTAGTACTTACCTTTTTTTAGCAGCGTAACAATATAAGGGTATTGATTGATTTATATAGTATACACTACTGATTGAAACCTTTCCTAAAGTCTACCAACGCCGACAGTGATCCTTGTTTAATATTCCCTTTTCGAAATATCGGTCCATCACTTAGGCAAACTGTTCATGTCTGGGTCAGAATGATATGTTGATTCTCTTTTGCTATAACATGAATAATGGTTAAGATATAACGCAACCGCCACGTACTCCTTACACTCCTCGTCTATAGCTGCAGTAATCATTAATCATTAAATGTTTCATGGTAGAGGATTTGACGTTGTTGCAATGCAGAAATCACGTGTCCCAAAGTCAGGGAGTAACCGTATACCACAATGGTCAGACAAATATCTGTCCCACACATTCCTGTTTTTGGGCAAAAGTTGCTTTGATATTAAATTAACATCATATGCATTATTATCATGTACGGTGGTTGATTAAACTGATATGACAACCCACCTTCATCGAGGATGTCTTGTGTTTATAATATGTGAACTGTCAACAACCTGCACGAACAATGAGCCGATACCTCAAACGGAAGTGATAGCGACAATTAGTTCCTATCATCGCCTTTTGCAGTGTGAACAGAATCTGTATACATCTAGGATGCAATGGCCTCC